>JAQPPZ010002366.1:0-361162 GCA_028583015.1 Wollemia nobilis
TGTGTGTTTTTCCCATTTCTATTTTTCCTTATTAAAAAATCCAAAAAAAATATAGTGCATTTTTTTTTTCTAGACCAAAAACAATATATATATATATATATATATATATATATATATATATATATATATATATATATTAGTTGAGTAGGTAGAAACCCTGTACCGGGGGTTTTAAAATATCATGAAGGATCTGTCGTTATTGGCTAAGCTAGATAGCCCATAAAGCGTCTAGTGAAGTGAGGGGCGATCAGGCTCCAATACCCAGGCCTCAGACAGAACTCGCACACGGACTTGAGCTCCCACGTATCTTCGGGTATATCGGGAGACCATCTAGGATTAAACAAAATTTTATCCATTAGGAAGCTCTTCGGCCTTGTATTACTCATAGTCTACGAGACATAGCATCCTAGACGATTACCCTCCCATATTGTCAGAGGCAGGTAGTGTGCTCAAGGGTATGTGTGGAATCCTCCTTGAGTAGTGGCCTGAAATATTGGTCCGAGCACTATTGTTTGTCACTGTCGGTATATTAGAGGGCCTATGGGTGGTACATACCCCTATACTTAGCATTCCCTGGTTCTGTTAAAACTTAAAAAAATGGAAAAAAAAAATAAATAAATAAAAATAACAATCCAAACATCCCTGTCCGTAAACCTGCATTTCAAAAGTGATCATATGAGAAAGGAGTCCTATACTAAAAAAATAACAAAAGGGACATGCATTCGAGATAAGCCATGAGGGTGACACTTAAGTTGACAGTCTGGAGAATAACAGTAAAATTTACAGTGGTAGTCACGAATCGGGTCGATCGAGTTAGAGAGGTCAGACACGATCGAAGCGGAATTCACAGTCTTCAGGGTTAGAACAGAACTATCATATCAGTCACCTACAAAATACAGATAATCTTGAATCGAGGCCAATTATAGATAGTGCTCCAGTACCCAACTTTTGATTAGTAGCTCAGAATTAGAAACTGTAAACACCGTTAGACTCAATAAAACAGGAGATAAAAAAAAAAATTTGGGGTGCCAAAAAGTAGTGTTAAGAGATATAGCTCATTGTGACCGCCTCCTTGAACTGATCGTTTTGATATATAGCACCCAAGAACTTTTTTGGGCACTTACTAAAAATAGTAAGTCCTAAAAACTCAATTCTATTTTTAGTAACTGGTCACAAAATGTTTAAACAATGGCCCAAGGTACTCGGGGACACCAAAAAGAACTAGAACACTTGGAATCCCTAACAAAAGCCATTGAGAACTTGAACCCGGATTTTCACTCCATAAGGGAAGAAGTCCAAGGTCTTCGCCTAGAGCATGAGGCCACTAGCAACCGCTTAGAAGAAGCATTGACAGAAGTAGATAGCAAACTGAGAAGAGAAACACCCAAATCAGGATACCAAGCTGAGAGTTCTACAAGGAATCATGACCATGATCCACCCTTTAGAATGCCCAAACTGGACTTTACCAAATTTAGTGGGAAGGATGTTGATGGGTGGCTATGTCGGGTTGACCAATTCTTTCGACTTCATAATGTACCCGTATTTCATCGAGTCTAGATGGCTTCCTTTAACTTGGAGTCTGAGGCTCTACACTGGTTTCAATGGTTATGTGTTTCCTACCCAAATCTCTCTTGGGAGGATTTTGAATCCCAACTACTCACTCGATTTGGTCCTAGTGAGTATGAGTACTTTACAGGAGCCTTGACTAAACTACAACAAACAGGGTCAGTCCGTGAGTACCAAGCTCAATTTGAAAAATTGGCCAATAAGACAAGAGGATTGAGTGAAGGGTTCTTCCAGAGTTGCTATATCAATGGGTTGAAGATGGAACTCCAAGTAGAAGTAAAAATGTTGAAACCAAGAACTATGATGGAAGCTATCAATTTTGCCCGTTTGGCCGAATCTAAACTCTCTGCCCAAAGACGCCCATCAAAGTTTCCTCAAAATAGACCTTCATTTCCTCATAGAAACCAACACCCAGCTGATAATAAATCTGTTGCACCCAAGCGCCTCACCACCGAAGATATGGATACACATCGTGCCCAAGGATTATGCTATAATTGTGATGAAAAGTTTTTCAAAGGGCATAAGTGTGCACACAATAAATTGTTCTTGATAGATGTTGAAGAACCTGATACCTCTGACGAGAGTGATGAGGATGAGGACCCTCCAAAAACACCTCCTCCACAAGAAGAAGTGAAACAGGAACCTGAGACAGCAATTATAGTCCATGCCCTTGCAGGCATTACTACTCCTCAAACCATGAAGGTTACCGGATTTTTCAAGGGCCAACGTCTTTCCATCCTTTTGGATTCTGGAAGCACACACAACTTCATTGACCCTAGAGTTGGGTAGCCAATGGGGGAACCTTACCTTGTAAAGTAAAGTGTCGCAATGTTAAAATCAAGATAGGGGACTATGAACTCAAGCAGGACATGTTTGCCCTTCAGTTGGGTGGATGTGATATTTTTTTGGGATCTCAATGGTTGATTATGTTGGGCACTATCAGTTGGAACTTTGCTAAACTTTGGATGCAGTTCTCCCAGAACGGACAAACACACATAATCAAGGGCTCCCCGACAGGAACACCTCAAATTATCAGTTCAAACGGCATGGAGAAATTACTAAAGAAATCATCACGTGGGGTCATTGCACAACTATTCTCCATACAACCATCCACATATCCAATGGGTGAAATCCCACCAGACATGCAACAGATTCTCCATAAACATGAGGCCATATTTTCAGAACCAACCACACTACCATCGCATCGCTCTCACAACCATGCCATCCCATTATTGCTAGATAGTACACCTCCCAATATCAGACCATATAGGTACCCCCATGCCATGAAGTCAGAGATTGAGAAGATGATACAAGAATTGCTCAAGGCGGGTGTCATTCGACCTAGTACTAGTCCCTACTCTGCACCAGTCTTCATTGGTCCTCAAGAAGGATGGCTCTTGGCGATTGTGTATTGACTACCGAGAACTCAACAAGATAACTATCAAGGATAAATTTCCTATCCCTGTGGTTGATGAATTACTAGATGAATTACATGGGACCATGTACTTCACCAAGCTAGACCTCCGCTCTGGGTACCATCAGATCCGGCTCAGAGATGAAGATATTCCTAAAACTACTTTTTCGCACTCATGAAGGTCATTATGAATTCTTGGTAATGCCATTTGGTCTCACAAATGCTCCTTCCACATTCCAAAGCCTGATGAACAACATATTTTGCCCCTTTTTGCGAAAGTTCATCCTTGTGTTCTTCGATGACATCTTGATTTACAGTCACGCATGGGAAGAGCATCTCAAACATGTAGATCAAACCCTCCAACTACTGGCCGACCATAAAATATTTTCAAAGAGGTCCAAATGTTCCTTTGGTTTGACTGAAGTAGAGTATCTGGGACACATTGTCTCAAAGGATGGTGTCAAGGTTGACCCTAAGAAGATCCAAGCAGTCCAAGAATGGCCGAAACCTCGCACACTCAAGGGGCTTCGAGGATTTTTAGGGCTTATAGGATATTATCGTAAATTTGTCTGCAATTATGGAAAGATAGCCGCCCCCCTCACCTCCATGTTGAAGAAGTATTCTTTTACTTGTACAGGGCCGGTTGAGCAAGCATTCCTAGACCTCAAGCATGCCATGACCACCACTCCAGTTTTAGCCATGCCAGACTTCTCTAAAAAATTTGTCATTGAAAGTGACGCTTCTGGTCATGGTATTGGGGTAGTATTGATGCAAGAAGGATGCCCTTTGGCTTTTACCAACAAATCTCTCTCTGATCGCAATTTGGGGAAATCCACATATGCCAAGGAAATGTTGGCCATATTGCATGCAGTCCTGCATTGGTGACCTTACCTCATTGGGTGCCATTTCTCCATCAAAACTGACCACCAGAGTTTGAAATACTTTCTAGAACAACGGGTTGCCACCCTGGAGCAACAAAAGTGGGTATCAAAACTCATGGGCTATGATTATGACATCACATACAAAAAATGGAAGGAAAATCTTATGGCGGATGCTCTCTCTCGCCAATTTGATACCCTTAGTATGTTGTGTGCCATCTCTGCACCATTGCCCCAATGGATTGAGCCCTTACGTCAGGAAATACTTCAGGATGCAGATTTGAAAGACCTGGTTGCTTCACTTAGGGATGATCCAGAATCTACACCAGGATATAGTTGGGATGGCCAGGATCTGCGTTACCATCAACGCCTGGTTCTTCCTCCTAAGTCCCCACTTCAAGATCTCCTCATGAAGGAATCACATGCTACTCCATTTGCTGGCCATTCAGGGTTCCTAAAAACTTATGAGCGAATCAAGCACACCTTATTTTGGAAAGGTATGAAACAGGACATTCACTCTTTTGTAGCGGACTGCGACACATGTCAAAGGATGAAAGGTGAAACAGTGCGCTCTCCATTCACTCTTCAACCATTACCGATACCAGATCAGGTGTGGACTGACATCTCCATGGACTTCATAGAAGGGCTACCTAAATACGGAGGCAAGTCTTTTATTTTTGTGGTAGTGGACCGCCTTTCAAAGTATGCTCACTTTTGTGCCCTAACCCATCCTTACACAGCATCCACTATTGCCCAAATTTTTCTTGACTCCATATTTCGCCTTCATGGCATGCCAACCTCCATTGTATCTGATCGTGATCCCACCTTTACTAGCAATTTTTGGCAAGATTTGTTTAAGTTGTAGGGGACTTAGCTCAAAATGAGTTCAGCCTACCATCCACAAACGGATGGTCAAACAGAGGTTGTTAATAAATGCTTGGAAACCTACCTTCGCTGCTTTGCCTCCGATCATCCTACTCATTGGGCAAAATGGCTTTCTTTGGCCGAATGGTGGTACAACACTTCCTATCATACCACCACCAAACTCACCCTGTTTGAGGCAGTTTACGGGTGCCCCCCACTCACGCTTTCCTCCTACATTTTGGGTAGCTCCAAGGTCCAGGCCGTCGAAAATGCTTTGAGTCAACACACCGAGGTCCTCCACCAACTCAAGCAAAATTTGAACATGGCCCAGAATCGGATGCGCCAACAAGCTGATCAGCATCGTTCTGAGCACGGCTTTGATGTGGGTGATATGGTCTTCCTTCGCTTACTGACCCTACAAACAATCATCCCTACAACTCCGCGAGTGTCGAAGCTCGCTCCAAAATTCTATGGTCCTTACCAGGTTCTACAACGGATTGGTCCAACAGCTTACAAATTGGCTCTTCCCCCCACTTCCAAGATCCACCCTATTTTTCATGTTTCTCTTCTCAAGAAAGTGGTGGGTACAAAGGTATAGGTTCAATCAACACTCCTTGAATTGAATGAAGAATGCTCCATCTTACTTGCATCGGAGCAACTGTTGGATCGTCGAACTCGCACTCTGCACAACCGTACCATTACAGAGGTCTTGGTTCAGTGGCGTGCGTTGGTCATAGGGGTTTCTCACACTAACCAAATAAAAAAAAAATTATCTACTACTCAAATACCTTGTTAGGATATTACATTTATTACATTATTTAATATTCTAGAAAGTATGTTAATAGGTTAGTGGATTATTTATTGGCATTCCATAAGCCAACATGAATAAAACCATAGTTAGAATGTGCTTAAATTAGTATTCAATTTGTTAGCTGATGCTTTGTTTGATGGATTGGTTATTGACTAATTTGGGCCATGTATATTGTATAAATTTCTCATAAATACTGAATACAATTGTTCTTCAATGGTATTAGAGCAACAATACCATGACTCTCACATTGAGAATTACGCCTACGAACAACTGATTGTGAGCTCATATTGGTAAGCCTGTAGTTGGGCATAGGAGACAAAGAATTTAAATTGGAGATAAAGGATATATTGGAGGCATACCCTGATCGAAAGGTCTTGAATGGATCGACCTTGTTCGCAGTCATGGATCATTCCTATTTATTGCTTAGCCCTTGTTTGTAGTTGCAGATCAGGTCATTTTACTACTTGGCCCCTGATTTGCTGCCCAAGGAGATATCCAAGGGCAGTCAACTATAGGGCAGACAACCCCGATTGACCCCTGAGAAACAATGGTGAAATTTTTCTATTGATCAACAATGCATTACATAGTTTTATAGTTCTTGAAAGAACTAAAAATAGACACGGTGGTTGAGATGGATATTCTTATTAAAAGAAAAAATAGAAGCTTTTGAAATGTTCAGAACTTTCAAATAGCTAGTTGAAAATGAAACAGGAAAAAGGGTCAAATGCTTGCGATTAGACAGAGGAGGAGAATTCATTTCGAATGAATTTACAGAATACTACAAAAAATACGGTATCAGGAGACAATATTCAGTAGCTAGAACTCCCCAGCAGAATGGTGTAGTAGAGAGAAAGAACAGAACTATATAGGAAATGGCACACACCATGCTAGCAGAAAACAAAATAGCAGATAGATTCTGGAAAGAAGCAGTTCACACTGTAGTATACATTCAAAACAGATATATGTTAAGAACTCATGAATGCAAAACACCTTATGAGTTGTGGTTTGGTAGAAAAGCAACAACAAAACATCTCAAAGTTTTCGGCTGTAAGTGCTACATCAGAAAAATAGATGACAACCTTGGGAAGTTTGAAGATAGAGCAAATGAAGGTGTTTTTGTTGGTTATTCTCCAAATAGCAAAGCTTACAAATGTTACAACAAGAGACTCAAGAAAATTGTGGACAGTGCAGATGTTAAATTCGATGAAGGGAGGAAACAAATAGTTAACTTTGAAGAAAACTACCCAATCTACGAAGAAGTCATTGAAGGAGATGAGGTGCATGAAACAGAAAATACGTCTATGGTTGATGCAGATAACTTATCCGATGATTCAGAGGTGCAAGAAAACAGAAAATTCAAAACAGGAAGCTGGTAGAAAAATCATCCTAGAGACCAAGTAATTGGAGATCCCACAGCTGGCATTCAGACAAGAAATAAAGTAATAAGTAATTACTCTCTTTTATCCAGCATTGAGCCCAAGAACATAGATGAAGCAAGCAAAGATGATAGCTGGATGAAGGCAATAAATGAAGAGTTGGATCAGATTGAAAAGAACAGAACTTGGGAATTAGTACCTAGACCTGCAAATAAGAATATAATCGGCACCAAATGGATATTTCGAAACAAATTAAATGAAGACGGACAGGTCATTAGGAACAAAGCAAGAATGGTTTGTAAAGGGTATGCACAGGTCGAAGGCATTGATTTTGAAGAGACTTTTGCACCAGTGGCCAGATTAGGAGCAATTAGAATGTTTTTGGCCTTAGCATTCCACAAGAACTTCAGAGTTTATCAGATGGATGTAAAATCTGCTTTTTTAAAAGGGAAACTTGAAGAAGAGGTTTATATTGAACAACCAGATGGCTTTCAAATTAGTGAAGATCCTAACCTTGTCTGCAAATTAAATAAAGCATTATATGGATTAAAACAAGCACCACGGGCATGGTATGCAAGGCTAGACAACTATCTCTCCCAATAGGGATTCAAGAAAGGTTTAGTGGACAGTAATCTGTATGTGAAAATAGAAGGTGGACATCTCATTGTTCTTGTTGTCTATGTAGACGATATCATATTTGGCAGCAACAAAGATGAATCTTGTAAAGACTTAGCAAATAAGATGCAGAATGAATTTGAAATGTCTATGATTGGTGAATTGTCTTACTTTCTTGGGCTACAAGTTAATCAAAATGAGAAAGGCATATTCATTTCCCAAATTAAGTATGTGAAAGAAATGTTAAAGAGGTTCACTATGGAGGACTGTAAGCTAGTAAGCACTCCCATGACAACAAGCTGCAAATTGAGTAAAGAAGACAAATCTCCACCTGTAGACCAAACCATGTACAGATCTATGATTGGAAGTTTACTATATTTAACAACTACCGGACTCGATATTCTCGAGCAGTTTGCATGGTAGCTAGATTTCAGGCCAGTCCCAAAGAGACTCATGTGACAGCAGTTAAAAATATTTTTCGGTATCTCAAGGGCACCATTGAGTATGGGTTGTGGTATCCAAAAGGCAAAGACTTCACTCTTATATCATATTCAGATGCAGATTGGGCTGGATGTGTTGATGACAGAAAGAGTACCAGTGGAGGTGCATTCTATTTGGGGGACAGATTGGTTGCATGGCACAATAAGAAGCAAGAGTTAGTTTCTTTATCTACAGCTGAGGCAGAATATATTGCAGCAACAACATGTTGTACACAAGTCTTGTGGATGAAACAAACTTTGAAAGATCTAGGTATTAATTTCAGTGAACCAATATCAGTAAAGTGTGATAACACCAGTGCAATTAACATCTCTAAGAATCCAGTAATGCACTCACGGACAAAGCACATTGCTATAAGGTATCATTTCTTAAAGGAGAAAGTTGTAGAAGGAGAAGTTAAATTGGACTATGTCCCAACTACAGAACAAGTAGCAGATATTTTTACAAAACCTTTGCCCAAGGAAGTATTTGAGTATCTTCGAAGCAAATTAGGAGTAGTCACACTTCCTAAGAAGTGACTAGCTACAGGGATCACCTTCTCAGGGGGAGTATTTGAATATTTGACTATTCTTTTGCTCATGATCATGATTTGTGCTAGATGCAACAAATTGTGCCTGAGAATTGTGAGGATGGACTCAGGGGGAGTTTGCAGCAGCCCTTTGGTATTATTGACAAAGGGGGAGAAGAGGTATAGGAATCTACACAGGTGTTGCCAACAATTCCAAAGGGGGATATTGTTGAGCAAGGTGTTGCAAGAAGTTTGTCATTGTTGTCAACACAAGCAGTTAGATCCAATGATGCAGTGGACAGACAATGTAGGAGTCATTCAGATGCAGAGGACAAAATTTTCTTGGAAAATAGAGATGACCCAGTTTCAAAAATTCGAAGAAAAAGACAAGTTAGAAAACTGTCGCGATATCGCGACATGTTTTCTATCGCGATTTTGCGACAAGTCGGAGGAGAGAGAAGGCACAGTTGAAAATGTCACGATTTCACAAGTCAGAGGAGAGAGAAGGCACAGTCGAAAATGTCATGATTTCATGACAAGTCGAAGGAGAGAGAAGGCACAGTCAAAAATGTCGTGATTTCACGACAAGTTGCAAGAAAAACCTCAGGAAGCCGGAAGCATCGCGATTTCGTGACAAAGATGAGGATGACGTCAGCATAAGCTGAAAGTGTCACGATTTCGCGACAAGTTGCAAGAAAAGCCTCAGGAATCCAGAAGAGTCACGATTTCACGACAAGATTAAGAATGACGTCAGTAAAAGATCAAAGTGTCACGATTCCGTGACAAGAACGGTGACGAAGCTTTCAAAGGGTAAAAGAGTCATGATTTCGCGACAGCAAGGGCAAGAAGGCGTACAGATGTAAAAGGTGTCGTGATATTGTGACATGTTGGAGTTTCGAGAGGAAATTCGTAGAACCAGATAGACTTTTGAAGCCGACATTCTTTAGGGTTTGAAGCCGACATTCTTTAGGGTTTGAAGCCAACATTCATTAGGGTTTGAAGCTGAAAATCATTAGGGTTTTAAGACGACATTCATTAGGGTTTGAAGCTGACATTCATTAGGGTTTGAAGTCGACAATCATTAGGGTTTTAAGCTGACATTCATTAGGGTTTGAAGTCGATATTCATAAGGGTTTGACAGTCGACGCTCTTTAGGGTTTAAGCCGACTACAGTCTTAATATTATTCTTGAAGATTTATTCTATAAAATGAGGGCTAATTCAAGATGGAATGTGACTCGTGCGAAGATAAGGTGTGCATGCAAAATTTGCAGTGCATAGAGAGTGAGTCATTTCAATTTGAGCTAAGGCTGAAGTGATATTTCTTTTGTGACGAAGTGAAGAGTGCATATCGAATCTTCAAGAATTAAGAGCACGATGTGCAGA
The DNA here is from genome assembly GCA_028583015.1 of Wollemia nobilis. NCBI lineage: Eukaryota > Viridiplantae > Streptophyta > Pinopsida > Araucariales > Araucariaceae > Wollemia > Wollemia nobilis. The sequence goes on from JAQPPZ010002366.1 coordinate 9,915, forward strand.
GGGTGTGTTCCAAGTTTGAAGTGATAATGCACAGACTGTAGAAGTGATCAATCATCTGATTACAGCAGACAGTGCAAAGAAGTATAGATAAGCGATCAGATAGTGCGAATCATGTTGCGCAGAAGCAGTAGAATGCAGAAAAACAACAGACTGTGAGAAATGAGGTGAAAGTTTTATTCTGTAATTTTTATTATTGTCTTCCAAGTTGTAGCTTGGCATAAGGGGTTGGTGCCTCTTTCTAGTAGGTGTTGGTAAATTAGGAGTCGGTGCTCCATTCTGCTTGAAACAAATAAAGCAAAGGGGTTGGTGCTCCTTCCAGTTGGTGCTGGTAAAAGATTTTGTAAAGTTGTAGCTTTGCATTGGCTGGATTTGGATGGTACTCCAAGCAGTCATTTTGAGGAGTAGCCACATTGGTGAACCTCGTTAAATTACTGTGTTGTGTGTCATGCTTTCTTGTTGCATTTTGATATTTCTTTTATCAGTTTAAACTGCTTTGGATTTAAAACTATATGTTTTAGAATTTTTAAAGATCACACTGATTCACCCCCCCTCTCAGTGTCATTGTGATTACAACATATATATATATATATATTACCTTTCACACATGTGTAGAGAAAGAGAGAGTTCCAATGACCTCCTCTAGTTATTTATGAATATAAATACAATTTTCTTCTTTCTTTCATTTTTCTTAGTCATCTACACTATGTTATAAGTATCCTATAGACCACAAATGCCTCTCATAGGGCATTGGCATATTTGAGATAGCCTGCACATGCAAAATAATACATTAATTAATGTATAAAAATCGATTTAATCATAAAAGACTCTAAACTATTCTCAAACATCACCATTATAATCAGTTTAGAAAATGTTCTCAAACAAGTATAAACATGGCTATATTTTGATACCATTTCAAGTATCAACAATAAAGTTAGAAGGAGCAAAATGACAACTCCATCAAAATATTAAACAAAACTACCATTGGAAAGTACTCAAAATATGCTCTCCAACCAATATAAACATGACTAGGTTCCAAGGTCATTTAAGCAATAAAAATAATATATGCAAAATCATTGTATGGTGGCAAAAATGTCGTATGACTACAAAATATCGTTTATGTGCAAAAACTTCATACGAGAAAAAAAAATGCCATATGGACACATAATTGTTGTATGAGTGCAAATTTTTTGTATGTGCTTATAATTGATGTACGGGTGAAAAAACATCGTATGATGATATTCGTGGCTTATGGTCACGATTTTTGAAGAAAACAAAAGCAAAAAAAAAAAAAGTAAAATAATAATAACAAATGCAATAAATCAATTTGAATGACAAAAAAAATACCTTGGGCTTTGGCTCCCCTTATTTAGGTTTTAGCAAGTAAGTATTTTATACGTCTACCATCAAAGGATGTACATTCTAAAGATACTCAAAGAAAGTAATTTATGTTTAAAGAGTCTTATGTATTTAGGTTTTAAAAAATATTTTTATCGTTAATCATCCTAGCTAGGGTTAATGCTTATGTTTAAAGAGTTTTAAGTGTTTAGGTTTTAACAAATATTTTAATTTTTAATCATCCTAGATAGCCTTATGTAATTTATAGGTCTACCATCTAAGGGGTACATTCTATGTGTACTCAAGATGCTTATGTTTATAATGTCTAGGTGTTTAGGATCAGAGCATATTTGGTAGACCTATTAGTTGAGTGGCCTCAAACATGACCAAAGATATAATACTCCTTAAGGCAGAATGTAGAGGATTTTCTCCATATTAGGATATATGGAGTTTTACGGGTGAAAGCTCTACCATTTTGGGTTGAATACGTAGATTGTATAAAGGAATCATCTATCATCCAATCAACTAGAGCAATGAAAATAAAATAAATATTCTATAAACTTCTAAAAACATCTCTTTAGATCAAAGTACAATTGCTTCAAGTCAAAATAAAATGTATTACTTCAAATTCACTACAGAAGTCTAACATTACTAAGCTATCCACACATAAAACTCCAGTTGGCTAAATATTTAAAATTCAAATTCTTGAAGATTCAAATACTTAAGAACGATGAAAAGAAAAATGTTATTTAGGAAAAATACATTTAAAAGCTATAAATTTCTAAAAACTCATTATCTAACCAATTAGACAAGTAAAATGAATAATTTAGGATGGACATTCCAACTTACCATGTATTCCTTTCCATTTACCAAGTATAAAAAGTATTTTTTTGAAATTTATCAATTGTATTTCATGTATTATGAAAAGCATAGTTGGTTAGTAGAACTTTTGACAATTCAATATATTTTTTTGTCTATAAAAAGAGATGCAAGATATATACCCCTATATCAACAAGTAGAGCTCATTGGATGCCATTTAGAGTTTATGAAAGCTAGTCCATTATTGGGGCACTAAAAAAATCATTTTCCTTATATAAGGATAATGCTAAGCCAAAATTTCAATACAACCTAACAAACAATAAAAGATAAATCTACATATCTCAAAGTGCATACTTTAAGAAACGTATACAAGGTATCCCATGAAAATACATCAAATTTAAATATACAATCCTATTCATCATTTAAAATGGATAACATCTTTGTCTTGGCTAAAGAAGAAAACTAGCTCCATGTAATCGTTGACACATTTGTACCTATAAAAGCAAAATACATAAATAGCATTAGCATTATCATCTAGTTAGTTCTTTGCCTATTCTTAGGGTGATATAGCCTAGCATAATCATCATTTTCCATACAAAATATAATCCTAAACAAAGGAAATAGTGTAGAATTTAATCTTATATTCTTAAACCTTATAGCAAAATTATTTTTTAAGCCATTTCATGAACCAAAGAATCATAGAGTTAATTGGAACTCATACACAAATACATAGAACCTTAATTTGTTCTTATCAATTATTATAAAATACATGCTCATGATGCCCTAGAACCTTTGATATAAAATCCAAACTCTAAAATATAGGAACAATCAAAACCTTCATGAATTAAACCCCCAAGAGCTTGAAGCTTTGTATTCAACTCAAACAAGTAGAACCTTTACAACTTAAAACATTAAATCCTATACATCTAGATCACATCCTTTTATCTTCCTTGATAATATATATACCATCGTAATAAAGCTTAAATCCTTAAAAACTTTGACATCAAAATCAAAATCCTAAACCTTTAAATTGTAAATGTTTAAGCTTTAAAAGTGTATTTCCTTAGTTTATTCTTATGAACCAAAGAACATGGACTTAATTGGAAATCATACTTAAATACATAGAACCTTAATTTGTTTTTTATAAATTGTTATAAAATACATGCCCACAAAGGCCTATAACCTTTGATATCAAATACAAACCCTAAGATCTTAGAATCTATATATTAAATATCATAAAATTTGGAATATGAATCTAAATGAATATATTTTATAACCCTTCGTAAAGCTTAAAATTTTGAGCATGTGAGATTTTTTTATTGTAAAAACTGGTGTAAACTCAGCTATAAGAGACCAACAAAATGGACTCAAATCACATAACACAAATGCAATAATGGATGAAAATTGCCAATTGATATTCTTCTCATTCATGAATTCACACCCCTTCTACAAAAGATTACAATCCATCATATAGAAACCAAAAACCAAAGAAACCCTAAAGAAACCCTAAAAATGTCTTTTTTTCTAAAAACTGCTAAAAATAGAAATGAGTCGGATTGCGCCCAAATTTGGTACACACATCCCTCTTACAATAATGAACCTCAATTTAAAATATTAGGTCTCAACTTATGATATAACAAAAGATAATAAACTTCTAACAACCAAAAAAACCCAAAAAACCCGAGAACCTATTTTAAAAGCTAATTTTGAGGCACTAGATGTCGGAGTTAGGTCTCGAAAACATGATTTTTGGAGGGTCAAGCACATTAGAGATGATCCTGATGCAAAACATGCATGCAAAATCACCTGTTAAATTTCAAGGCAAATGGGCGTACGGTTCACAAGTTATGGCTCTAGCAAGGTGCATCATTCTCCTCTAGTGAAAAAGAACTCAGCTCCTGCGAGTTCAGCTGAATTGAAACCCTGTAGCTTCTGGTTATCAATTTTCTTTAGCTCTGACTCTGAAAACCAAGTGTTATCTGACTGTGGTAATCCTTCCCACTGAACTAGGAATTTGTTGTAGCTCCCATGTTTGGTGGTGATCACCTTCTTATCGAGCACCTATGCAACTCTATCTTTTTTCTTATTAGACATTTGTCGTGCACAATTTACTGTCTCCTATAATTCGTCATCCTCGGTAGTACCAGGATACTGAAATAAATCATAAACATTAAAAATGGGCGAAATATCAAATTCATCAAACAACTCCACTTTATAGGCATTATCATTGATCTTCTTCAAAATCCTGCATGGCCTAATTTTCTTAAGTTTCAATTTGTTATATGTCCCCTTAGGAAATATTTCTTTCTTAAGATGAACCATGACCATAACACCCTCTTCAAACACTTTCACCCTTCTATGTGCATCAACGGACTCTTTGTAGTGAACATTACTACTCTGCAATTTTTCCCTCATTGACTCTTGCACTTTCTGGATATGCTCAGCAAATGCTTTTGCATCATCACTAACTTGTTCCCCAATTGGTAACTCAACCAAATCTAATACACCTCTAGGATTTTGACCATAAATAGTTTGAAAAGGATATTTACTTGTTGACATGTTCACTGAACTGTTGTATGCAAATTCAGCTTGTGATAAGGCTAAATCCCATTGTTTTGGTTTTTCTCCAACTATGCATCGTAAGAGGTTTCCCAAGATTCTATTCACTACCTTTGTTTTCCCATCGATTTGTGGGTGGTAAGCACTACTAAACTGCAACCTGGTATTCAACTTTTTCCACAACGTCCTCCAAAAGTGACTTAAGAACTTAGTATCCCAATCAGAAGTAATAGTCTTTGGAACACCATGCAACCGCACAATCTCATCAAATAATAATACTGTAGTCCTAGTTGCATCATTAGTCTTTTGACAAGCAATAAAATGCACCATTTTGGAAAATCTGTCTACCACAACAAAAATTGAATCCTTACCCCTTTGTGTCTTGGGCAACCCCAACAAGAAATCCATACTCATATTGGTCCATGGTCTTGTAGGAACTGGTAGTGGCATATACAACCCTGTATTTTGTGCATGACCCTTAACCATTTGACATACTATGCATCTAGAGATAAACTTGATTATATCTCTCTTCATTTTTGGCCAATAGTACTTCTCTACAAGAGTGGTAGTTTTGGCTACTCCAAAATGACCAGCCAAACCCCCACTATGTAATTCCCTCAAGACGTTCTCTCTCATAGAGCCATTGGAAATGCATAATCGATTACCCTTAAAAAAATAACCATTATGTAAAAAATACTCTTCAAAAATGGTACGGGACTCGCCCCCTACCGCACTTTTGCACTGTTGCACAATATTCCCAAAATCCGCATCAAATTCATACAAATATTTAATCCTCTCAAATCCTACCACTTCATTCTCCATAGTGGTCAACAACAAGACTCTCTACTCAATGCATCAACAACCTTATTCTGTTTTCTTGACTTGTGTTTTAGGAAAAATATATATTGTTGTAAAAATGAAACCCATTTGGCATGCCTACTATTTAACTTTTTTTGAGAATTGACATACCTCAATGCTTCATGATCAGTCAACAACACAAACTCCTTTGATATTAAGTAGTGCCTCCAATGTTGCAATGCTTGCACAATTGCAAAAAATTCCACATCATATGTAGAATAATTCTTCCTTGCATCATTCAGCTTCTCACTAAAAATGCTACAGGTCGGCCCTCTTGACTTAAACCACCACCAATTCCAACAAATAAGGCATCACAATCAACCTCAAACACCTTACTAAAATTTGGTAAAATTAGAACATGGGCTTTCGACACCTTCTTCTTCAAGAGTTCAAAACTCTCTATTGCTATAATAGTCCATACAAACTCTTTCCCCTTCGTGCACTCAGTTATAGGGGCAGCTATACTACTAAAGTTCCTGATGAACTTCCTGTAAAAGGTAGCTAGTCCATGAAAGCTCCTTACTTCTGTTATAGATCGTGGAAGAGGCCATTCCAAAATCACCTTCACTTTCTTATCATCCATCCTCATGCCATCTCTCGAGATTACAAATCCCAAAAACACTAAACTATCTTGAAGAAATCTACATTTCTTCAGGTTAACATACAATTTCTCCTTCCTGAGCACATATAACACTAATTTTAGGTGTAACAAATGGTCGTCACTTTTACTATAAATCAAAATATCATCAAAATACACAACCACAAACTTACCATTATATTCCCGTAGTACTTTGTTCATCAATCGCATAAATGTACTCGGTGCATTAGACAACCCAAATGGCATCACCATCCACTCGTACAATCCATATTTTGTCTTAAAAGTTGTCTTCCATTCATCCCCTTCTCAAATTTTGATCTGGTAGTAGCACTCTGCATAATCAATTTTACTGAAGCATTTAGCTCCAACCAATCCATCCATCATGTCATCCACTCTCGGCATAGGATACCGATACTTTATTGTGATTTTATTTATGGCTCTAATGTCTACACACATTCGCCAGTCACCATATTTCTTCGGGGTCAGCAATGTTGGAGTCGCACATGGACTCATACTCTCCCTAACTAATCCCTTCTTTATCAACTCTATCACTTGCCTACTCAACTCGCATTCCGTGTCGGGTTCAACCGATGAGTTGCCTGATTTGGGAGCGCTGATCTTGGAATCAAATTCATGTGATGTTGGATATCCCTTTTTGGTGGTAGCCCATCTGGTAACTCCTCTGGTGTGATATCTTTATATTCACTTAGCAAATTAGCTGTTGTTGTAGGCATAACCACTTCCTCTATTTTTAGCTTCCTAACTGTTAAGGCATAACAAAAGCTAGCGTCCCTGATCTTTGCAAGAAACTCCTTCATCGTCAACAAGCTCTCACTCAGCCCATCCTCATTTAGAGGTACAAGAACTACCTTTACATCATCCTTCCAGAATGTATAAGTATTCTTTCTCCCATTATGGTTAGTATCACTGTCGTACTGCCAAGGTCTTCCCAATATAATGTGACATGCATCCATCGAGATCACATCACACCACACTTCATCCTTGTAAGTGCTCCTAATTGAAAATTTAATTAAACACCTCTGATCTAATGTTACCTCATTCCCCTTCTTAACCCATGAGATGCGATATGGATAAGGATGTTTTTTAGGTGCATGTTATAAACCATGACATTTGACACCATATTCTCACAACTACCACCATCAATGACAATGTTACATACCTTCCCTCCTGATGTACACCTTGTTCAAAATATGTTCGTTCGCAGCCAAGAATCTTCACCATCTATGGTCTGCCCCTTTGCTTTGCTCTGTACCATCTCTTTCTTAGAATCAATCAATGTCCTCCTTATCATAAGTGCTTCCCCCATGTTAGCAACAACTTCATCCTCATCCTGCTCTTCCATCTCAACCAGTTTGACCCTTCCTTGTCCTCCTTGACCCCTTTATTGGACATCACGTTGGGGACACTCAAATTCTCTGTGCCCCTCCTCACCACATCCATAACAGGTATATGACCTCCCCAGATCATTCCCATTTCGTCCACCACCATAACCTCTACCTCGTTAGTATTGTATTCCTCTCAGATTTTGTCCATATTCTTCTTGTTTAGCAGGTATTGAGGATTCTCCCTTGAGAAAATTCCTTGACCTGAAGAGGGTGTGAATCCCTTCTTACCTCTTCTATTAATCCTTTTCAATTTCACCTCCGTCTTGAGGGCCATTTGATACGCATCCTCCATTGTAAGAGTGCGATGCATGCTCATCTCATCTTGAACAACAAAACTTAGGCCATTTACATACCTGTCAGCCTTTTGGTCCTCCGTCTCATTGTGTCCACTTGAATGTATAGCTTGTAGAATTCATTAGTATAGTCCTCAATGCTTTGATCCTTCTGTCGAATATTTTGAAATCTATGAAATAGGTTTTGGGAGTAGTCTACAAATATAAATTTTTCCTGTAACTTCTTTTTCATCTTTGTCCAATCCCTGATCTTTTCCTTTCCATTCATCTGTTGTGTAGTCTGTAAATGATCCCACCAAATCAATGCATGTCCCTTCAACTTCGTGCATGCGAGCTTAACCTTGTTCTCTTTAGCAAGATTACTCCATTCAAAATATTTTTCTAGGCTATTGATCCAATCGATCAATTCCTCTAGTTTCAACCCACCAGCATACTCGAGAACTTCGATTTTAATCCCATCTCGATTCCCCTTAAGCCCCTCTAGAGCTTGTATCAGTCAATTTTCAAAACTATGCCCTTCTTCCTCTGGGCCATCTGGTTCTACTTTTGCGTGGACCTTAGATTTACGTTCCTTAGGCAAATTTTCATCATCAGCTCCTTGATCTGCACGTGCCCTAAGACATCTCTCTCCCCTGCAATCAATCACACCAGTCAACCATGCTATTTCTGCATTTACATCTTCGATCTGCCTATTCATCTTGGCATATCTTCTAGGTGGCATCTTCCCTTCACTAGCATATCATAAAATATGGAATATGAATCTAAATAAATATATTTTATAACCCTTTGTAAAGCATAAAATTTTGAGCATGTGAGATTTTTTTATTGTAAAAACTCAACTTTGGGACCCTACACATTTCAATTTGAAATCTCAAACCTTGCAAATATTAGGATCCTTTGGTATTAAAGCATCAAATCCATAGAACTTAAGATATTAAGTCATCAATCTTAAATCCATACATTAAAATCCTAATATAATACCCTTAAATCTAAACTTTTGGCATGGGAACTTATTTCAAGCCTAAGATATTCAACCCCATATCTTGTATTATTAATTCCTTGATCATACACCCATGACCCCTCAAACTCTTACCAAACTAGAAAAAGTTTTAAATAAGGAGATTGACCTTTATAGTTTAATAACTACGCCTCTAGATGTTTAGCATTAGAAACCACATATCTTGTAACTATTAGGATCCTTAGCCCCTACAACATCAAATTCATGCAACTTAAGCTATTAAGTTATCAATCTAAATCATGAACCAAGGTTTGAAAAATCCATAGAATTAATATACTAAGTCATAAATCTAAACTGTAAACCAATGTTTGAAAACCCTAATACTTTAAAACCTTATAAACTAATGCTTGTCCCTTAATTAAACCCATACATTGAAATCCAACTTTGGGCATGGGTATCTATTTCAAGCCTAGGATATTTTTTCCTATATCTTATATCATTAATTCCTTGACCATACTCCTATGACCCTAGAACCCTTGTTAAACTTCAAAAATCTTAAAGAGAAAAATTAACCTTTATAGTTTAATAGCTAGATCTCTATATCATTAGCATTAATCCTTAGGCTATAAACCATAAATCTAATTGCATGATCTCTAGATCTATAAAATTTATATCATGTCTTTAACTTACACCATGAAACACCTAACTTATATCATAATGTTGGGATACCAAACTTCAAAAATTTATATTTAAAAACTGCATAATCATCCTTTTCCATACAAAATATAATCCTAAACAAAGGAAATAGTGTAGAATTTAATCTTATATTCTTAAACCTTATAGCGGAAAATAAGTATTTAAGCCATTTCATGAACCAAAGACTCATACACAAATACATAGAACCTTAATTTGTTCTTATCAATTATTATAAAATACATGCTCATGATGCACTTGAACCTTTGATATAAAATCCAAACTCTAAAATATAGGAACAATCAAATCCTTCGTGAATTAAACCCCCAAGAGCTTGAATCTTTGTATTCAACTCAAACATGTAGAACCTTTACAACTTAACAAAATCAAAATCCTAAACCTTTAAATTGTAAATGTTTAAGCTTTAAAAGTGTATTTCCTTAGTTTATTATCGCATACCTTAAAACCTTGATCCCTAGACCTTAAAATTAAATTATGATAATTAAACATTAAACAACTTTGCTTGCTTTAGACAATGTTTTTGTTGGTCAAAATGAACAACAGATTATTCATTTGCATAGAATATATACAGAGAACTGGTCGAGATTAGCCAATAATATTCTCTAAACTTGGTATAAATTTTCAAATGTAATATAAATATCTTTATCTCATCAACATTGCTCTTAGTATAATGTTTATTATGTGTATACAAAGCTTTAACTCATCAACATTGCCCATCACATTCTAGACCATGAAAATATTTAAAATAAAAAATTCTCCACTACTCTTCATACAAGTTTTCACATATAATTACGTAAAAACAAGCATATAAAAATCATCTCATCTTAGTAAATAGTTTATAATACAATCTTAATTTATCCCAAGATTAAGATAGCATATAAAAATTAAAAAAAAAAACACATATCCTAATATCTTCTAAAACCTAAACATCCATTTAATTCATGTTTTAAGATATAATTATCTATTATTGTGCATATACAAAGTTTGATCTCATCAACATTGGCCATCACTTTATAGATAAACGTTACATCAAAAATAATTTGAATATCTACTATCATATGCAAAGCTTTATCTCTTCAAAATAAGATATCTACTATGCATATGCAAAGCCTTATATCATCAGCATTGGCCATCACTTTCTAGATCAAGATTACATCAAAAAAAAAATTAATCTTCACTTCCCTTGATAAGAATTTTTAAAAAGTGAAAAGCCAACTAGTCTTAATAAATAAGCATAAACCTTTGGCTTGATTTATGTTTTAAGATATAATTATCTATTATTGTGCATATCAAGATAGGAATCACTTTCTAGATGGACATTACATCAAAAATAAGTTGAATATCTACATATCTGATATCACATGCAAAGCTTTATCTCTTCAACATAAAATATGTACTATGCATATGCAAAGCTTTATCTCTTCGACATTGGCCATCACTTTCTAGATCAAGATTACATCAAAAATAAATTGAATCTTCACTTCTCTTAATATATCATTTAGCCACTACTTACATAAAAATAAAAGTCCCAAAGCCTACTAGTCTTAATAAGTAGTTGACTATAACTATAATCTTAAGACTTTAATTTACCTCCAATATACCATATAAAATTCAAATATCTTATAAAACCATGTCTTAATTCATGTTTTAAGATAGAATATTTGCTATACATATGCAAAGCTTTATCCCATCAACAAGATAACCTCGAAAGAATCTACAGCTTATGAAAAGCCAAATAATCTTGGTAAATAGCAAATTAAGATTAACCCAATTTTTTTTTTATATATAAATCAAATACCAAATGACATAAAACAATGCAATATTTAATTGATAACAATTCAAACATTTCTTAGAAATCCCATAATGAATAAAGAATAATTACAAAAATAAATTTGCGTATATATCAAATCAAAATTTAACCATTAATTAAAATGAATTAAATATTTAATTAAAATTCAATGAAAAAGAACCTCTTCTAGATACAAAACTTCACATATATACCAAATCCAAATATAACCATTAACAATTCAAATATTGTTTTCAACAATGAAAATAAATTAAATATTTAATTAAAATTCAATACAAAAGAACCTGTTCTAAACACAAAACTAGAAATTCTTGGAGTAAAGCAAACAATTTTTTTTTTTAAATCATAAAACTGTTCCACACTACTAAATTATTTTGCACATAATACTGCAACTTAAGCTTGTAGTTTATTCAAATAAAAGAAAAATTTTGAACCAGAGGATTATATTTTTGAAATAATAACAGCAAATTTTCCCTCGCAACTTCAAAGTCATGGAACTTCAACTTACCGCCGGCTAAAACGTTTGAAGAGGGATCAATATTGCAATTGAAAAGAATGCAAATATATTTCAATTGATGGAGATCATAATGCTATCAACAAAACTGATATGTAGATTGTGTAAAGGAATCATCTATCATCCAATAAACTAGAGCAATGAAAATAAAATAAATATTCTATAAATTTGGAAAAACACATCTCTAGATCAAAGTACAATTGCTTCAAGTGAAAATAAAAAAAAATCTTTACTTCAAATTCACTACAGAATTCTAACATTACTAAGCTATCCACACATAAAACTACAGTTGGCTAAATATTTAAAATTCCAATTCTTGAAGATTCAAATACTAAAGAACGATGAAAAGAAAAATTTTATTTAGGAAAATCACATTTAAAAGCTATAAATTTCTAAAAAACCATTATCTAACAAATTAGACGAGTAAAATGAATAATTCAGGGTGGACATTCCAACTTACCATGTATTCCTTTCCATTTACAAGTATAAAAAGTATTTTTTTGAAATTTATCAATTGTATTTCCTGTATTATGAAAAGCATAGTTGGTTAGTAGAACTTTTGACAATTCAATATAATTTTTTGTTTTTAAAAAGAGATGCAAGATATATACCTCTATGTCAACAAGTAGAGCTCATTGGATGCCATTTAGAGTTGATGAAAGCTAGTACATTATTGGGGCACTGAAATAATCATTTTTTTTATATAAGGATAATGCTAAGCCAAAATTTCAATACAACCTAACAAATAATAAAAGATAAATCTACATATCTCAAAGTGCATACTTCTTTAAGAAACTTATACAAGGTATCCCATGAAAATACATCAAATTTAAATATACAATCCTATTCATCATTTAAAATGGATAACATCTTTGTCTTGGCTAATGAAGAAAGAAAACCCGCTCCATGTAATCGTTGACACATTTGTACCTATAAAAGCAAAATAGGTAAATAGCATTAGCATTATCATCTAGTTAGTTCTTTGCCTATTTTTAGGGTGATATAGCCTGGTATTAAGAAGATACCACATTCATAATACTTTTTGGCACTCAGAATATTTGATCCAAAGCAAACATCATTATTAACTACCAGCTAATTAGGATGAGTCATAGAGGTGCACTTCAAAAATTTGAAAACCATAGAACTTCAATACATAAATGTTCTAAACTATGGGAGTTGTTCTAAACCACCTTAGATGAAACCCTCAATAAAAAGACAATTTCTAAGTAGCTTGGGCCCATTATTATCTACCAGCTAATTCGGATGAGTCATAGAGGTGCACTTCAAAAATTTGAAAACCATAGAACTTCAATACATAAATGTTCTAAACTATGGGAGTTGTTCTAAACCACCTTAGATGAAACCGTAGTATTTTCTAGTTTTTATTGATCATATCAAAATAAAAAGACAATTTCTAAGTAGCTTGGGCCCGAGGGCCTCAACATACTCTCATTCTTCGAGGGCTGATTGTAGTCACTAGGTTTAGGCTTAGTATCTGTGAAAAATAATATATAGTAAAAGGACGAAACTAAATAAATAATAAACCTTTTTTTCAATATATTTTTAAAAATACAACTCGAAAATCAATTATAGTAAATAGTTCAATCACATACCTGCATCCCATATATGGTAGAGTGGAGATGTAAAAATAATTTGTCTCCTAACATCTTGTTTCTTTCCATCGTGCAGAATAACCCAATCTATACCATAAAAAAAAAAAAAATCTACAAAAAAATCACAATCACAAAAAACATAACAATAGAATAGAAGCATACCCAAATTGCAAAAACAAAATTTAGATACATATGTAGTATCAAACATAGTTTCACATGTTTACTCTTAAAGTTTCTTTAGATACATATGTAGTTCCTTCTTATTAAAACCCAACTTCTCATGTTATTTAATCCAATGTTTTACAAGTTCTATGTGATTCTATTCAATGTTTTACAAGTTCTATGTGATTCTACTGTACAACATGCAATATTTCCAGTAAAGAGACAAAACTAGAGCTCTACTTTTAACAGAAGAAGCATGTTACCAATTGTGTTTAAGAATCTTATGATCCTTTTAGTTAGCCGTATAATTTGTTGAGCAAGGTGCAGCAAAAGCATTGAGAAAGTATTGTCATTGTTGTCAACACAGACAGATTGATGCAGTTGATGCAGTTCAGAGGTCAATCAGATCAAGTGTAGAAAGTTTCAAGCAAAACGAGAGGTGACCCAGATTCAGAAATTGGCAGAAAGAGACAAGGAAGAAAAGCGCCGCGATATCGCGACATGTTTTCTGTCGCGATTTCGCGACAAAAAGTAGGAGAGAGAAAATGCACGCCAAAATGTCGCGATGTCGCGACATGTCGAGTTTTCGCGAGGGAGAGAGAAAATGTGTCGCGATTTCGTGACATAAATGGAGGAAAGGAGCTTGCAATGAAGAGAGTAGCGATTTCCATGCATGTTAAAGTTTCGCATTTCAAAGCACGGTTGGAAATGTATGGAAACAAAGGTGTAGCGATTTCGCTACAAATCGGAATTAAGAAAAAGATGCGGCATTTCGACACAAGTAAAAATTCACAAGAAGAAGTGTAGCGATTTCGCTACATGTTGAAACAAAGAGAAACTAAGGTGTAGCGATGGCGCTACATGTTGAAACAAAGAGAAACTAAGTTGTAGCGATGGCGCTACATGTTGAAACAAAGGGAAAGCTTCCAAGAGCCAAAACGGTCACGATTTCGCGACATGCTTAAGGATGACGTCAGCAAATGTTGAAAGTGTCGCGATATCGCGACAAGATGCAGGGAAAGCTTCCAAGAGCCAAAACGGTCGCGATTTCGCGACATGCTTAAGGATGACGTCAGCAAAAGTTCTAAGTGTCGCGATATCGCGACATGAGCAGAAGGAAAGCTTTCAAAGCCAAAATGGTCACGATTTCATGACAGTAAGGGCATGAAGTGTGCGGCTTCAAAAAGTGTTGCGATATCGCGACGAGTAGCGATAGGCAGGTAAAACCCGCAGGAGCATGCAAGGTGACACGTGTTGGAAAAAGTAGACAGGAAAATCATGCAGCCAGTTACGTAAAAAGTAACTGATGTCTGATCAGCAGTTACAAATTGACAGGTGTCGATCATGCACTAGAACAGTTGTATACTCTTGATTGAAAAAGCATTCGATGCATCACATATGGAGTTTCGAAAAAGCATTCGAAAAGCCGTATTCGAAGAAATTGAACAGCCGAATATGGAGAATCGGAAAAGCTTTTTAAAAGACGTATTGCAGGGTTTCGAACAGTCGAAGTACATGGAACCGAACAGCCGTATTGCAGGGTTTCGAACAGTCGAAGTGCATGGAACCGAACAGCCGTATTGCAGGGTTTCGAACAGTCGAAGTGCATGGAACCGAACAGCCGTATTGCATGGATTCGAACAGTCAGAGTATGTGATTCGATTGCATGCAGGATTGAAAGGTTATAAAAGAATAATCGTACAGAGAAGATGTTGCTGCTGTTAGAGAGAAATTGTTGTAAAAGGAGGGTTAGAAAAGAATCAAGAGAAAAATAAGCAGAGCCGTGAGAGTGTGTAGAGTTGGGTTAATTGCAGACCAGTCAGGGTCGTGCATGAAGTGAAGACATTTTTATGTCATTCTAAATTGATCAGAATTGCAGTCCAAGTTGGTGCTTGGTACTAGGAGTTGGTGCTCCATCTGTTGCAGCAGAAAATTACAGGGGTTGGTGCTCCTTCCAGTTGATGCTGGTAAAGTATTTGTAAAATTGATATTTTGCAAAGACTGGATTTGGATTGGAGTCCAAGCAGTCATTTTTGAGGAGTAGCCAAATTGGTGAACCTCGGTATATTGAGTGTTGTGGTGTGCTCTCTTGTTCAAGTTGTTTTTCAGTTGTCAAGTTCTCTTTATTTCATATTAAATGTTGTAGATATAAAAATTAATAGCTACACTGATTCACCCCCCCCTCTCAGTGTCATTGTGTAATCATCAATTGGTATCAGAGCCGGTTCCTTGTACAAGCTTAATCAGCTAAGGAGATCTTGGAAGAAACAATGGCAGGCGGTGAAGGATTTTCATCCAACAAAGCTCCCTTATTTGATGGAACAAATTACACCTTATGGAAACTCAGAATGCAAACATATCTGAGTGCATTGGGATACGATATTTGGGATTCTGTAGATAGTGGATACACAGCACCCACTACCCCTCCAACGGATACTGTTGAGAAAAAGAAATTTGAAAACAACTCCAAAGCTAAGAATGCCATAATGTGTGGGCTTGTTGACAGTGAAGCGATAAGAGTCATGAGTTGTAAATCAGCAAAAGACATGTGGGATAAAGCGAAGAGCATCCATGAAGGAGACAGGTAAGATTAAGGAAGCAAAGCGCAAACTCATCGAGCACGGTTCGAAGCACTGCAAATGAATGAAGATGAAAACATAGAGACTTATATGCTTGAGAGTCAACGAAATTATTAATGCAATCGAGAGGACTCGGTGAAGAAATTGATGATGCGAGTTGTTGTGAAAAAGGTTCTCAGAACACTTCACAAAAGATTTAACTCCAAAGTCTCTGCAATAGAAGAGGCAAAAGATCTAAACAACTTCAGCATGGATGAGTTGCATGGTTCCCTGACAACATATGAAATGAGAATAGGACAAACCAAGTCTACAGACAGAGAAGCAGCTTTTAAAGCACACAAGAATGTAAAAGCTGAACATGAATCTGAGGATGAAGGAACACTGGATGAAACAAAAGCCAATTTTGTTCGAAAACTCACAAAAGGAAAAGGAAAATATAGAGGGAAGCTACCTTTTAAATGCTTCAATTGTGGAGGAGTCGGTCATTTTGCAGCCAAATGTCCAATGCAGGAGAGAACCAAAAATGGTGAAGGTTCACACCAAGAAAAAGGTGATTGGAAGAAGAAACAAAATTTCAGAAAGAACAACTTCAAGAAGAAAAGCTTCATAACCAAGAATGTCGAGCGGTTCGAAGAAAGCACGGATGAGGAGTCCGAAGAAGAAGGAGGTGAAGCTCTGTTCATGGCACTTGAAGAAGAAAGAACGAGAGAAAAATCGGGAAGGTGATGAAAATTCCAAGGATGAAGTTGAAGTGTATTTGGAAGGAGAATTGGTTGCTTGCACTTGAAGAGTTGAGTGCGAGAAAGGAAGAAGAATAAGAAATTTTCAAAGAAATTAGAGAATGCCACAGACATAATAAACAATCTAAAAATACGAGACGAGAGGAATTCAAGAAAATGTCCGAAGTTCTTGATGAACAATTAACTGTAAAGACAGTTGAATGCGGCAAGCTAGAGGAAGACATTGTTAAGTTAAGGATGCGGTTAGAGGAGATGAATAGAAAATTGAAGCTGTTTTCATAAGTTTGAAGAAAGTATTGTAAAGCTGGATAAAATGTTAAATAACCAAAGGCCTTATGGCATAAAATTTGGTTTAGGCTTTGATGAAGGAGAATCTTCAAAGGATTCAAAGAACTTGAATATAGAACCCATAAAGAAAGAAGAAAAGATCAGGGTTGAACCAGAAAAACCAAATCTTGCAAAAGAAAACAATAATGCAGATTCAAGAAGAATACTGAAAAAGATGGATTCACAAAAGTCACACATCCAAGGAGGAGAAGAGTCATGGCTCCTACTTCAAACAGGCAAAGACCGGCACCCGAGGTTTAATCATGCATTTTACGGTTATTGTTTTAAATGCAATGCTTATGGCCATAAGATTTCAGATTGCGGGCATAATGTATCTCAAAGGAATTTTACCGACGAGAAATGTTTTTTCTCCTTTAATGAATTATGCAGTTGAATGTTATAATTGTCATAATTTTGGACATATTGCTAGAAATTGCAGAAGCACTTTTGCATCAAATAAATATCAGGGTAGAAAATCTCAGCCAAGTGGGTTGAAACAAAACCAAAAATTTCTGAAAAACAGGCACATGCTAATGAAAGGACAAAGGCAAAACAAGTAGCAAAATCTGCTATCAAACCAGAATGGAAAGAAAAGGAATCTTTGATTGTCCGGACTGCTTTTAAAGCTCAGAACAAATCAACACCTTGGATACTTGACGGTGGTTGTTCCAGTCACATGACAGGTGACAAGCAAAAGTTTGAGAATTTACGAATTATGAAGGTGGTTCTGTGAAATTTGGAAATAATGATGGAGCAAAGATTGTTGGAAAGGGATCAGTCAAGATCGGTGATGGCAATATAAAATCAAAAGAAGTCTTGTTTGTAATTGGCATGAAGCATAACTTGCTAAGTGTAAGTCAAATATGTGACAGAGGTCATGATGTAATCTTCAAGAAGGAGGGTTGTGAAGTAAGAAAGACAAAAAATGGAAAGTTAATAGCCACTGGACTGAGAACTTACGGAAATCTGTATACACTTTCAGAAGCTGGAAGGAACATGCTTGATTGGACAGGAAGATGAAAAGCGGCTATGGCACAAGAGGCTTGGGCATATTAGTTTTGACAATCCGGCAAAAATCAGTTCAAAAAGAGCGATTAGAGATATACCAAACATTGGCAAACACTGTAAATAGCATCCGTGAGTCATGCCAAAAGGGAAAACAAACCAGAGCCACTTTCAAAGCAAAAGAATACTTCACTAGCAAGCCATTAGAACTAATTCACACTGATCTATGTGGACCCATGAGAACTGAAAGCATAAATGGACACAAATATTTTATGTTGTGTATAGATGACTACTCAAGAATGACATGGGTACTATTTTTGAAACTCAAGTCAGAAGCCTTTGAGATGTTTAAAACCTTCAAAAATCTTGTTGAGAATCAATCAGGAAAAAGAATTAAATGCCTAAGATCAGACGGGGGAGGAGAGTTTATCTCCGAAGAATTTGCAGAATCTTGTCAAAAACATGGGATAAGAAGACAGTTTTCAGCAGCTAGGACACCTCAACAGAATGGTGTTGTAGAAAGGAAGAATAGAACAGTGCAGGAAATGGCAAGGACAATGCTGGCAGAAAACAAAATAGCTGACAGATTTTGGAAAGAGGCAGTTCATACTTCAGTTTACATTCAAAACAGGTGCATCTTGAGACCACATGAAAGCAAAACACCTTATGAGTTGTGGTTTGGCAGAAAGGCAACAGCAAGACATTTCAAAGTATTTGGCAGCAAGTGCTACATAAAACGGACTGAAGATAACCTCGGTAAATTTGAAGATAGAGCTGATGAAGGTATCTTTCTTGGTTACTCAACAAAAAGCAAGGCCTACACATGTTACAACAAGAGGTTGAAGAAAATTGTTGAAAGTGTTGATGTGAAAGTTGATGAAGGTAGAGAACAAGAAACTACTTATCAAGAAAACTACCCTATGTATGAAGAAGTCATTGAAGGTGATGATGAAAAAGAAACAGAGAAGAATCAAAAAATTGATCCAGATGGTGTAAAAGCTGAATCTGAAGAAGAAGAAAACAGGAAATTTAAAACAGGCAAGCTGGTAGAAAAATCATCCAAGTGAACAGATTATTGGGGATCCCACGGATGGTATTCAGACAAGAAGAACAGCAGTGAGAAACTATTCTCTGTTATCTAGTATTGAACCTAAAAATGTTCTTTGAAGCAAGCACTGATGAAAGTTGGATGAAGGCAATCAATGAAGAACTAGATCAGATAGAGAAAAACAATACCCGGGAATTAGTACCTAGACCAACAAATAAAAACATAATTGGCACTAAATGGGTTTTTAGAAATAAATTGAATGAAGATGGGCAGGTTGTCAGAAATAAGGCAAGATTGGTATGTAAAGGCTATGCTCAGGTTGAAGGCATTGATTTTGAAGAAACTTTTGCACCGGTAGCAAGACTAGAGGCAATCAGAATGTTTCTGGCATTAGCAGTTCATAAAAACTTCAAAGTATATCAAATGGATGTAAAATCAGCATTTTTGAATGGAAAAGCTGGAAGAAGAGGTTTATATTGAACAACCGAGATGGCTTCCAACTTGGTGACAATCCAGATTTTGTTTGCGAGGTTAAAGAAAGCTTTATATGGATTAAAACAGGCACCCGGAGCATGGTATGCAAGGTCTGGATAATTATCTAATTAAACAAGGGTTTAAGAAAGGTTTGGTGGATAGCAACTTATATGTCAAAACAGAGAAGGGTCATCTTATTGTTCTTGTTGTTTATGTAGATGACATAATATTTGGCGGCAGCATGGATGAATACTGCAAAGACATATCAATTAAAATGAAAAAAGAATTTGAGATGTCAATGATTGGTGAACTTTCTTATTTCTTAGGACTGCAGGTCAATCAAAATGAAAAAGGCATTTTTATTTCTCAAGTTAAATATGTAAAAGAAATGCTGAAAAAGTTCACAATGGAAGACAGTAAACCGGTCAGCACTCCCATGACAACGAGTGCCAAGTTGAGCAAGGATGATAAATCTCCAGATGTGGATCAAACAATGTACAGGTCTATGATTGGAAGCTTGTTGTATTTAACAGCTACTAGACTAGATATACTACAGGCAGTATGCATGGTTGCTAGATTTCAGGCAAGTCCCAAAGAAACTCATGTCACAGCTGTAAAAAGGATCTTCCGAAAAGGACTTCGGTACCTCAAAGGTACCATGGATTATGGGTTGTGGTACCCAAAAGGCAAATACTTCACTTTGATTGCATATTCCGATGCAGATTGGGCAGGGTGCATTGATGACCGGAAGAGTACAAGTGGAGGAGCATTTTATCTTGGAGACAGAATAGTAGCATGGCACGACAAGAAACAAGAATCAGTCTCTCTATCCACTGCAGAGGCAGAATACATTGCAGCCACAACTTGCTGTACACAGATATTATGGATGAGACAAACTTTGAAAGATCTTGGTATCCACTTCAAAGAGCCAATATCAATAAAATGTGATAACACTAGTGCTATCAACATATCCAAGAATCCAATTATGCATTCAAGAACCAAACACATTGCAATCCGATATCATTTCTTGAAGGATAAAGTTGCGAGAAGGAGAGGTCAAGTTGGATTTTGTTCCAACTACGGAGCAAGTAGTCGATATATTCACAAAACCATTGCCCAAGGATGTTTTTGAGTACCTTAGGAATAAGTTGGGAGTGGTCACAATTCCCAAGAGCCGACTATAATTAGGGATCACATTCTCAATGGGTGCATGCATGCATATACTTATAGTTTTGCTTATATTTATGATTTTTGCTAACTATAACGATATTTTCCCGAGAATGGTGTACAGAGACTCAGGGGAGTCTGCAGTAGCCCTTTGGTATTATTGGCAAAGGGGGAGAAGAAGTTGAGCAAGGTTGCTGTGTGTTGCCAACAATTCCAAAGGGGGAGATTGTTGAGCAAGGTGCAGCAAAAGCATTGAGAAAGTATTGTCATTGTTGTCAACACAGACAGATTGATGCAGTTGATGCAGTTCAGAGGTCAGTCAGATCAAGTGCAGAAAGTTTCAAGCAAAACAGAGGTGACCCAGATTCAAAAATTGGCAGAAAGAGACAAGGAAGAAAATTGTCGCGATATCGCGACATGTTTTCTGTCGCGATTTCGCGACAAAAAGTAGGAGAGAGAAAATGCACGCCAAAATGTCGCGATGTCGCGACATGTCGAGTTTTCGCTAGGGAGAGAAAATGTGTCACGATTTCGCGACATAAATGGAGGAAAGGAGCTTGCAATGAAGAGAGCGATTTCCATGCATGTTAAAGTTTCACATTTCAAAGCAAACTGAAATGTATGGAAACAAAGGTGTAGCGATTTCGCTACAAATCGGAAGTTAAGAAAACTGAGATGCAGCGATTTCGACACAAGTAAAAATTCACAAGAAGAAGGTGTAGCGATGGCGCTACATGTTGAAACAAAGAGAAACTAAGTTGTAGCGATGGCGCTACATGTTGAAACAAAGGGAAAGCTTCCAAGAGCCAAAACGGTCGCGATTTCGCGACATGCTTAAGGATGACGTCAGCAAATGTTGAAAGTGTCGCGATATCGCGACAAGATGCAGGGAAAGCTTCCAAGAGCCAAAACGGTCGCGATTTCGCGACATGCTTAAGGATGACGTCAGCAAATGTTGAAAGTGTCGCGATATCGCGACAAGATGCAGGGAAAGCTTCCAAGAGCCAAAACGGTCACGATTTCGTGACATGCTTAAGGATGACGTCAGCAAAAGTTCTAAGTGTCGCGATATCGCGACATGAACAGAAGGAAAGCTTTCAAAGCCAAAATGGTCGCGATTTCGCGACAGCAAGGGCATGAAGTGTGCGGCTTCAAAAAGTGTCACGATATCGCGACAGGTAACAGTCTGGCAGGTAAAACCCGCAGGAGCATGCAAGGTGACACGTGTCGGAAAAAGTAGACAGGAAAATCATGCAGCCAGTTACGTAAAAAGTAACTGATGTCTGATCAGCAGTTACAAATTGACGAGTGTCGATCATGCACTAGAACAGTTGTATACTCTTGATTGAAAAAGCATTCGATGCATCACATATGGAGTTTCGAAAAAGCATTCGAAAAGCCGTATTCGAAGAAATTGAACAGACGAATATGGAGAATCGGAAAAGCTTTTAAAAGACGTAGCGGAATATGATAACAAACAAGACGAGGGGACGGATGGAACCGAACAACCGTATTGCAAGGTTTTGAACAGTCGAAGTGCATGGAACCGAACAGCCGTATTGCAGGGTTTCGAACAGTCGAAGTGCATGGAACCGAACAACCGTATTGCAGGGTTTCGAACAGTCGAAGTGCATGGAACCGAACAGCCGTATTGCATGGATTCGAATAGTCAGAGTATGTGATTCGATTGCATGCAGGATTGAAAGGTTATAAAAGAATAATCGTACAGAGAAGATGTTGTTGTTAGAGAGATATTTCTATAAAAGGAGGGTAAGAAAAGAATCAAGAGAAAAATAAGCAAAGCCGTGAGAGTGTGTAGAGTTGGGTTAATTACAGACCAGTCAGGGTCGTGCATGAAGTGAAGACATTTTTATGTCATTCTAAATTGATCGGATTTGCGGTCCAAGTTGGTGCTTGGTACTAGGAGTTGGTGCTCCATCTCATTGCGGCAGAAAATTACAGGGGTTGGTGCTCCTTCCAGTTGATCTTGGTAAAGTATTTGTAAAATTGATATTTTGCAAGAGGCTGGATTTGGATTGGAGTCCAAGCAGTCATTTTTGAGGAGTAGCCAAATTGGTGAACCTCGGTATATTGAGTGTTGTGGTGTGCTCTCTTGTTCAAGTTGTTTTTTAGTTGTCAAGTTCTCTTTATTTCATATTAAATGCTGTAGATATAAAAATTAATAGCTACACTGATTCACCCCCCCCTCTCAGTGTCATTGTGTAATCATCATAATTTGCACACAAACCAATATAGGCCCATAAAATATAAAGCAGGAGTCTTTGTATTAAGATAAATACACAAACCATCAAATAATCAAAAGTAGAGGCAGCTAACTTGAAAAATATAACAACATATAAAAAATAGAATTGAAAAATATAACAACATATGAAAAGTAGAACACAAACAGTAGCCTTTGAGCTGGACAAAATTGGCACTTCAGTTCTATGTGATTCTACTGTACAACATGGAATATTTCCAGTAAAGAGACAAAACTAAAGCTCTACTTTTAACAAAAGAAGCATGTTACCAATTGTGTTTAAGAATCTTATGATCCTTTTAGTTAGCCGTATAATTTGCACACAAACCAACATAGGCCCATAAAATATAAAGCAGGAGTCTTTGTATTAAGATAAATACACAAACCATCAAATAATCAAAAGTAGAGGCAGCTAACTTGAAAAATATAACAACATATGAAAAGTAGAACACAAACAGTAGCCTTTGAGCTGGACAAAATTGACGCTTCCGCTCAAATGTATCCTTTACAATTTGTACTTATTATTTAAATTGTTATTTGCCACAGTTTAAAGAGTACATATTCCTTTACTAGGGCCTACACACTCCACTAAAGAACAACAAATCTATTATATGCATGGTGACAAATCTGTAAAATAATTCTTCTCAAATCTACAATTATGAGTAAAAAACAATCCAACGAGATCCCCCCCCCCCCCCCCAAACCCCCCAAGAACACTAATGAAAATACTACAACAACCATTAAAAAAAAAAAACAAGAATCAAGCCAACTTTGATTCTAATAGATATATCCTGAAATGAATTATAGACCTACTTTTATACCTTAATATTCTGCAATGCTAAAAAACAAACTTGGTTCCAAATTTTTCACAGCTTGGTTTGGTCTTTAGGGAAATACTACCTCAGATGAAACCGTAGTATTTACTTGTTTTTGTTGATCATCTCAAAATAAAAAGACAATTTCTAAGTAGCTTGCGCCCGCTTCAACATAATTTTATTCTTCGACGGCTGATTGTAGTCACTAGGTTTACGCTTAGCATGGTTATTTGTGAAAAATAATATACAGTAAAAGATGAAACTCAATAGACAATCAATCATAGTAAATAGTTGAATCATGTACCTACATCCTATATCCATGGTAGAGTGGAGATGTAAAAATGATTTGTCTCCTAACATCTTGTTTTTCCATTGAAGGATATCCCAATCTATATCATAAAAGGATATCCCAATCTATATCATAAAATATTCTACAAGAAAATCATAAAAAAATAGAACACTAAAATAGAAAAAGACTAGAGAAGGACATAAATAGAACAATAGAATAGAAAGAAAAAATTTAGAACATAAATAAACAACGAAACAGATAATAGGAGCGCTCCAAATCCACAGATCAAAGAAGAAAAAAACATACAAGATAATGAAAGAAATTATGCAAGCAAACAAATATGCTTTGCTTCAATTGGAATAGGAAAAATAAACAAAATCTAAATCATCCACAAGACATAAAGACATTCATACATGTATGGCACACGTTCAATTAAAAATAACAATATGAAGAGCATAGTTGAGATGGTGCTTCCTTGTGTGCGCTCTTAAATAAGTCAAATACTGTGAATAAAAGTTTTCTTTAGTTGTTTTTTTCTTTTTTTTTCAAAAGTTGTTTTCTACTGGATTGTATACATCTACAACTGTATGTAAATTTGCATGCATCTACAACGGCTAGCTTTTTGCCTTTCTAAAAAAGAATATCTTTTTGGTAACCGTTCATGAAAACTTTTTCCGTACCTCTTGGTTGTTTATTGTCCAACGTGGACACTTTTATGGTTGCCAACGGAAATTTGATGGATATGAAATTGCAACGGAAATTTGATGGTTGTTTTTTTTCTTCAAAGGACATGAAATTGCAGCGGAAATTTGATGGTTGTTTTTTTTTCCTTCAATAGATATGCAATTCAACTACATCTACTTGGCCCCTGTTTTGCTTTGATTTTATATATATAATCTCATAGGCCCTTTAATTTTCCAATGCTATAAGGACACTCTTAACAGTCACAATAAATATATTCTTTTAAATATTTTGCATTTGCTAAAGTCTTAATAATTTTGAGCATAATATATTCATAAACTTCTAGCCAAATCAAAATAACTTGCATAAAATAATGAGTTAACTACTCCAGTTTCCATATGTATAATCTCTATAAATCAAATATGGCAACCACTATCCACGGCAGGAGCATAAATAATGTGCATTCTACACTTAATACCTGACATGTCCCACAATCTGAAAATCAAAGAATATTTATCATTTTTGCCTCAATTCTAAGCAACTTGGTGGACAAATGTTATAGTAAATTTATTGAAACACATAATTATGCATACTATTATAAACCTGCCATAAGTTTATTGACAACATTTAGTTTTAGGATTCATAAGAATGTAAAAGCTATGATATGAACCAAACAAGTAAACTAATCAAATAAAATAAAAAAGCATATAATTTTGTAAACCTATAACACTTGTACAACAAACATTTAGATGCGACATTCTTAACTATATATGGATAATGGCTTTTGCATATAAGGAAAGCATAAACTTTAGCTATACATTCAACATCACGCTTAGCCTTAACAAATTACAAAATCCATGATGCAATTAACCAAATGATCGTTTTAGAAAATAAAATATAAAAGTAGTTTTTAAATATATATGGGTAACGGCTTTTGCATTTGAAATATGGAAACCACAAACTTCCACTATACACTCAACATAATGCTTGGCCTTGATCCATTATGACATTGACCAAATGAAAATTTCAGAAAATTACATTTAAAAATAATACATACAACAACACTTCGTAAATACCAAGATGGCATCTTCCAATAGAAGCCACTCAAAGGAATTTCACATCTCAGGCCCTCCAAAGGAATAAGAGAACTTAGAAGGTAAGCAAAACAAATAGTTTTCAAATGACATTCTTAAATACATATGGGTAATGGCTTTTGCAATTGAAATCTGGATACCACAATCATTCACTATACACTCAATATCAATATCATGCTTGGCCTTAACAAAATACCAGATCATGCTTTTAAGAGATAATATTTAGAAATAGTACATACAACAACACTTTCTAATAATACCAAGCTGGCTTCTTCTAATAGTCACCACTCAAAGGAAACTTATATCTCAGGGCCATTCAAAGGAATAAGATAACTTAGAAGGCAAGCAATTAGTAATAAATTCTTTTGCAAAAGTATCATTTCCAAACTCAATAACTCCATTCTACATGACCAGGGTGATACATGCCCCTCAATATCTAACTGTGGTCAACACAATCATGGAAAAGTTCAAAATTACTCAATCTATCACATCAAGACAAGTAAAATAGTAACATTATCTACATGTAAAAATATACTTTCTAGTCAAAACATTCCCAAAAAGAGAATGCTACAATATTTATACATATTAAAAATGATGTTTATTCTACAGCAATATGCTAACATTGTCTTCTATTATTTCTAATAATAACAACTTTCTTCTTTTCGAGGTGTCTACATAACTCTATTCCTCATACCCAAATTGCAAAAACAAAATTTAGATACATGTGCAGTTCCTTCTTATTAAAACCCAACTTCTCATGTTATTTAATCCAATGTTTTACAAGTGCCATGTGATTCTACTGTACAACATGGAATATTTCCAGTAGAGAGATAAAACTAAAGCTCTACTTGTAACAGAAGAAGCATGTTACCAATTGTGTTTAAGAATCTTATGATCCTTTTAGTTAGCCGTATAATTTGCACCAAACAAACCAACATAAGCCCATAAAATATATGGCATGAGTCTTTGTATTAAGATAAATACACAAACCATCAAATAATCAAAAGTGGAGGCAACTAACTTGAAAAATATAACAGCATATGAAAAGTAGAACACAAACATTAGCCTTTGAGCTGGACAAATTGAGGTTTCGGCTCAAATGTATCCTTTACAATTTGTACTTATTAGTTGCCACAGTTTAAAGAGTACATAATCCTTTACTAAGGCCTACACACTCTGCTAAAGAACAACAAGTCTATTATATGCATGGTGAAAAACCTGCAAAATAGTTCTTAAATCTACAATTTTGAATAAAAAAAGAATCCAAACCAGAATTTACCTTATCTTAACTTCAATAAACCTATCCAAAAATGACAAGTAATTAAATTACAAAGAACACTGATGAAAATACTACAACAACCCAAAACACAAAAACAAAAAAAAGCCGAAAAATCAAGCCAACTTTGATTCTAATAGATATATCCTAAAATGAATTATAGACCTACTTTTATACCTAAATATTCTGCAATGCTAAAAAGCAAAATTGGTTCCAAATTTTTCACAACTTGGTTTGGTCCTTAGGGAAATACAACCTTAGATGAAAAATCAAGCCAACTTTGATTCTAATAGATATATCCTGAAATGAATTATAGACCTAGGCTTACTTAGTACCTTAAAAATATTATACAATGCTAAAAAGCAAAATTAATAACAAACCTTTTTCACAACTTGATTTGTCCTTAGAAAATACAACCTTAGATGAAACCATAGTAATATTTCTAGTTTATGTCTGCATCCATCTCAAAATAAAAATGTAAAAATATTTGTCTCCTAAAATCTTGTTTCTTTCCATCGTGAAGGATAACCCAATCTATACCATAAAAATATCTACAAGAAAATCACAAAAAACAGAAGCATACCCAAATTGCAAAAACAAAATTTAGATACATATGTAGTATCAAACATAGTTCACATGTTTACTCTTAAAGTTTCTTTAAATACACATGTAGTTCCTTCTTATTAGAACCCAGCTTCTCGTTATTTAATCCAATGTTTTACAAGTTCAATGTGATTCTACTGTACAACATGGAATATTTCCAGTAGAGAGACAATAAAAGAAGAAGCATGTTACCAATTGCGTTCAAGAATCTTATGATCCTTTTAGTTAGCCGTATAATTTGCACACAAACCAACATAGACCCATAAAATATATGGAACGAGTCTCTGTATTAGGATAAATACACAAACCATCAAATAATCAAAATTAGAGACAGCAAACTTGAAAAATTTAACGAAAAGTAGATTTGAAAAATATAACAACATATGAAAAATAGAACACAAACAGAAGCATTTGAGCTGGACAAAATTGACGCTTCGGCTCAAATGTATCCTTTACAATTTGTACATATTAGTTGCCACAGTTTAAAGAGTACATATTCCTTTACTAAGGCCTACACACTCTACTAAAGAACAACAAGTCTATTATATGCATGGTGAAAAACCTGCAAAATAGTTCTTAAATCTACAATTATGAATAAAAAAAAATCCAAACCAGAATTTACCTTATCTTAACTTCAATAAGCCTATCCAAAAATGACAAGTAATTAAATTACAAAGAACACTGATGAAAATACTACAACAAGCCACAACACAAAAACAAAAAAGGTAGGCGAAAAATCAAGCCAACTTTGATTCTAATAGATATATCCTGAAATGAATTATAGACCTACTTTTATACCTTAATATTCTGCAATGCTAAAAAGCAAACTTGGTTCCAAATTTTTCACAACTTGGTTTGGTCCTTAGGGAAATACCACCTTAGATGAAACCGTAATATTTTCTAGTTTTTGTTGATCATCTCAAAATAAAAAGACAATTTCTAAGTAGCTTGGACCCGAGGGCTTCAACATAATCTCATTCTTCGAGGGCTGATTGTAGTCACTAGGCTTAGGCTTAGTATCTGTGAAAAATAATATATAGTAAAAGGACGAAACTAAATAAATAATAAACCTTTTTTTCAATATATTTTTAAAAATACAACTCAAAAATCAATTATAGTAAATAGTTCAATCACGTACCTGCATCCCATATCCATGGTAGAGTGGAGATGTAAAAATGATTTGTCTCCTAACATCTTGTTTCTTTCCATCGTGAAGGATAACCCAATCTATACCATAAAAAATTCTACAAGAAAATCACAAAAAACAGAACAATAGAATAGAAGCATACCGAAATTGCAAAAACAAAATTTAGATACATATGTAGTATCAAACATAGTTCACATGTTTACTCTTAAAGTTTCTTGAAATACACATGTAGTTCCTTCTTATTAAAACCCAACTTCTCGTTATTTAATCCAATGTTTTACAAGTTCAATGTGATTCTACTGTACAACATGGAATATTTCCAGCTCTACTTGTAACAGAAGAAGCATGTTACCAATTGCGTTTAAGAATCTTACGATCCTTTTAGTTAGCCGTATGATTTGCACACAAACCAACATCAGCCCATAAAATATATGGAACGAGTCTTTGTATTATGACAAATACACAAACCATCAAATAATCAAAAGTAGAGACAGCTAACTTGAAAAATTTAACAACAACAAAAGTAGATTTGAAAAAAAAACATATGAAAAATAGAACTCAAAACAGTAGCATTTAAACGGGACAAACTTGACACGTCGTCTCAAATGTATCCTTTACAATTTGTACATATTAGTTGCCACAGTTTAAAGAGTACATATTCCTGTACTAAGGCCTACACACTCCACTAAATAACAACAAATCTATTATATGCATGGTGAAAAACCTGTAAAATAATTCTTTTCAAATTTATAATTATGAATAAAAAAAAATACAAACCAGAATTTACCTTATCTTAACTTCAATAAACCTATCAAAAACGACAAGTAATTAAATTACAAAGAACACTGATAAAAATACTAGAACAACAAAAACAAAAAAGAGGCGAGAATCAAGCCAACTATGATTCTAATAGATATACCCTGAAATGAATTATAGACCTACTTTTATACCTTAATATTTTGCAATGCTAAAAAGCAAACTTGGTTCCAAATTTTCCACAGCTTGGTTTGGTCGTTAGGGTAGCTTGCACCCGAGTGCTTCAACATAATTTCATTCTTCGAGGGCTGATTGTAGTCACTAGGTTTAGGCTTAGCATGGTTAAAGGACGAAACTAGGTTTAGTTAGCCGTGATTTGCACGCAAACCAACATAGGTCCATAAAATATATGGAACGAGTCTTTGTATTATGACAAATACACAAACCATCAAATAATCAAAAGTAGAGACAGCTAACTTGAAAAATTTAACAACATATCAAAATAGATTTGAAAAATATAATAACATATGAAAAGTAGAACTCAAACAGTAGCATTTAAGCTGGACAAAATTGACACTTCGGCTCAAATGTATCCTTTACAATTTGTACATATTAGTTGCCACAGTTTAAAGAGTACATATTCCTTTACTAAGGCCTACACACTCCACTAAAGAACAACAAATCTATTATATGCATGGTGAAAAACCTGTAAAATAATTCTTCTCAAATTTACAATTATGAATAAAAAAATAATCCAAACCAGAATTTACCTTATCTTAACTTCAATAAGCCTATCCAAAAATGACAAGTAATTAAATTACAAAGAACACTGATAAAAATACTACAACAACCAAAAAAAACAAAAACAAAAAAGAGGCGAGAATCAAGCCAACTATGATTCTAATAGATATACCCTGAAATGAATTATAGACCTACTTTTATACCTTAATATTTTGCAATGCTAAAAAGCAAACTTGGTTCCAAATTTTCCACAGCTTGGTTTGGTCGTTAGGGTAGCTTGGGCCCGAGTGCTTCAACATAATTTCTTTCTTCGTTGATCTTTTCAAAATCCACAGCGTTTTCTTAGGGAGCTTGCGCCCGAGTGCTTCAACATAATTTCATTCTTCGAGGGCTGATTGTAGTCACTAGGTTTAGGCTTAGCATGGTTATCTGTGAAAAATATTATACAATAAAAGGACGAAACTAAAGAAATAATAAACCCTTTTTATCCATATCTTTTTAAAAATACAACTCGAAAATCAATCATAGTATATAGTTGAATCACGTACCTGCATCTTATATCCATGGTAGAGTGGAGATGTAAAAAATGATTTGTCTCCGAACATCTTGTTTCTTTCCATTGTGAAGGATAACCCAATCTATACCATAAAAATTTCTAAAAAAAAACAGAACAATAAAATAGAAAGAGACTAGAGAAGGACATAAACAGAACAATAGAATAGAAAGAAAAATTTTAGAACACAATTAAACAACGAAACAGATAATAGGAGCGCTCCAAATCCACAAATCAAAGAAGAAAAAACATACAAGATAATGAAAGAAATCATGTAAGCAAACAGATATGCTTTGCTTCAATTGGAATAGGAAAAATAAACAAAATCTAAATCATCCACAAGATAACAATATGAAGAGCATAGTTGAGATGGTGATTCCTTGTGTGCGCTCTTAAATAAGGCAAATACTGTGAATAAAAGTTTTGTTTAGCTGTTTTTTTTTTTGTTTTTTTCAAAAGTTGTTTTCTACTGGATTGTACATATCTACAACTGTATGTAAATTTGGATGCATCTACAACGGCTAGCTTTTTGCCTTTCTAAAAAAGAATATCTTTTTGGTAACCGTCGATGAAAAGTTTTTCCGTACCTTTTGGTTGTTTATAGTCCAACGTGGACACTTTTATGGTTGCCAACGGAAATTTGATGGTTGTTATTTTTCTTCAACGGACATGAAATTGCAACGGAAAAAATTTGATGGTTGCTTTTTTCCCTTCAACGGACATGAAATTGCAACCGAAATTTTATGGTTGTTTTTTTTCCTTCAACAAATATGCAATTCAACTACATCTACTTGGCCCCTGTTTTGCTTTGATTATTATATATATAATCTCATAGGCCGTGCAATTTTCCAATGCTATAAGGACACTCTTAACAGTCACAATAAATATATAAAGTCTTACAGTAAGATTATAAGCTTAACATTGATTTTTAGGGTAAAACGGTCAATTTATTTTAGTTCATATCCATCAAAATCAACGATGGATGCTCTTCTTATCTCTCGAAAAAATAGAGATTTCTGTACTTTGTATGGCATGAGGCAATTATCATGACCATCAAATCCATAGCATCTACATTTTCTCCATCCATCATCCATTTTCGGGTGAAATCACGTCTCCAAGAAATCACTACTTCTGGAGTCAAATTCGTTTGATGATAACATTGACTGATTTGGTGCATATATACATCCCTTATATGTATTTTTAGGATTTGACGTTTTATTTGTTGTGTAGTTCTACAAGTTGTTTGTATCCAGAATTATAATATTACAGCTATAATTTTCAGCAATGTCTATGTCTATGAACAATTCATATGATTTATGATTGTTATTCTTAACTATAAAATTACTACTACAAGATTGTAAGAAAATTTTACCATAGTCTTCATCGTAAGCACAAGCCTTCGTAGTCAATCATGTTTCGATTGCCACAGAACATCCCACTGCCATGAGAAGAAACCCCAGTCACTCTTGGAACAGCACCACTACCGTCATGGCACAGCACAAGCGATAGAATTGACAGTGTTCAGAAGCAATAGCCAAAAATCATGGTGCCCATTTTGGCCCTGTCGCCTCGCAGGGAGAGGTCTCAGCACCGACCCCATTAGCAGAGAGAGAGAGAGAGAGAAAATGCGGGAAGAAGAGGGGAATGACTTGTGTAGAATTGACAGTGTTCTGCAGCAAATGCCAAAAATCGTCGTGCCCATTTCGGCCCTGTCGCCTTTGCAAGGAGAGGTCTCAGCGTCGACCCCATTAGCAATTAGCAGAGAGAGACAATGTGGTAAGAAGAGGGGAATGATTATCATGCATGGAAATGGTAAAGGGTAGGTGCGCTTAATACCTCGTATTGTACATTCTGTATATGTATCTGTATTTAAAAAAAAAAATACTCTGCCAAGGCCTTACGTGGACGATATTATGACAAATCACCATATGTTGAAACATCATTCCACAACCGCCATACGTTGAAACATCGAGGCGACTGGAGGCAGTTATGACAAATCACCATAAAAAGCAAAAAGCCACTCTATAAACCCAAAAACCCTTTAATTTCATCCCTCAATAATCTTCTTGTGATTTGGAGCGATTTCATTGAACCTTGTGCTTTTCGAAACTCTTCATTGAAACAACCTTTTGTGCTTTTCGAAACTCTTCATTTTCTTTCCACGCATCCCCGATAATATTTGACATCATTTCGCTGCATCATCATGATTGCGACTTCTCTTGTCAAGTCACATCTACATTTATCACAATTTTAAAACAAATAAAATGAAATCATTTAACGGATCACTTTCGGTAAGCCGTCTGGACTAGGCCTTTTGGCCACTCGCTTTTATTCGGACACGACACGTCACGTCGCATGTTCAACTTCAACTTGGCGGCGAGGATTTACCTTTTCCTCGTGTCCACCATCATCACACATCACACTCTACTGAGTACCTTACCAGTATATGTCATTGTCATGTCCGTACGTCTTTAATAATGCGATTGTCATTGCCATGAATTTGAATTTGTGCACCCTAAGTAGTGTGGAGTTTTAAAAGTTGTATTTTTTTCTATTTTATTAATTTCACATTTAAGCCATATTATTATTTTTTTTTTGAATTTACATGGTGGAATATGTAGCCGCCACGAATCCGGGCAGGCTGTCCAGCTTTTTATGGCCGCCACAGTATTCTGCGCTGTCTGTCCCAGAAGCCATCACACAGATCTTCGTGCAGTCCGTCCCTATAACCACCATTCCACAATCATTTTAAACCTTTTACGCTGCTGAAAGCACGAGGAAAGGGACAAACATTCAGTCCAGCGAAAGTTATATTAATTTAATCATGGAAATTTTATAATTTATTTATATATATATTTTAAGTAATATTGAAATTTAAGTTTTTTTTTTTTTTAAAGAATGATGTTAAATCATTTTTTTAGTAGAGTTTTTAAAAGTGGTTTTTTTTCTTTTATATCAACTTAGCCACATTAAGCTATATAGTCTATTTGGTCTAGTAAGAATTTCATAATTTATTTATTTTTTAAAATAATATTGAAACTTAAGTTTTAATCTCTTTTTTTTTTTACACAATAATGACTTTATTTTATTTTTTTGAGTAGAGTTTTAAGAGGGTTATCCTTAGCCACATCAAACTATATAGTCTATTTGGTCTGGTCGGAATTTGAACACTACTCCGTTTGATCTTAGTAGGGATTTGAACCGTCTGTTTGGTCTAGTAGTCAGTAGGGATTTGAACCTTTAGTACGAGCTACTTCATCTATGTGTCTCATCCATTGAATCATAACCCTCTTAACAATCTTTAAATGTTCATAATTTATTAATAATTTCTTTAAATAAAATTTATTTTGTTTTCTTCAATGAAAAATACAAATATTTAATAAAAAATAATTAAATAGGTAAAATATTTTATAATTGTATAAATCTCATAAAATTAAATTAAAAAATAATAATTATAATTATGTAAAGAGATGTAGATTTTTTAACAATAATTATAATTATGTAGAGAGAGGTAGATTTTTTAAAAGTGATACAAAGTAAAACTAAAGACCCTAATTTTAGTTTTTGTTCAACATTTCTTCCACAAGAAAGACAGATAATTATATTAATTAAAGGTTTAATAAAAATTATTAAATAAATATAATAATTTATAGTTTTATAAATCTAGTAATATTTAATTAATTATTATTATTTATTTGGTTAATGTGAGAAACTCCTACGATCAATGGACAAGGCTGAGCAGTCTCCTCCGAACCACAATCCCTCGTAAAACCGAGAGATATGCTTACCAACAGGTAATTTAACACACACCCACCCTCTCACACACTACACTAGTCCACACATCCACAAGACTAAGCAATCTCCTCCCAACCATGACCCCTAATGGACAAGGTTGAGCAATCTCCTACCAACCACGACCCCTCGTAAAACCGAGAGATATGCTTACCAATAGGTAATTTAACACACACCTACCCTCTCACACACTACACTAGTCCACACATCCATAAGACTGAGCAATCTCCTCCCAACCATGACCCCTCGTAAAGCCCAAAGCTATGCTTATCAATAAAAAATTTTACAAACACCCACATCCTCACACACTCACCTACCCTACACCACCTACCCTACACCGTGGTTTAAAATTTGAACCTCTAGAAGAAGAGCCGAAATATTGCGTTGTACCCTGGGACTATTTAATTAAAAATAATAATTACAAAGAGAAAGATTTTATTTTTATTTTAAAAGTAATGCAAAGTAGAGATGAGTGCAAAACAACTCTTTGGGTTGAGAAAAGGATCACCCTCCTTGGAATTAGAATTTGGGCATTTTGGATGAGAGCTCAACAATATACCACTACCATTGGTAGAATTTTATTTATTTGGTTTTCTTCAACATTTTTTTGAAAATTCAAACATTTGTATTAATCAAAAGTTTATAAAAAAATATCTTATGGTATTAGCTCAATCGCTTCCTTCCTGAATATTCAAGGAGACCAAGGTTTGAATCTTGCCAAATGATAAATACATAGTACATAAGCTTTGTTGATATATATATAATAATTATATTTTTTAATTGATTTTAAATATTAAATAGGTTTCCCATGTGGGGACATCACAATCGCAATGGTTAGGGCTTTGGTTTCTCTTTTGTGTGCTAAAAATATATATTAAATAGGTTATACCATGCATCATAATTTAAATTCCAAAAAAAAAATTAAAGGTTTTTATTTTTATTTTTATTTTTTTGTTGTTATTAAGTTCATGTCTTTTGATATAATAATAATTATAAAAATATTTAAAAACACACACATAGTGAGATTATTAATTCCCCATGATAAGAACTAAAAACCATGGCTATAATACATGTAGACACAACTTGTCATGGTTTGAACTTAGATCTTCCAAATAAGATCATAAAGACATACCATTACGATGTTCCAACTATTTTAATTGATAGTAGATATTAAATAGATTATACCATGTATTGTTTAAGTAATTTAAAGTACAACTAAGGGTCACCCTCCCCATGATTCCAACTTAGGTATCTTGGATGAGATTCCAATGATATACCATTGGAGTGTCTTAACAAAGACATCATGTATCGTAATTTACATTTCAAATTGTTTTAAATATTATTATTTTAATTAGAATACAAGCAAACACCAATAGAAGAGGAGGATCCTTATCTTTAGTATTGTTTATCTAAGCTGGGTGGTTTGATCTTCTAAAATAGGCTCCATCCAGAAGGGGCATCGAAAGGTAGTAATATTAGGATGTCATCGATATGATTTGCTAATGCTCAACCAGTGGAAGAAGGACAATCCTTAAAGCTCCAACACTGCTTTTGACTAGAAGTTCCCTAACCCAAAACCTAAGAGGAAGTATCCCACCCTCATCTGTGCATCTAAGGAGAAGATGGTGAAGCAGAAGACCAACATCCGGTTCTAGCAAGAGACTAGAGTTGTGATGGGCTACGAGATCTTCTATCAATATACGAGCTATGAGTTTGTTAGGCTTGGGAACTATGACCTCAATGACACTCCCTTTGGGAAGGTTAACCTCGATTAAAGGTCACATAAGGCAGGACCCTAGCCATTAAATAGGGTGCATTAGCCTAGTGATCCAGAAAGGTCTATAAGTGTTCAAATTCAAGTACCACCTTGTTGGTTTGTGCTTGAATCTATACCATGACATTAGAACAAATCATGACTTTAGCATAAGTAGAAAAATCTAAAGAAGCAATAAAGCTAGATAAAATAGCACTATTACGATCCTTTCAAATGTTAAATAAATTTTTTTATTTAAAAAAGTGCTAGATTTATTCAATTTTAGTAGGCATGCCTATCTTGTCCCTAAGAAGAACCATATTCCAAGAGAAACATCTAAGGTAAAATGGCTAAAAGAAATCACATTACTCCTAGTCTAGACTACTTGGGCTCTTGAAAAAAATCAAAATAAGTGTTTGATGGTCTCTTGACATTGATAGAAGAGGCATCTAGGCTTTCTTACCCCTAAGTGAACTAATCAATCACCAATTGGTAAGCCTTGGAAAAGAAAGCACCAAGAAAAGTGCACCAATTTGGGTTGTAGAGTTGTATCCCAAATAGAGAAAATATATATTGTCAGACCTTACAAGAGGACTGAAGATGTTAATGATCATTGAGTGTGGGAACCAAGGGTAAATGAGAGAAAATCCAATGATATCCATTTATAGGTTTATAATTTTTGAAAGCGGTATTAGAAAACCACTTCTAATCTTTCTACTATGGGCACATGGATTATTGAGTAAAGGCTAAAAATATTGCTTTGTTTATAATTTCATTTTTTAGGATCCCATTTTCCTATGACTTGTTTAATCACCTATGTCATCGCTTGGATAATTTCTTTTAAATTCTTCGACACCTAAGGAGGTCACCGTGGGTTAAGGCTAGGAGCAAATTTAAACGCTCTTGATGTAATTGACCTCTCATCGCTTGGAAATTAGATGGAATGTTTGCCAATACTAGCCTTTAATTAAAAATAAAACCCCATCTCTATCTCGAGGCCAACACAATCTAACATAGGCCCGCTCATTATCATGGTCTATAATTTTTTAAAATGATTAAATAAGAGTCATGGTCTGCTCGTTGTCACAATGATCATGTGTGTCCCATGTCATGTGGCGATGGATGTGCCATCCTTAGCTCTTGCATAAAATCCTCAATACATTACTATAAGTGGTAGATGACAATAGGGCAATAGGTTTCTTAGTAATGCACTAATGGTTTAAACATTTACAAAACCCTCCTATTTATTATTTTCAACTAGTATAGTACATAGTCCACAATACATATAACCTAATCTTAAACCACTACATAGTCCAAATTAAATTCAACACATCAAGCCAAAACAATCACACCAAAAAATAATCACAAACCTAATTTAAATCCACCCTAATTTAGGAATTCCAATTCACATACCCTAAATCAATGTATCAAAACAAAAATAAAGGAATAAAACATACCAGAGATACTTGAACATGGCTCGCCTTACTTTGAAATGTGCACCTGAGTATCGCAAACACAAAGGCTTTGCCCAACAATGTTACCTGCACTCATGTCATCACTAGGAAAGACTTGGCCAAAGGAAGACCAAACAACATATCAGGATGACATTACTTTATATTATGAAGGATAGTTATGTTGCTTCAAAGACAAACAATCTAGTTGTGTACAATGAAAATAAAATAAAATAAATGAATATTTATATGTCTAGGAGGTACATCTTAAAACGATAAAATAAGCCAAGGTTGAAAGTTGATTGTATGGCATGAAAAACGTTATGTCATGCCATAATATTATACAAGGGTAGAGGGGTCCATCATAATATTATAAAAGGATATAGATATCCCCATCATAAGAAATTATACCCACTAGTTCCATTCCCTAGGATGGACACTTATACCCCTTTTATAATATACGCAACTAGCTTTCTTGCCTCTGAAATAATGTAGCTATCCCTGATAATAAAAGGTAATGTCATCCTCAGGATATGTTGTTTGTAGTCTTGCCCTGACCAAGTCTTCCCCAACGATGACCCAAATGAAAGTAACTTTGGTTAAGCACTTGGAGTTGCACTGGAATTTATATTCTATTCTTGTGTACTGAAGGCGAAAGCAATATAGTAAGTAATAAGATCAAAATTACATTACATCAAAAATAAGTTAAATATCTACATATCTTCTATCATATGCAAAGCTTTATCTCTTCAACATAAAATATCTACTACGCATATGCAAAGCTTTATCTAATAAAATACTTGTTAGAATAAGTAATTATTCTCTTAAGTTCTACTAGGATAGACATACTTGAGTTTCCACTCCTCCATGAGTCAGGTGAACTCTTAGTATAGTCTAGATCATATTTGATGAGTTTTTGTAATCCAACGGCTCTCAATGATCAACTTTGCTATTTATACAAAGTTGATCCATGGAATAAATCAATCAATTCTATTTTTTTCCTTCAAATATTGTAATACTTTGTAGTTATACTCTTGGGAAATTCTAACATGGTACCAGAGCAGGATAGATTCTGCTAGGCATTCTCTCTTGAAGGTAGTTTCACGAACCGGTTCATTATCTATTATATTTTGTTTTTTAAAAAAGGAAAAGAGGTTTTTATATCTATTGTAGATTGCTCATTTTATATCTACAATTTTTTTAGAGAAATTTGTTTATGGTAATATCTAAATAGTTTTTCTAGATTTATTTTACCATATTATGCAAATATTCTCCTCAATTTTATTAGATTTTCCATCTCAAGTTATCTCGAATCTTCTCCTCTTTTTTTTCCATCAACGCTTCAGAATATATATTCATCAAATTAATGCTTAAAATATTATTCTCCTCTGCAAATACTCGAAATAATTTTATTTACCTGTGTTTGCATATTGGTTCTTCAATATAGAGCATTAATATTGATAGTATATGGTGTGGTGCCTTCACTAAGGTCTTTCGTAGCCTTCGCTGCACTTTCAAAGCTAGTGGTGCATTCGCTGACGTCTTTTCGGGAGCCTCTATACATAGTGCCATTCCTAACGTCTTTTGTGTGTGCCAAACCCTGATATATTAGACATCAAGTGGTGCAATCGCTAACATATTTTTGAAATCCTCCCTGCATAGCGCCATCCCTGACGTCTTTCGTATGCACCAAAACCTGAAGTCTTTGGCAGCAACTACTATTCTAGTGCACCTCCTTATCGTCTTCGACAAAAATTAGGATTGTAGTGCACCCCCCTAACATATTTCATGTGCGTCAAACCCCTACGAGTTTGAAGCCTTTGAAGGCTTTCAAATATTTCTTACCGCCCCTTGATGTCTCTTTTGAAGTCTCTCATTAATTTAGGTATAAATTTTAATATTTTTTCTGGTTTTGAGCTAATCATTCCTTGGTACAACGAAGTTCATAGCCTTTGAAGGCTTTAAAATATTACCTCGCTGCCTCTTCTCTCGTGACGTCTCTTTTCTAAAATCCTTGGTAAATAATGTTATATTTACTTTAAGTTTCAAATCTTAGGGTTTCAAATTTTTTTCTCAAGCAAGAATAATACTTCTGCTCATTGTATAAATGTGTAACCCTCTAAAAATTATTATATCCTTTTCTTTTAGTGCCTTTCCTTGGCCACTATAAGAAATCAAAAGGATAAAATTACAATCTCAATAAAAAATATTTGTTTTGGGAGGTTTTTAAAGCTTCATAGGGGGGGTTTGTTGTTGTTTTGGTCATTGCCTCTATAATTTTTAGTTTGATCTCATTCCTATTACTATGTTCTTTAATAGAATTAATATTAAAATCTAATTACTTTTTTTTTTTATATAATTACTAGTTAAGTTAAAGATTGAGGAGCAACTTCAAAGGATTCTTTTATTAAGAAAATATTCACTTTTTAATTAATAGGATATTTCTTTTAAGTTAGACTTTTTAATAAAAAAAAATTTAATCCTTCCATATTGTTACTTAATTTTTTTTTTTAATAACCTTAACAAGATCATTAAGAATTTATTAATCACCTATCTTTCTAGTATTGGACTTCTAATAACTTACAATTTTCCTCACGTAAGGGCAGGTTATTACGAATCTTATATTAAGATTTGGATGATTAAAAGCCTATGTTCCAAGTATCAATTCTCCTATTTACTTATAGTTTCCCTCACATAAGGGCGAGTAATTGAGAAGAAAATATATATAGGCCTGGCATTATACAATTGGCCTATTTAGCTTTATCAAAACTCCTTATTTACTTATAGTTTTCCTCTCACTAGGGCGGGTAATTTGAGGATTTTGGTATTTATTAAAGGCTTTTGTTTCCTTCTTTAATAAAATCCATTGCATTCTCTAAATAATATAATTGAAGTTAAAGGGGGGAATTATTGGTTCACTTCAATTTTCGTTGGCAAAATGAATACAATGAATACAATTGATCCACTCACCCCTCACAACTATCATACATGGAAACCTAAAATATTAAATCACATTTCTCAAAAATGGCTCACACACCTGCTAGAAGAGAAGTAACCTAAATTTGAAAAAGAATATGAAATTTTTGTTCATAAAGAGAAGATGTATGAAACAATGGGTATTATAAGCACCAATATAAATGAAAGCTTATGGTTTCACATTACGGATTGTAAAACTCCATATGAAAGTTGGCAAAAACTAAAGAACCTATTTGGAAAAGTAGATCAAATAAGGTCAATGCAGCTAGAGGCATAATTAACATCATTATCTCCTAAAGACTTCAAAAATATTGTTGAATTTCTCACCAAATTTAAATAAGTCATTACTCAATACAATGGCAGTTGCAAGAACAAAACTAGATGATAACTAAACTAGACCCCAAGTCATTCCTCATAATAATTAGCAACCCCAAGCGATTCCTCATATTAGCAACCCCAAGTGATTCCTCATAATAATTAGCAACCCCAAGTGATTCCTCATATTAGCAACCCTAAGTGAATCCTCATAAATATGGAGCTAGTGGTGTGTCCTAGGAGTTTCTTCATGATCTAGCTAAACAATCCCTAAGATACAAGTAATATTCTTATAGGTGGTCCATGGTTTTTTATTGCAAAGTCCTATTTCTTTGTCAGTGGAGAGAGGATTTTGATCCAGAAACACAAAGTATTAACATGGCACAAATTTAGGTCAAGCTACCAGGTTTACCCACCCACTTTTGGCACCCAAGAACTCTTAAATCCATAGCCCAATCAATTGGGAAATTGGTCACCATTAATGCTGCCACGAAGGTAAGATCTCGATTGAATTTTGCTTGCATCTGCATCACAGTCAACCTAGAATATCAACTTTTGACCTATGTTGATCTGGTTTTAGGTTCGTACCACAAACGATAAGCTATTGAATATGCAAACAAACCCGCTTATTGTATTAAATGTAAAAAATAGGGTCACTTAAGGGTTCAATGCCTACTACTAAAAAAAGACTCAAAGAAAGATGGACATCAAGGCAGAGGAGCGATGAGCAATGGTAATGTTCAAGTCTTCCACCAGATCCATAGAAATAAACATTTTGAAAAAGGTAAACAACCAATAACCACCCACCAAACAACGCTCCAAATTAAAAATACTTCAAATACGGTAAGATTTTTATTTGCCAATTCAAATCCTTTTTTATCATTAAATTCATCAAACACCTCCCCTATAAAGGTTGTTATAGGTAATGAGTCAAAGCCAAATCCACTAGTGGACATTTCCAAAATACTAGAACCCCAAGGAAATCTTCCTAAATATCTAGGGGTTACTACTGCGGATGGTCATTCTCCCTCAAATTTGGGACCCTCATGTCCTTCCTTGACCATTGCTTCACCAAACCAAGCTTTTGATTTCCCGTCTCAAATTGATTTAATAAACATTCCAGTTAACCTAGTAAATTCCACTGTTATTGAGGAACTAATCAGTTCTCCAAAGCAGGATTCATACCCTAACTATGATGAAGCTTACTATTCCCCAAAGAAAATCACACAAAACCAAAATAAATCTGTAACATTTGATGTGGGCAGTGGGAAAAAGAAATAACCATTCAGTTGTCTCTTGTAGATCAAACTAGCACTAATATACCAAAAGAAGAAGAAAAGCAACCCAAACCACCCTCATCTCAACGAGGAGTGGGGAAAATCCTCATCAAAAATAACATATGAAGATCCTCTCATGGAATGTGAGAGGTCTCAATGGCCCATCTAAGCAAAGGCTGGTTAGGTCTATGAGGATGGAATTGAAACCCAACATCATTCTCCTACAATAAACCAAAATAGATATAGATAGTAGTGATAAAATAGTAAAATCCTTGTGGAAGGATAGTGAATTTGTGTTTAGTCTAGCCAAGGGCTCTTTAGGTGGACTTTTTTGTATGTGGTATCCAAGAAAGGATGAAGTAAGACTAATAACTAAGACTGAAAAGGTAACCAAAATGTTATTTTTCTGCAAAGACACCCAAATTCAGTGGATACTATCAAATATCTATGCCCCAAATAATTTGTTGGGCTATCATGCCTTCTGGAATGATTTAAGCCAAATGAGGAACAACTTTCAAAATGAGTTGTGGATGCTTGCTGGCAATTTCAACACTCCTATGTTTCTGCCAGAGAAAAAGGAGGAAACACCATCAGTTCCAGGTGTCTTGAAGACTTTCCTGATTTCATTGAACAAAATGAATTGATGGACATTCAGTTGAAAGGAGAAAAATACACCTGGAGAAATAGAATATTAGGTAATTAGCTAATCCAACTAAGACTTGACAGGTTTCTATTATCCAAGGAAGCAATTTAGTTCTTTGAAGATGCAACTCTTCACACTCATTTGAAAATTGGATCAGACCATAGCCCC
Organism: Wollemia nobilis; assembly: GCA_028583015.1. Classification (NCBI taxonomy): domain Eukaryota; kingdom Viridiplantae; phylum Streptophyta; class Pinopsida; order Araucariales; family Araucariaceae; genus Wollemia; species Wollemia nobilis. The sequence continues at coordinate 53,481 of JAQPPZ010002366.1, forward strand.
TTAGTTTTTGAATGGTAGAAATAAGATAAAATATTTAAGATGTCATTTATATTTGAATCAATGTGGCTTCAACATGAGGACCTCAGAAGCTACATTTCATATTGGTGAAGCAATCCCTTCTTAGGCTCACCATTAGACCAAATTACTAAAAAAATTTGCTTTATCAAAGAAAATAAAAAAATCTGGAACAAGGAGGTCTTTGGAAATATTTTCTAGTGCAAACAAAAAATTGTTGATCAACTAAATGCAGTTGAAAACAACATCCAAAATGGGAATATGGAACCTAAAATGAGGCAAAAGGAAAAAGAACTCTTATTTGAATACCACAACATCCTAGACATATAAGAGGTTTTTTGGAGGTAAAAATCACGTTCTATATGGCTACAATAAGGATACTCCAATACCAAGTACTTCCACTCATCAACTCTCAGACATAGAAGTAATGACAAAATCAAAGAGCTCTTTCGAAGTGACGATGCATCCACTTCAAATATTCTTGAGATCATACAAGAGGTTGTCAATCACTTTCAAGACATTATTGGCCCTTGTCATCCATGCTCATATTAGGTGCACAATACTCTCCAAAATATTCCAAATTTGGTTTCCCAAGATTTCAATGATAGTCTCCTTAAAAATTTTACCTTCAAAGAAAATGAAGTGGAAACGTTCTCAATACACCCTAATAAATCTCCTGGACCTGACGACTTCCATCCCATATTTTTATAGCATTTTTGGGACATAGTAGGTCATGATATCTCTGCAGCTATCCAAGACTTCCAATACTACAAAAAAAATTCCAAGGGATGTTAACTCCACATTTTTAGCCCTTGTTCCAAATACCCACAATAATCGGTCCATGTCTGACTTTAGGTCTATCATTTTATGCAATGTTATTTATAACCTCATTTTTAAGGTCATTACAAATAGATTAAAAGAATCTCTCCCAACCATCATTGACCAATTCCAAGGAAGCTTTGTCATTGACCAATTCCAAGGCAGCTCTGTCAAGGAAGCAATTTAGTTCTTTGGAGATGCAACTCTTCGCACTCGTTTGAAAATTGGTGCAGACCATAGCCCCTTAGTTTTTTAACGACAGTAACAAGATCCAATATTTAATACAACATTTATATTTGAATCAATGTGGCTTCAACATGAGGACCTCAGAAGATCCATTTCAGATTGGTGGAGAAATCCCTTCTTAGGCTCACCATTAGTCTAAATAACTTAAAAAATTTGCTTTATCAAAGAAAATATGGAACAAGGAGGTCTTAAAAAATATTTTCTAGTGCAAAAAAAAAAATGTTGATCAGCTAAATGCAGTTGAAAACAACATCCAAAATGGGAATTTGGAACCTGAAATGAGGCAAAAGGAAAAAGAACTCTTATCTGAATACCACAATATCTTGGCCAAAGAAGAGGTTTTTTGGAGGTAAAAATCATCTTCTCTATGGCTAAAAGAAGGAGACTCCAACACCAAGTACTTCCATGCATCAACTCTCAGACATAGAAGTAATGATAGAATCAAAGAGTTCTTCTGAAGTGATGATGCATCCACTTCAGTTATTCTTGACATCATACAAGATGTTGTCAATAACTTTGAAGACATTATTGGCCCTTGTCATCCATGCTCATCTCAAGTGCGCAATACTCTCCTCCAAAATATTCCAAATTTGTTTTCCCAAGATTTCATTATTGGTATCCTTAAAGAATTTACCTTCGAAGAAAATAAAGAGGCAATGTTATTAATACACCCTCATAAATATCCCAGACTATTTTCCAGCATTTTTGGGATATAGTAGTTCATGATATCTCTGCAACTATCCAAGAAGTCCAATACTACAAAAAAAATCCAAGGGATGTTAACTCCACATTCCAAAAACCCACAATAATCGGTCCATGTATGACTTTAGGTCTATCATTTTATGCAATGTTATTTATAAGCTCATTTTTAAGGTCATTGCAAATAGATTAAAAGAATAACTCCCAACCATAATTGACCAATCCAAGGCAACTCTGTCAAGAGTATATTTATAATTGACGGAATAATAACTATTCACGAAATCATTTTTTCTTGTCTCCAAGAGAAATTTTTTTAGGAATGTTTTTGAAATTAGACATGAACAAAGACTTTGATAAGGTATCTTGGGATGTTATTTTTGATGTCCTTGAAAAATTTGGGTTTCATGAGGATTGGATAGCCTTAATAAAAGAATGTGTAACCTCGACATGGTTTTTTATCATTGTTAACGATTCTACTATAGGATATTTTCCAAGTTCAAGAGGAATCAAATAGGGGGATCCCTTCTCTCCTTTTATTTATATTATCATGGTTGAATCTCTCGGTAGATACCTAAAAGAAGCTTGTTTACATGATTTTATTTTTGGAATCAAACCCTCTTCTCAGTCTAGAGTTGTCACCCATCAACAATTTGTTGATGATACTATTATAGCTTCGTTGTCCTTTGTTCTAGAAGTTAAAATTATCAAAAACATCCTCAATTACTATGAGGCAGCATCTGGTCAAAATGTGAACTATGAGAAAAGTATAATTTTATTTTTAAATGCACCAGTTCGAACGTAGATGAAATTCATGAGAATTCTTGGCTATAATATTTCCAACCTCCCTTCAATTTATCTTGGTCTTCCCTTGTTCTAGGGCAACATGTCAGAGAATTTATGAGATAATATCATTGATGGAATTTTGAAGAAACTTGCAAGCTGGAAGAAGGTATTTTTGAGTCAAGCAACAAATGTAATTCTCGTCCAAGCCTGCCTCCAAAGCATACCAATTTTTTTATGTCCATATTCAAAGTTTCGGGAATAATATGCCAAAAAATCAAACAAATTCAAATATTTTTTTTGTGGTCCGGGAATGAAAATCGGAGCAAGTTTCCTTTAGTTGATTGGGATAAAATTTGTTGGAAAAAAGAGTGTGGAGGGCTTGGTTTCAAAAGAGTTCATCAAATTAATCTAGCTTTGGTGGTAAAATAGGGATGGAGAATTGCTTCAGACGTCCAATATTTATGGAGAGATATAATCAAATGGAAATACCTCCATTAAAATACCTTCATGGATGAGGTCCTAGTTCATAATGGATCGTACTTCTAGAATTCGATTGTCCAAACTAAAGATATTTTGAGAAGGGATCTAATTTGGAAATTCAGCAACAATAGAAGCATAAATTTTTGGGACCCAATCAAGGATGAAGTAAGACTAATAACTAAGACTGATAGGGTAACCAATATGTTATTTTTCTGCAAAGACACTCAAATTCAGTGGATACTGTCAAACATCTATGCCCCAAATAATTTGTTGGGCTATCATGCATTTTGGAATGATTTAAGCCAGATGAGGAACAAATTCCAAAATGAGTTGTGGATGCTTGCTGGTAATTTCAACACTCCTATGTTCCTGTCAGAGAAAAAGGAGGAAACACCATCAGTTCCAGGTGTCTTGAAGACTTTCCTGATTTCATTGAACAAAATGAACTAATGAACATTCAGTTGAAAGGATAAAAATACACCTAGAGAAATAGAAGATTAGGTAATCAACTAATCCAATTAAGACTTGACAGGTTTCTATTATCCAAGGAAGCAATTTAGTTCTTTGAAGATGCAACTCTTCACACTCGTTTGAAAATTGGTTTAGACCATAGCCCCTTAGTTTTTGAATGGTATAAATAAGATAAAATATTTAAGATGCCATTTATATTTGAATCAATGTGGCTTCAACATGAGGACCTCAAAATCTACATTTCATATTGGTGAAGCAATCCCTTCTTAGGCTCACCATCAGACATAGAAGTAATGACAAAATCAAAGAGCTCTTTCGAAGTGATGATGCATCCACTTCAAATATTCTTGAGATCATACAAGAGGTTGTCAATCACTTTCAAGACATTATTGGCCCTTGTCATCCATGCTCATATTAGGTGCACAATACTCTCCAAAATATTCCAAATTTGGTTTCCCAAGATTTCAATGATAGCCTCAAAAAGTTTACCTTCAAAGAAAATGAATAGGAAACGTTCTCAATACACCCTGATAAATCTCCTGGACCTGACGAATTCCATTCTAGATTTTTATAGCATTTTTGGGACATAGTAGGTCATGATATCTCTGCAGCTATCCAAGACTTCCAATACTACAAAAAAAATTCCAAGGGATGTTAACTCCACATTTTTAGCCCTTGTTCCAAAAACCCACAATAATCGGTCCATGTCTGACTTTAGGTCTATCATTTTATGCAATGTTATTTATAATCTCATTTTTAAGGTCATTACAAATAGATTAAAAGAATCTCTCCCAACCATAATTGACCAATTCCAAGACAACTCTATCAAGGAAGCAATTTAGTTCTTTGGATATGCAACTCTTCGCACTCGTTCGAAAATTAGTGTATACCATAGCCCCTTAGTTTTTTAATGACAATAACAAGATCAAATATTTAAGGCAGCATTTATATTTGAATCAATGTGGCTTCAACATGAGCACCTCAGAAGCTACATTTTAGATTGGTGGAGAAATCCCTTCTTAGGCTCACCATTAGTCCAAATAACTTAAAAAAATTGCTTTATAAAAGAAAATATGGAACAAGGAGGTCTTCAAAAATATTTTCTAGTGCAAAAAAAAAAATGTTGATCAGCTAAATGCAGTTGAAAACAACATCCAAAATGGGAATCTGGAACCTGAAATGAGGCAAAAGAAAAAGAACCCTTATCTGAATACCACAACATCCTGGCCAGAGAAGAGGTTTTTTGGAGGTAAAAATCATGTTCTCTATGGCTAAAAGAAAGAGACTCCAACACTAAGTACTTCCATGCATCTACTCTCAAAGATAGAAGTAATGACAGAATCAAAGGTCTTCTGAAGTGATGATGCATCCACTTCAGTTATTCTTGACATCATCCCACATCACACTAGCCACTAATAGAATCGGTAGTGCATAGTCATGTCCATTGTATACAATAGCAACTAGAATCCTATCTATTGTCTTTTGGGGTGGCTAGTAGAATTACCACTATTCCTAGCAGTAGCTAGCAGAAACATATCAAAAAAATGATTTATCCCTTTAAATTTTTTTCTATGTGAATTAATTAGTCTTACCTTTCAAAAAATACAATAGAAGCAAGACAAAAAAGGGATAGAATCACTTATAAGACATACACATCTGATGAAGAAATAGGTTGTTAATTATTTTTGCTAATTTTTCCATAGCTATAATCAATCAGGGTGGTTGCAACACTAGCCACTGACGTTATTGGTGGTTGAGACTATTAGTCGTTGTTGCTCAGAGTGATAGTATTTGCATGAAGAAAAAGATAAAGTATTAGTAATCAACACAAAAATAGGGTCAGTTCAATCGTGATTGCCACTTGTAAATCTCTGAAAACCACACATCTAAAGCTATTATAACATGATATATAATCTATGTAACCATTTGACAAAATGAAATAACAATAAGGAATGCTCTCTTTTATTTATAAAATGAATATTCAATTACAATTCATCCATCTAAGGGATACCAAATTTTGATACAATGTTACAAATACAAATAACCCCAAAATGGGGGAATATGTGCTTCACAAGGTCTTCATGACTCCACCACATTCTTTGTATGAGGTATTACTTAGCCACCTCCATATTTTTATGTTAAGAAACCATATCTTGATGATCCTTTGCTCCATGATGCCCTGAAATCAATCAATTTCTCTACAAAATTAATGTTCAAAGGTTGCTTGTGCCTTGGTGTATAATTTTGTGATGGAATTGATGTTGCTCTATTTGATTTTGATCCTTGGACAACGGGTTGTTCTATTCAAACATTGGCAATCTTTATTTTTGAAAAAGTAGATGGCATTGCGCAATTAGACAAAGTTTCACTATGCCTCAGAGGGATGTTGATTCTCTCTTCAAACCGATAGAGCTTCACTATGTGATTGCCACATCAATTTCTCTAGTATTTGTTCTTCAAAATTAGGATCTTAAGTAGACTTCCAAAATATTTGCTTTGAATTCATGGAGAAGCCAAGAACAATAATTGGTTATGCCTAGGTAGTTGATATGAGCCTTCCAAAAGCTTCTATTTGCCCAACTGATCAAGAATTTTTTATGCTTTCAAGTAAATGTTTCTTGGCTCAGGGGTTGTGTTAGTTACAAAGCTAGTTGTTATTGACCAGGGAGGCTAGGGAGCTAGTTTCTATTGACCAAAGTGGCTAGGGAGCTAGTCGATATCACCATCAGCAAGTAAGGTTGACTAGGACTAGATTACCCTAGATGAGTGGTTAGAACCACTGCTAAGTCTTGGAAAGGTCCAAAATCATTCATATGACCTAAAGAGGTGCCCATATGAGTAGTATCCTAAACATGACATGTTTTAGGTGTCTACATATGTCCCTTTTTGGAATGCATTATGGAAAAACATAAGGCTAAGAAAAAATAGATAACACAATGTTATATTATATGTTGGTTGATGTTCTTTGATCTGGTAAAAATTAGATGTCCTAATCATGAAAAGAGCATATATTATTGAATCATTACCTTCGATGAGTTGAAGAACTTAATTTTTGTAAGATTAAGTTAAAATCCTAGCCTTTTCAACAATTAGGAGATAAGCTTAAGTCAAATACTAGCCTTGGCAATAAGTAGGAGATAAGCTTAAGTCTAATCCTAGCCTTTGTGGTAATTAGAATATAATATTAAGTCAAATCCTAGCATTGGCGGCAATTAGAAGATAAGCTTAACTCAAATCCTAGCCTTGGCAACAATTAGGAGATGAATTTAAGTCAAATCCTAGCTTTGGTGATAATTAGAAGATAAGCTTAAGTCAAATCCTACCCTTGGTGGCAATTAAGAAACAAGATTAAGTCTAATCCTAGCCTTGGTGGCAATTAGGAGATAAGCTTAAGTCAAATACTAGGCTTGGTAGTAATTAGGAGATAATCTTAAGTTAAATTCTAGCCTTGGCAACAATTAGCAGATAAGTTTAAATCAAATTCTAGCCTTGACTATAATTAGGAGATAAGCTTACTAGTTTGCTTGAATTTACTTTTGATAGTTTGTTTATTTTCCCCAAACAAGGAGGGTACATGATTGTCTTCAACAATGATTCTTGAATGAATGCACTTAGCAATTATTGAGTGCTTAATTATTGATTTTGATTATGAATGTGGTTATTATGACTTCCCCCTCAAGAGACGAGTCGATGAGAAAAAAATACAAGTGATGAAAGCGATGAGTCATTTGACCAAGATGATTGATTTAGAAAATTCAATATGATTGCCTTTTTTGTAGGGAAGGTCCTATGACAACTATGATTTTAACCATTAATAATAATTATACATCTTTATCCCGTGGAGCACTCTAGTCGCAATGGTCTTCTTAGAGAATCAATATGATAGTAATTCAATTTAGCATATGATGAATCACTATATTTTATGATTTGATGAAACTTCATAGAATAAAGTAAATGAATACCTCATTCCTTTGGAGTAGTCTGGACTCCATGGCCTTCTTCGGGATTGAAGTGAAGATATTTCAATTCAACGATAAATAATTTGGTTCAAATAACCTTATGGTAATTTACTCATCTTACCAGATTGCATGGAGCGCAAGTCACTACAACCGCCAAGTGTATAGAGTAAATAACTGTATACAAGGCAAATTTGAAATTTTTAATTATTTGATATTTTGTTATTGATTTTAATTTTTTTTGAATTTTTTTGGATTAGTAGATATGCTTTAATGTCCATCATTGCATTTATGGATGCAATACCTGGATGATGATGTGATTATACTTATATATATGCAATTTACCTATGACATGCACTAGCTAGATGATTAGATATAATGATCTATATGTGTAGGTGCACTATTATATATGTTTATATGTATGCAATGGTGAATGTTAAATGCATGTTTAAATTGTTTCAATAGTTTATGTATTTAATCTATGTGATATGATATAATAGATTATGTGTATGTAATGCATTAATTACATGAGGATGATCTAATGCAAATGAACCTGTACGCTTTAATCACTTAAAACATAAGAAATGAATCTAATATATGTTTAAAAAACTACTGGATGACACCATAAAATGTATGAAAATCATGAATGAAAATGAGAAATCTTATCATAAGAATTATCATTTAAGCATCCATATGTGAAATGTATGGGTTTTCCCTATAAGCTTCTGTAAATTAAAATATAAGCACAAAATAGTCATTGGCCATCTAAATATCATTGTTGATATCCGTATGGTATCTATCCTATTTCATGAACACCCCGTAATAAACAAAAGTTCACAAGAAAAATTGTGTATGATTGATGAGATGATTTTTTTTTTTGGTAATATTAAAAAAAATAAATGTTTTGAAAGGGACCCCACAAATGTTTACAGAGAAACCTAGCACAAAGGCAGGTTGAAAAGAAAACCATAAAATACAACAAAGAAAAGAGACACTCCAAAAAACATCAAGGAAAATATGACAAAAATAATAAATGAAAGAACCGATAGAGTTCTAAAATATTAAATTGATCTCACGGTCAATATTACCAAACATTTAAGCAATCTCCTCAGCATAATCCAACGTGATTTTCATAGAAATCCATACCGCACGTTGCTTGATTTCCATCAATTTTAAACTATGCAAAAGTGCACTCTTCTTCGCATATACCTTCTTTAGTCTTTAGCTATTAATTCAAATGTTCTCCAAGAATTACATGCATCTCCTTTGGATGGACATTTGAGATTATTGAAAACATACTAGTGAGTGAAGTAATCTTTATTTTTTAAAGGATTAAATGCAAAAGTTAAAATATGTATGGTTGAGTGTGAGGTTTATCAACATAAAAAAGGGAAAATAATAAATATCTTGGATTGTTGTAACTCATGTCTATATTTGACCATCAATGGGAGCACATATCCATGGATTTGAGGACCTTGCTAAATTTCAGGAAAAAATGGTGATCTTTGTGGTAGAAGACCACCTTTCCATGTATGCTTATTTCTTTGCATTACAACATTCCTATTCAGTAAGTAATATTACTATTAGATTTTGTAGTTGAATATGATAGAGAAACACCATGGATGATGATGGATGGATGGATATTTCATTATCAAATTCCTAAGGTCTTACAAGGGTTCCTATAGTGAGGGGAATGCAAATGAGTTCGGAATTAAACACATCACATATGATTTTTTTGATTAAGTTTAGTTGTCATTTTTTAGTACACTTATATTTCTAATTTTGATTGATTACTATAAGCTTGATCATTTAATCTGATTAGAGTTAATCATATTCATTAAAAATTTTATTGTCTTACCTTGCTTTGTCTGACTTTATAGTGGTGGGATGCCACAAATAGAAAAAATTAACTGAAATTAGAATTATATTTAGGAAGCAAAGGAACTCAAGAGAGGGATTATAATCCAAATAGGCAAACTCTAAATAAATGTGCATATACAAATAATATATGACAAATAATTCTGGAAAATAAAATTTACTTATTAAAATAGAAAATCCAATAGAGAGGAGAACACTTCCAAATCCAATACAAAACAACCAATATGTTGATATATAGTCTAAAAACGTCCTCAAAAGGATGAAATAGAGATGCCCCAACCTTTTTATTTAAAAAAGAGCCCTCTCTATTTTAAAATAGGAATGTGTTAAGGTTAGAAGTGTTAAGGTTAGAAGGGTAAAGGGCTTTTCTCCTCTCTATTTTAAAAGACTTATTTTAGGTGTGCTTTCCCTGAACCCTAACGAAAGAAGGTTTTTTGGTAAATAAATTCAAGAAGGGAGAGCGCTTTTATATCTTAAGAGCTCTCCTATGTATTTAAAGATATGCAAGCTCTTAAGCTCTTTATTTTAATAGTGATTGGGTCCCTTTTATATAAGGTTGTCGATCAAAAAAATTTACCTCAATCTACTCCTTTATTCTCCGCTCTTGGTGCTCTTTATTTATAACCTCTTAAAGATAGTGATGCCCTCTTTGTTTTAAAATATGATAGCTTAATGCATTAATAACTACTTTTGAAAAGAATAACCTAAGGTTTAAAAAACCCTTAGCAAAAGAAAACTAGGCTTTTAAAATAAATCTTTCTAGCTATCCCCTCCCCACATTTTAATAGACAAATAAAATCTTATAAAGTTGGGCTCAAAGTTGTTAAAAAAGGGGAAAGGTTCTTTATTCTTTTTGTCTCAAGTAACTTGGCTTTCCTATTTTTATTTTAAGAGGCTTATCCTTACCTTATAAATAGAGGTTGGTTTATAGTCAAATAAAAATATGCGAAACCTAAAAAGAGCTACCTTGGCGCCCTCTATTTTAAGGTCCTAAGAGGGAACGACGCTCTTAAAAAGGGGTTCTTTCTTGAATGCAGCAGCGGCGAAATAAAATAAAATTCTTCCCCTTTTGCCCTTTTAAATGGTGGGGGAGAGAGGCCCCCTCTTTAAAAGTCTGGCGTTTAAACAAGGAGCACTTCATGTCTTTCTGAAAAAGTCCCCCCAATATTCCTAAGGTACTAAGTTTCCCCCTCTCCTGTAGCTTTCGAAAGTCGAGTGCCTGGCCCCGGCGTTTCTTCATATATGATGCTCCTTATGCCCGAAGGGGGGATTGTGGGGGGTGGGCCAGGGTGATTAGCCCTCTTCAATTCCCCGGATTCTCTTCCTGAGCGAAGGAGAAGTGGGTAGCTTGCTCAAGTTGATTTAGCATATATGATGGATTCCCTGGGTCGATCATAGCATAGCGGGACAAACATAAGGAGTTAGGTCCCTTCTTCAATATTGTGAGGTGTCAATGCTTGTTTATTAATTTTTGTGGAATTGGATCTAAAGAGGTGAGTGTTGACCCCTTTTAAACTAAAGAGGGATTATTGATCGAGGTTTTCAAGCAGACTGGGAGGAGTCCTAAATGGTTTATGGTTGTTCTTGAGCTTCAAATAAATAAATAAATCTCAAGATATCTGTTCAAAATTTAAAGTGTGGGGTTTGTAGACACCAAAACAGCACCAATCCGATTATGTGACTGCAAACACTGATTGCTTTGACAAACACAGCCCCAGGGCAACCCTCGGAGGTCAAACAGTGGTCCTAACCACTTTCATAGCAATTTTGTAAGGTCAAGAAGCAATTTGGCACATTCAGGCACTTTTCTCAGCACTTGTCTCACCCAGGGACGAATTCAAAATAGAATTCGTCTCACCCAGAGACGAATTCTGAATTCGTCTCTGGTAGGGACGAATTCCAAGTTTAACGGGAAAAAGAAGAATGGCGCCAAGTGGCAGCCCAGGATAGTCAGTTGATGACTCCTGCCTCGCACGCGTGTGTGGGTGGACAGATAGGCCGTTAGAGGACTGTCACAAGGGCAATTATGAAAGCCCAAGTCAATGGAGGACTCCCCTCCCTTATGGGAAGACATGACTGCCACATGGCACCTATGACCAACACATGGCATTTGTGCTTCCCTCTCAAAAGAGACCCCATGGGTCTATAAAAGGTGGGACTTTTCTCACCCAAGACATACAGATTGAAGGAGATTTCAAGCAACGAAGTGCTGCCGAGTTGAACACCCACTTACATCCCCTTTTATTCACCTTCTCACATCCACCAATCTCTTTTGCAAGGGAGGTTGTTGGGTGGCTTTTGGAAGCTTGAATCTGACCCAAATCCAACATATGGACACCTGAATCAACCAATTTGCTGACCCCTCAATCCTAAGAGGTTTTGGACCCATCCCTAGTGGATTGGCTCCGAAATCGAGTGCCAACGGTGGGAGGCCCACTTGGGCACCCTAAATTTTTCTAAGTTTTGTTTCAAAAGCATTCTAGATTATTGTTTCAGGTTGCATATCATGTTATTTTGTTTGGTTAACTCATAGCTTCAATTTCATTACAATTTGATCAGATTTTATCATGCTTTGTGTCGCTTTGTTGTCTTACTAACTTGCAGGTTACGATATCAAAATTCTCGAGGATAGAGGCCAAATTGGGAGAATCCGACCATCTGGGTCGTCCCAAAATGGCACCAATTACATAACCCCTCTGCTTGCAGGTGTTTTTGAGGTCTCGGGAGTCAACATTGGAGCAGCATCAGGTCGGCTTTTCCAACACATAAGAATTCGTCCCACCCAGGGATGAATTACAGTCAGAATTCGTCCTGCCCAGGGACGAATTTCAGTTGAAGGTAGATTGGCTGACTGTCTTAGTGGCAGTGGCCTTCTGGTGATGTTTTCTGTCCTCTGTCAGGTTTTCAGGTCATTTAGAGTCATTTTATTCACTGTTTCAGACAAATGTTTGCATGCATCTTTTGGCGATTTTAGAGAACAAACACTTCTTATGTGTAGCAGGTGCTACTGAAATCTTCGTTGTTTCTTTGTTCACAGGAGGAGCAGCAGAGGTCAAAGACTCATTGACATCAGTGGCGGCATCATCTTGGCCCGTCCATTTCAAGTGTGGGCACGCAAAAAGAGGAACCTTAAGTCTCGATTGTAGTCAAATTCTTTTAACGCTCCTAGCCCCCCTAAAAAGGGAGGAGGCGTATTTGTAACAGAGACCAAGAAAGTTTAATGAAAGGGCTGTGTTTTCTCCATTTTCTTGTGTCTCTTCCAACGCGTTTCTTTCATTTCATGCAATTTACATTTCTAGGACTTAAGCGTATTTGATTTTAAATGCATCGTAATTAGTGTTTCCTTCGCCCGAAATCTCGTGCTTTCAGTGGCGATCATGGTGGGACTTTGTTCCCTGGTTTTTAAGATCACAGAAACTAATAAATTTTTGTGTTTTGTGCTTGACAGGTACATTTTTTTTTGTTGCAAACTATTATTCATCTCTGACTATGACGAATTCTTAACTACAATTCGTCTGACCTTGATACGAATTCAAATTCGTCTTTGGCAGGGACGAATTCTGTTCTATAATTCGTCTCACAGAGAGACGAATTCCTGCCTGTATATTTTCAGAGCAGAAATTCAAAAGCAACCGGTCCAGGCAGAGAAGAGGTAGGGATTTTCATAATCTCTGTTAAATTTTCTGTTTCTGTTTTTGTTTCTTTGATTGTTTCATTTTATCCTGCATTGCTTAGGGAAAGTCATTTATGCTTGTTTCATTTTCGCTAAATAAAATGAATCTCACACACTTCACACGACAATTTTAAACCAAGGAGCTGGTCATAAGACCCCAACCCTTGAGCAAGACCAACGGTGGGTTCATCACCACCTTGGCTTAGCTTTGCATCCATTTCTCGATTGTCAACTGTTGTTAGGCGTAAATCCTGACGAAAGCTGACCGAGTGTTGCTAGGGTGATTCCCATGCGTGCGAGGATAAGTCTTCTATGGTAGGTGCCATTAACAGGACAATCCCCCTTTCATACCGCCTACGTACCATGTACCTTTTGCTCTCACGTACCTATAGTCTCCCTCTCGTAAGGGCGGGTATATAGAGAGGTTGGTATATCGGCCTGGTTGGTATATTGAAGGGGCTACCATTTTGGGAGTCATATGAGCCTTCATTATGCATTTAAATGTTCTTCAAAAACCTACAAAAACAAAACAAAACATCAAAATGCACTAGACCAGTTTAGGACACACCATTAATCCTTAAAGGAGATAATCATGATTTTGTGTGTGTGTGTTCATTTTTGCTTAGTGTAAACAAAAAGATAAGTCATCATAAACGAGATAAAATCTGTTTAGATAGTAGAGAAGCACCACAATGGTGTACACCCATAGCCAAGCCTAATCAAGGGCAGAAGCTTCGAAAGGTACACAAGAATCAGGCACAAGTCGCCTTCGCTTCAGTCCTGAGGACTTGATCATACCGCCTTATCGATCTGGCCTACAAAAGAACCCAATTCAGAATCCTCGGTGGGGTATGCCCATTCAAAATAGCCCCTTTCAGGAAGATGCTTTACACGTAGATCTTGACATAAATAGAGAATCGCCTCTTGAGGTTAGACATGAGTGGCCACAGCACGATGAAGCGCTAGGGAGGCACACTATTCATTTGGAGGGACAACATGGATATGGCATCCCTTCTTTACCTCCCATCAGGATAGAAAGACAAAATCCAGAGCATAGGGCTCCTTACATAGGGCGATCTAACTCCGCCCGCCCCCTTCACACCTATGAGAGGGAGCGCAAGGAATATCATCGCATTCCTCAAGGACAACAACATACAACGTGGGAACCTTGCGCTTCCGCACCAGCTGGACGTCATGATCACCCCTTAAGGCCAGAACCTCGAGTACAGGCCGCCTACCTCGACAGAGGGAAGCGACCCATTGAAATTTTAGATCATCAAAATCGAGGCAAACACATAGGTGGGACATTCGAACCTCCTAAGAAAAATAGGGTAGACCAAATTGACCCGATAGTCACCCATAATGCCACCCATCAAGCCCAAATCATGCGGCTTAAACAAAGCCATCAGGAGATAGAGTATCGACATCGCTTGGATAGAGAGCGCATGCAACGCAAAGCGGATGAGCTACGCTATGAACTACCTGAGAGGGAGCCAACCCCTCACACCCATAGAGCAGAACAATATGTAAGGCATAATCCATTGGCACAAGACAGGTCTCCATGACTTCGTCAAGTTTTGCCTCTGAGACCTTATAGACCCGAGAGGGAGGCCACTCCTCGAAACAATGATGGGTACCTCCAACAAGGACTCAATCAAGGTTATAGGTCTCGCCCAGAGACTCCTCAAGAAATTTATGAGGAGTATGAATAGAATGGGTCGAAATGCCCCATCAAGGCAGGAGGGCTACCACTCGGCCACCCCTCCATAGGTCTCCAGTCTCCCGCAACTCACAATGGGAACAAACAAAAGAGGAAGAGATAAAATCTTCCGATGCATACCAAGCGCTATTAGAGCGTTTGGAGTCTGTGGAAACAAAAGCTGCTGGGCATCAAAAACCCACATTACGTCAACTCCGCAGTAATCCAATGCATCCCTCAGTGCCTACACCTCTTTACCCCGAGCACTTCAAGTTGCCTCAATTGGCAATCTTTAAAGGTGAAGAGGACGCACAAGAACACGTTACAAGATTTCTAAGCCAATGCTTCGACATCCAAGATAATGACGCATTGTTTCTTAGAACATTCATAACCACATTCGCAGGCCCTGCCTCGGATTGGTTCACACAACTACCCAAACATAGCATAAGCAAATTAGATCAATTAGTAGATGCATTTCTTGAACGTTTTGCCTTCAACACAAGGAAGAAGGCATCACTGAGTGATCTGGTGAGCCTCGGGCAATTTGAGGAGGAAATAATGGCAGCGTACGGGAATCGATGGAGAGCTTTGCTTTCTAAGTTACCCTACCGTCCCCCTATGTCTGATCTTACACAGATGTTCGCAAAAAGTTGCTTAAAATCAATCTATGGTCTATTGTTGCTGCGGCAATACGACAGCTTAGAAGAAGCTTTAGCGCAAGCTAGAGTGATAGAAGAGATCAAGATAGGCGAAGGTGCAATCACCAAGCCTAAAAAGAAAGAGTGGAATAAAACCACTAAGACCGGGACAATGCAACCACAACATGCTGCGGTCAACCAAGTTGCGATAAATGTCCCCATGCCTGTGCAAGAAATGCAGCCTCAAAAGGCTAATTATCAGGCAGTGCCTCCTGGTTATGAAAGAGACAATAGAAGGCAGGAGCAGAATCAGCAGCGTCACCCTAGGCGACAATTCACCCCTTACATAGAGTCCAGGGACTCCCTATTTGACCGCTTGTCAGCGACAAATTTAGTCACTCTGCCAAAAATCCAAAATATAGAACCTAATTCTCCTAAGCCTAGGGGATACAAAGAGGAATTGTATTATAGATTCCATAGGCGTAGAGGACACGACTTGAATGGATGCTGAAAGTTCAAAGAATTAATCCAAGATTTGATTGACAATAGAACATTGGCCGTGGACAACCCCATAGTGCCAAATAATCAACAAATGGGGGTATTCAAGGACCCTTTGCCTACAGGAACAGACAAAACCACTCTAGATTAACGAGGTGTGAGAGAATCTTCCCATGCAAGGATTTGTGGGAATGATTAGCATAGTAACAAGGAACAGAAGGTACCCAGCAATTACCCCCAAGGTAGCTACGAGGGAAGTTCTGACAACATCACAGCCTCAACAACGCCCAATGCAGTTGCCTCCACCTAGACCCGAGGTCACGATACGGACCAAACTCACGCAGAGTTTACGGACCACATCGGCTAGGCTGTCCATTTACAAGATTATTCAACAGTCAGCACCCCATAGGGAAGCTCTTATGGACATTTTAAAATCCATCGAATTACAGCCTCACGAAGCTAATTCTTTCAACAACTTTGTGGGACATGTGAAACAATGTACGGAGCTGGTCATCATATTCAGAGAAGATGAGGTCAAAACGATATCGAATGACATGGCGAGATCCACACCGCACGTTATCGCACGGGTCAACGGGATTCCATACAAGAGAGTGTTGGTAGATACTGGCTCGTCCAGTAACATCATTACCACTGCAGCCTTAAAACATTTGAAGCTACCAGCCTCTCACATCACAGCCTCCACATACACACTGTGAGATTTTAACGATGCAATATGCTCGATAGTCGGCACAGTTGTTCTGCCTGTCCAGGTAGGACAAAAGTCAATACCTACACTGTGCCATGTGTTGGAAGGCGAGATGGCTTATAATATACTGCTAGGGCGGCCTTGGATCGGGGGACATGAAGTGTGTCCCTTCGATCGCCCACCAGTGCTTAAAGTATGCTTATGAAGGAGAAATACATGTAGTTCCCATGGACTTAGAACCCTTCAAGTATTGCAATGCGGTACAATTCATGCCTCAATCGACCCTACCTTCAACGCATTTGGATTTTCAATTAAATCCATCTAAATAGGGTCCGATATCGCAGGCACCACTGGTGGCCAAATCAACAAAATCCTATCCAGGTGAGTCTTCATCACCTGCTCCTTCATCATCAACACCACCTGTCATGGCCAAACAAAAGGACAAGGGAAAACAGATCATGGAGGAGGCTCAACCCTTAGAGAAAGGGTTGCCCACAATTTCAATGGTATCAACAGAAGAAACACCTCACACAGCAGAAGCAGAGACTCCTAAAATGCCAAACATGGAATGGACTTAGGAAGGACTCCCGTTTCCTCCCACTCAATCATCAACAATCACTGTTGAAATGGCTAGTACGGGCCTGGGGGAGTACTTAGTGTAGAATGTTGTGGCAACACCCACATTGGAGTCAGTATAGGACATGGGAAGACCTCGCCTTCCCATAGGGACAGTTGTTCCTCTAGGCTACCCATCGAACCAGACGAATTTTGTGTATGGGGGCCTTGATCATGGTCTTGAACCATGTCAACAAAAGGAAGCAGACGAAGAGCTTTTTGTTGAAAACATTAACTATCTATCAAACCCAGAATTTGCCCTAAAATATCTCGGCCAATGCAATTGGCATGGATACGGGCTAGGCAGATATGAGCAACGGATGCGGGTCCTTTGCCAACCAAGATATCAGATGCCATATGACAAGTCAGGAGTAGGGTTCAACCACCCCTTGCCCTTAGACATCTTGGTTGAAAATATGCAAGGCCTAGAAATAGGCAACAAGGGGGGATTGGCATTAGATCCTTATGCCAATCCAAATACAGAATATACATTGGGAGATTACCTCCCATGGTCAACAAACACCCTTGGCAACATCAGTAATCCCTCTCCTTTGCTAGAGAGAGGTGAAATTTTGGAGGTTAATCCTCAAAGAGAACATCAAAGGCTTCCAGACATCTTTTTGAAGTTGTTCCCCTTAGAGGTTCCAGTTGAAACAACACAGTGTCAAGAGAATCAGGTCCCTCCACCAAGAGTGGAACAACCGCAAAGGGACCAGGTTAACTTACTGGAACAAGGAGAGTCCTCAACGTCGCAAGCAACAATGGCTGAAGAGGATGAATATTTTTGGGTCTCCGAAAGTGATTCAGAAGATGAGACTGAGATGATCTATCTCAGACATGCTCGACAAAATTATCATCCTTTAACTCATGAAGATCTGATGGGGCAGATGGGTATAAGGTTAGGGCATGAATGGTGGGTAGACCCTGCGAGATGGGACCAAGTATTGGATCCATGGCTCCAAATTCAAGATGAGCACCGCCCACCATGAGATCCTATCATGGCATCAGTACCGAGGGAAGACCCCGTCTTCCTATCAACACATAGGGTTGGCCTAACAACACATAGAGCCGATCCGTTCATACCCGTACCTTTGAACCAGATTTGGAGCATAGGAAACATCCAGAATGTTCGAGCTATAACACCCGCGGTAATGGAGACCAAAATCATTCCATCCACATGATCTCCATTGACTTAACCGCACCCATCCGCAATCTGATCGATCCAGCATGGTCATTGCATCTAGACATAGATGCCATCGACTGGGATCGCGTCAATTCAACTTTATCACCATCAGAGTACTGGCCTTTTGGTGAAATGCTTCATTTTACCCCAAGGACAACTCAGGATATTTTTCAAGCTAAAGAGGGACCCGAGGTTCCAAACGTAGATCTAAACTCAGCTAATGATATCCATTTGATCCCAACTCCACATCAGTTGGAGGATGAATCCCACATGTCAGTCAAGGAAACGACTGACGTAGACATTGGATTAGATCCAACGAATCCACAGATTATCAAGCTGGGGGTAAGCTTATCCCCAGAAGAGCAAGCCGACTACATTGCCCTTCTCAAAGCGAAGAAGGAGGTTTTTGCATGGTCATACCGAGACATGCCGGGACTAGACCCGCAGCTAGTCACACATAATTTAACGCTTGATCCGATAATCAAGCCCGTAAAGCAAAAACTATGAAAGATGCACCCAAAAGTAGCCTTGATGGTCAAAGACGAATTGCAAAAGCTGTTGGATGCACAGTTTTTCATCTACGTGGATTATCCGCCATGGCTGTCCAACATGGTTCCCATCAAGAAGCCCAACGGGAGGATTCGCATATGCATCGATTTTCGAGACGTAAAAAAAGTGAGTCCAAAGGATGATTTCCCCTTGCAGAGCATCGACGCATTGGTAGACGCTACAACAGGTCATGAAATGCTCTCCCTAATGGATGGTTTCTCAGGATACAATCAAATTCCTATCAATCCTAAAGACCAACTTAAAACGACATTCACAACGCCTTGGGGGACATTTTGCTATAAGGTCATGCCTTTTGGCCTTAAAAACGCTGGTGCTACATACCAACGTGCCATGACGTATATCTTCCATGATTACATGCACAAAACTTTGGAAGATTACATGGATGATTTGTTAGCCAAGTCTCTTTTGCGCTCAGATCATCTCGGTGACTTAAGCAAGATTATCGATCGCCTCATAGAGCATAAGGTCAGACTGAACCCCAAGAAGTGCGTGTTCGACGTCACATCTGGAAAAATCTTGGGTTTTATAGTCTCAAAGTGAGGCATCAAAGTGGACCCAAACAAAGTCAAGGCAATCCTTGAAATGGATCCCCCAACCACTATCAAGCAACTCAGAAGTCTGCAAGGAAAGGTCGTGTCGATTAAATGCTTCATAGTGCAATTATCTGACAAATGTCGACCCATGAACAAATTATTGCACAAGGGGGTCACATTTCATTGGGATGACGAGTGCTAGTCAGCCTTTGATGAAATCAAACAATACTTGGCTTCGCCGCCAGTATTGGCACCGCCTAGACCAGGAGTGTCATTCTACTTATACATCTCAGCCTGCGAGGTGGCACTGGGAGCCATGCTAGCCCGGAAGAATGAACTTCACAAAGAACAGGGCTACTTACTATCTTAGCCGCACCTTGGTCGGTTATGAACTTAACTATGAATACGTTGAGAAGCTCTGCTTGGCAGTGATGTTTGCCACCAAAAAGCTATGCCACTACATGCTGAGCAACACTACGTATGTTGTGTCTAAGGAGAATCCATTGCGATACATGATGAGTCGTACTTATCATAGTAGTCGCACGGCGAAATGGATCATGTTGTTGACAGAATTTGACATAGATTTTATTGGGCAAAAATCTATCAAAGGACAAGTCATAGCCGATCAACTAGCAGAGGCTCCTCTTGAAGACAACCAGCCTCTGGTCATAGAACTACCCGATGATGGGGTCTTCCATGTCTCAAAATTGCCAGATTCTGATGAGCCTGAGTCATAGGCCAACATAACCCTATTCTTCGATGGTTCTAAGTGTGAGCAAGGTGGTGGTGCGGGAATTGTATTCTTCACACCGCAGGGCGCTCCAATGCCCCTATCATTTAAATTAAACTTCCAGTGCACCAACAATAATGCAGAATATGAAGCCTTGCTCCTAGGTCTTCAGACAGCAATCGCCATGAACATAAAATGATTGAATATCTTTGGTGATTCGCTGTTAATAGTCAATCAAGTCAAAGGGGTATATCAATGCAAATGCCTAGTTCTGAAGGCCTATAAAGCCCTCGTGGACAAATTCTTGGCAAAACTTGAATGGTACGACATCGAGGCACTCCATCGATCATTGAATCGTTTTGCGAACACAATGGCCTCCTTGGGGTCACTAATCCCGCAAGACCTTTCCGGTGATATGACAACTATTCAAGTCAAAACCTTATCGCAATCCGTGATGGAGCGCACAAGCTTAGACTTGACGCCAGGAATCCACATGATCCAGATTGAACCATCTTCGGATAAGTTCTTTCGAATCCGAGACCGTCTGAAACGTGCAAACTGGGGGTCCTTGTTTTCCCCCACTCCCATTAATAGCAACACAACTCTATTCTTACAAGTTCTATCCCATTCAGCATTTGTTAGGGAAGAACTTCAAAAGGGATTGGCTATTCATACTGTCAAGGTTTTCGATCAATAGGACTGGTACTTACCCATCAGAGATTACCTCAAGTTAGGTAATCTTCCCTTTGGATTGATGCAAGCCGCAAAACAAACATTCAAGTAGAAAGCGGCTATGTATGTCTTCATAGGAGACATTTTGTACCGTCGAAGCTATGATGGAATTCTTCTTCGTTGTTTGGACCAGCAAGAGTCCACTTGGGCAGTCGCCCAAGCGCACGATGGTACATGTGGTGGCCACTTTAGTGGTATGGCAATTGCAAAGTGCATTCTTCGCATGGGCTATTATTGGCCATCTTTAGAGCGAGATTGTTGCGAATATGTCAAGAAGTGCGTGAAATGTCAACATCATGCCAATTTGATGCACGTACCTTCCCAGGCCCTACAGACAGTCCGATCCGCTGGCCATTTTCGTAGTGGGGCCTCGATCTAATGGGAAAGATCTCCCCTGCATCATCAGGCCGTCACACGTTTATCATAACGACCACAAAGTATTTTACCAAATGGGTGGAAGTAATTCCGTTAACCTCTACGACAGGACCCCGCATGGCAGAGTTCATTTTGCATAACATCATATGTCGTTTTGGTATTCCATCCAAAATAATCTCGGATAATGGGCCATCATTCAAGAACAAATATGTGCATGCTTTGACCACAAAGTACAAGATTCAACATAGCTTTTCAACACCCTATTATCCGCAAGCAAATGGTCAAGCAAAGGCATCAAACAAAACACTAGTTGCCATTCTTAAAAAGACCGTCGCAGATAGTCATAAGGATTGGCACATTCAAATTCCACTTGCCCTTTGGGCTTATCGCACTAGCATTCGGATGCCAACTGGGGCAACTCTATTTTCGCTCGTGTATGGCTCAGAGGCAGTAATGCCTCTCGAGTTGGAAATTACTTCCTTGCGCATATCAATGCAGGAGTTCATCGATGATGACACTACGTGACAGGCCCAGTTAGACCAACTTACGTTGCTTGACGAATGACGCGTTAATGCTCTTGAGCACTTACGTATCTATCAAAAACGGCTTAAGAAAGCTTACAACATGAAAGTCCACCTAAGGGACTTTCGGGTTGGTGATTTGGTTTTGAAGGAAAACCAACAGAACTCTAATTTTCCGTCCCACCTGAGGGACAAGTTCGCGGTAAATTGGTTAGGTCCTTATGTCATTGATAGCAAAATAGGACTCGGGACGTACCGGCTAGCTTCTCTTGATGGTATCAAGGAAACAGAACCCTTGAATATCAGTCATTTACGACCATTTCATATCTAAGAGAGCCATATCCCAAAAATGCTCCAAGGATTATTGCAATCACTTGGTCAAACCAAAAAGCTCCAAGGATTATCGCAATCACTTGGTCACCCCAAAAAGCTCCAAGGATTATCGCAATCTCTTGGTCACCCAAAAAGCTCCAAGGATTATCGCATTCACTTGGTCACCCCAAAAAGCTCCAAGGATTATCACAATCTCTTAGTCACCCAAAAAGCTCCAAGGATTATCACAATCACTTGGTCACCCCAAAAATCTCCAAGGATTATCGCAATCTCTTGGTCAAAACCTAAAAAGCTCCAAGGATTATCGCAATCTCTTGGTCACCCAAAAAGCTCCAAGGATTATCGCAATCACTTGGTCACCTAAAAAGCTCCAAGGATTATCGCAATCATTTGGTCACCCCAAAAAGCTCCAAGGATTATTGCAATCACTTGGTCAAAACTCAAAAAGGTCCAAGGATTATCGCAATCACTTGGTCACCCAAAAATCTCCAAGGATTATCGCAATTACTTGGTCAAAAACCAAAAAGCTCCAAGGATTATCGCAATCTCTTGGTCAACCCAAAAAGCTCCAAGGATTATCTCAATCTCTTGGTCACCCAAAAAGCTCCAAGGATTATCGCATTCTCTTGGTCACCCAAAAAGCTCCAAGAATTATCGCAATCTCTTGGTCACCCAAAAAGCTCCAAGGATTCAACCACTTGGTCAAAAATAAAAAACAATCAAAAACAACAAAAATTTACATCTCATTTCTAGGCATAATCAAATTCATCAATCGAGAGTTCTTCTCGCACCTCATATTCATATTCACAAAAATCAATCCATCAAAAATACAAAAATATGTAGCTACATTAAGCATTGCATCCATGTGGTCGTACAGGTCAAAGGCACCATACGTTGTAATTACTCTGCTAGTCCATCTTTTTCCCCATTGTTCCATGATACAAAAACAACAAAAACACCATGCATTTCTTTTACCACACTAGAGCCAGTGGTCTTTTAATGTATCAAGAGTTTTCGTGATTCAGTCATCATTTTGCTCTTTAGCCATGTACTGTATCAAGTCAGACAGATTTTACGAAGGTAGAGTCATACTTGAAATACACCTTGTTACGTAACATCCCAACACAAACTAAACACATTAAACAATTCCAGAGTTGTGTGAAAGAAAGATGAAACCTGCACAGTAATCTAGGTCACCATAAGCGAAACGGTTATCTTGCTCATCCCCCTGTGCGAATGACCCAAAGAATGCTGAGAGTTGGCAAAAGGACAAGCATCCTCCCTACCCAATTCCCTAAGAATCCCTAAGTTCTCAATAGTTGCAAAACATCAAAAAATTTGCAAAATGTCAAAACTCCAAAATTTGACATCTTACAGTGCACACATCAAAAGGCACAAGCAATAGTGATTTTCGTCACTCCATATCCCCAATCCCTTGCTCAAAAGAAAAATAATTCAAAATAAACAGTGATCTTATCACTACAAACGAGAAAGTATCCCATACAAGTGAAAAAAAGAATGGAGTTGACCTTGAATCCCTAGAACTCTCAGCATTCTAAAAGGTCATGAGGCAAGCCTCAGTACCGGTTAGGTTGATAGCCTATCGGTCACTGGCGGTAAACTTCTCGCATGACGATATATCTATCACTTTAACTTGTGTATAGATCAATGTTTGCATGTGGATGAGCTAGCCTATGGCACCCTGGATAACACCGCAGATTAATCTAACTGAATACAACAAAGGAGTTAGTGGAGCTAATTAGGTGATCCTCAGTACAGGTTCGGTTGAAAGCCCATCTGGCACTGGTGGTATCTTGATAAATACCACAATAACGAACTCAATTGCACACATAGGGATGTGAAATAGCTTGGTTAAAAACAAGTCTGACTCATACCTTGTTCAAAAGTCTTGTAAGACAAAGTACAGTCTTGGCTAGTGAGTTAAAACCGTCTGAGTCTCAGAAAACCTTAGCTACATTTCTAAACCAACTGTGCCGCTTTTCATCCTTACAATACCATCAAAAAATACAAAAATAGAAAACCACATGTATACATACAAGAGCCATACATCATAGCAATCGCCTAAAAATGAATTAAAAAAGTCTTAAACAACCTATGGTGCCGTAACCAATCACCACAAATATCATTCATCCATTTCACTTTGCATATCAGAAAGAAATCAAAAACATTTGCATTCATCATAACATAAGCATTCATCAAAATAAATAAACATGCATACATCCATAGTCATTAGACATCATGCATAACAAAAATCACATCATCACATGTAAAAAAACATAATAAAACCGATATATATATATATCGTCAAAAAGATGCCCGCAGGCTACAAAACCGGTCCTCAGACCCCATAATCATATCAAAAAACCCAACCTAAGGCATCGACCACCATGATCACGCAGGATTGGTGCGACGGGAACTACCCCCCCTATGGGACCCTGAAGGGCAGCTACTACTAGCCCCCGCATCATGCCTGCTACTGCCTCCCTCATCCAATCACCTGCGACGAGATGATGCTGACTACTCAGTCGCACTATCCCTCGTCCAACGTGAAGATCCACTGACCAAGGGCTCAGGTAGTCGCCCACCAAGGCGGATGACCTCCCTCTCCAACTCTATCCGATGTCGACACCACTCTTCCTCTCGTCGATGATAGTATGACACCGCATCGTCACGCTGTGCCAGAACCCTATCCCGCTCTGCCAGCTGAGCCCGCAGGAGATCCCTCTCCCGCAGCGCATCCCCCAACTCCCGCCTCGCATCCCCCAACTCCAGATCTCGTATCCGTAGCAGCTCTGTAAGACGCACATTTTTAGCGCGTACCTTAGACTCCACCTTCTCAATGTCTGCCTGACAAACAGGACCCTTTGGAACAGCAGCCTGCTCTGGCTCCCACTGCTCCTCCACGTCCTGCATGTCTGGCTGATCGGGAGCCCCCAAGTCTACATCCTCATCCCCCACATCCACCAGGTCCGCATCATCCAACGGACCTCCCCAATCATCCCCTGCTGCCTCAGTGCCCTCCACTGCAGCCTTTGCGCCTCCCAGTGGCCCCTCTCCTCTCCATCGTCGTAGTACCCACCACAAGTCATACTCAGTGGTAGTCCCGACGTCATCTATGTCCGGGACATCAATAACCGCATCTGACTCCTCGCCCAATGGCACGGTGACCGGTGGATCTAAATCCCTCTCATCTCCCCACCGTCGATAGACCACGGGCTCACCAGGAAACCCCTGGCGCACCCCAAACTGTCGTGTAACCCGGCTGTATCCAAAGAACTCATGCTCCGTCCCGTGCCTCCTAGTCAACCATCGCTCCCTGCATACCCGATGAAGCCACTCTCCAGCCTCTGGCCAGGCTGGACAGTCTCAATAAGGGCACCAAATCACATCCCCTAGAGTGAGCCGAGAAAAGGAATCGGTATAGTGCTCTACAACACCTGCCCATCGTCGACTCTGCCCCTGCTCTGTAGACCGTCACCACAAAACTGCATAGCCTATCTCTGCATCATCCATAGCCGCCCGAGTCATCCATGGTAGCCCGATTGGCCTCTCAACTGCTATGTGCTGCCAACCCCAGCACTGCAGCAGATAACTGTAGCTCACCCCCTTCCGCTGCTGACAACAGACCGCATACAGCTCCCCGTAAATCTATGTCAACAATGTCTGTCCCCATCTCAAAATCAGTGGTGCCTCTATCGGGCACTCTACCAACTGCCATACCAAATCCAGTAGGTTCCACGGGAACCTCGTGCCTAACGAATCAGGGAGAAGCATGTTAGAAATGAGGCCCATCAAGAATGCGTGCCTCACTCCTAGCACCCCCCTCTCCTGCCACCAGCCAACCAAAATATCGCCAGCCTGGCAGTCCACCTCGGCTGTCTCCCCTGCATTCGCCACACCCAGCCGCTCCCCATGCCCGAAACATCTAGTAAGTATAGCAGTCCGCTGATCAAACGACGATGTCCTAATAGGCAGTCCATCTATCAGAATCCGAAGCAACCGATAGGCATCCTCCAAAGTCACAATCATCTCCCCTATCGAAATATGGAACGTGTTGGTCCGCAGATCCCAAAGTTTGATCAGGGCCGTTAGATAGGCCTGATCTGGGACCATAGGCTCCAGTCGAGCCACTTTCTTAAGCCCAAGGGCCTCAAGCCATTCCCAATCATCATCAGTCAGTGCACCCTGTGCCTCAGTAAAAGCGGCAGGTACACGGTACCGGCTCCTAACCTGCAAACGAAAACAATTCAACAAAAAAATTAAAAATCATAAAAATAACTGTACAGCAATAAAACACAAAAATTCGAATAAAATCAAAATTTCAGTTAAAGTTTTCTAATCTTAACTGATTAATTCAAAAACAGAATAAAAAGAAAATTCAAAAACACAACAAAAATACGTCTTAGGGTTTTACGTTCCGCGGTCCTGAATTTAATCGTAAGTAAAATTCTTAAACGAGGTTTTACGTTACGTTCCATTGTACAATAAGTCTTAGTTGTCTTAAATCCGGTTTCAGGGTTTAAGTTTTAAAACACATTTTGAAAACATCATCACAAAAACAATTAAATAAAACCAGTGCAAATTTAAACAAAAATAAACTCTAGGAGCACTTACAGGTTTCGCTTCGGCTCCGCCGCTCGAACCAGTTTGCACACTCATGATGGCAGAGAGAATTCTAGTAGTGCTTCGCTTCGCAGAATTACCTTCTCCTCCCAGAGCTCCGAAATCGCAAGAAAAAAAATGACACAAATGAGCCCAAATTCAAGATTTGGCCCTTAAATAGGCCTTTGAGCTAGAATTCGTCCTTGACGAATTCTACTACTAGAATTTGTCTCACCCTGGGACGAATTCAGGCCAAAATATTCAAAACTTCAAAAAATGATAAAAAATGCACTAAAAACAGACAATAAACTTGCCCGATAGGGGTGCGACTACACCTGACATATGGGGCATACAAAAAGACATTGGGATCACAAAATTATCGCTATCCTACTCCCTAAGAAGGCTACCATAGCCGGACCACTCCACGGGAGACGGATTTTTGAAAATTTAATCCCCAAATGGTGTCACAAAAAACAACAAAAACAACAAAAAAATGCAACATAAAAACAAACAGCAATAAGCATCGCCGGACACAAGTGCTCTTGCACTTAACCTCTGGGAAAAGAAAATCAATGTCAGGGTTCAAATTATCACACTCCTACTTCCCCAAGAAGGTTACCATAGCCGGACCGCTCCACGGGAAGATGGGTTTTTGATGATCTCACCCCATTATGGCATTACCAAAAGGGTTAACACCCACCAAAAATAGGTCCAAATGTTAGAAAAATTGCACATGCCTAACGGTAAACCCCCTAAAGGCACCCTTGCACAAGTCATCTTGGGTCAAGTGACTCGTCGCTTTTCTCATGAAGGTCATTCCCTCATCGATTCGTCGCTTGAGGGGGTAGTCACACTTAGTCACCAATCAAAAATCAAACACCCAATTAAGGAAAATGACATGCATTCAAAGAATCATTGACAAAGACAATCACGCTCCTGCTTGGGGCAGTAAACAAGCAACAATCAAATCGATCAAACGCGATCAAACACTTGGCATTTCGTGAATCATGAACACAAGGTTCCCCTGTGGATAAAACGCCCTTCGCCTATTCATGACTGATCAATGTCTAAGTTCAAGTCACACCTCACCAAAACAGGTTAACACTTGAGATCAAACTCCTTAGCTCGTCAGAAGCAAGGATTCAAGAATGCACGCCCTTTTCATGCTTGGGGCATCAAAAGTTGGTTAGGTTACCAAGAAACCCTAATCATTAGTGCTTTGGTTATCTATTTTTGCTCGACGCTGCGCTATGCACAGCGCATCCCAAAAAGGGGCATCTGTAGACACCAAAACAACACCAATCTGATTATGTGACTGCAAACACTGATCGCTTTGACAAACATAGCCCCCAGGGCAGCCCTCAGAGGTCAAACAGTGGTCCTAACCACTTTCATAGCAATTTTGTAAGGTCAAGAAGCAATTTGGCACATTCAGGCACTTTTCTCAGCACTTGTCTCACCCAGGGACGAATTCAAAATAGAATCCGTCTCACCCAGAGACGAATTCTGAATTCGTCTCTGGTAGGGACGAATTCCAAGTTTAACGGGAAAAAAGAAGAATTGCACCAAGTGGCAGCCCAGGACAGTCAGTTGATGACTCCTGCCTCGCATGCGTGTGTGGGTGGACAGATAGGCCGTTAGAGGACTGTCACAAGAGCAGTTATGAAAGCCCAAGTCAATGGAGGACTCCCCTCCCTCATGGGAAGACATGACTGCCACATGGCACCTATGACCAACACATGGCATTTGTGCTTCCCTCTCAAAAGAGACCCCATGGGTCTATAAAAGGTGGGACTTTTCTCACCCAAGACATACAGATTGAAGGAGATTTCAAGCAACGAAGTGCTGCCGAGTTGAACACCCACTTGCATCCCCTTTGATTCACCTTCTCACATCCACCAATCTCTTTTGCAAGGGAGGTTTTTGGGTGGCTTTTGGAAGCTTGAATCTGACCCAAATCCAACATATGGACACTTGAATCAACCAATTTGCCGACCCCCCAATCCTAAGAGGTTTTGGACCCATCCCTAGTGGATTGGCTCCGAAATCGAGTGCCAACGGTGGGAGGCCCACTTGGGCACCCCACATTTTTCTAAGTTTTGTTTCAAAAGCATTCTAGATTATTGTTTCAGGTTGCATATCATGTTATTTTGTTTGGTTAACTCATAGCTTCAATTTCATTGCAATTTGATCAGATTTTATCATGCTTTGTGTCGCTTTGTTGTCTTACTAACTTGCAGGTGACGATATCAAAATTCCTGAGGATAGAGGCCAAATTGGGAGAATCCGACCATCTGGGTCGTCCCAAAATGGTCCCAATTACATAACCCCTCTGCTTTCAAGTGTTTTAGAGGTCTCGAGAGTCGACATTGGAGCAGCATCAGGTCGGCTTTTCCAACACAGAAGAATTCGTCCCACCCAGGGACGAATTGCAGTCAGAATTCGTCATGCCCAAGGACGAATTTCAGTTGAAGGCAGATTGGCCAACTGTCTCAGTGGCGATGGCCTTACGGTGATGTTTTCTCGTCCTCTCGTCAGGTTTTCAGGTCATTTAGAGTCATTTTACTCACTGTTTCAGACAAATGTTTGCATGCATCTTTTGGCGATTTTAGAGAACAAACACTTCTTATGTGCAGTAGGTGCTACTGACATATTCATTGTTTCTTTGTTCGTAGGAGGAGTAGCAGAGGTCAAAGACTCATCGACATCAGCGACGACATCATCTTGGCCTGTCCATTTCAAGTGTGGGCACGCGAAAAGAGGAACCTTAAGTCTCGATTGTAGTCAAATTCTTTTAACGCTCCTAGCCCCCCTGAAAAGGGAGGAGGCGTATTTGTAACAGAGACCAAGAAAGTTTAATGAAAGGGCTGTGTTTTCTCCATTTTCTTGTGTCTCTTCCAATGCGTTTCTTTCATTTCATGCAATTTACATTTCTAGGACTTAAGCGTATTTGATTTTGAATGCATCACAATTAGTGTTTCCTTCGCTCGGAATCTCGTGCTTTCAGGGTCTTACCGATTTGAATAGTGTTGAATCATTTTCCATATAATAATAGAAGTTATAAGATATTTGTCGTTATAATATAAGAGGTTCTAAGGCAAAGCTCCTTTCTAGATTTTTATCAGATAGGATAGAGAGATGGTACCCCCAAATCCAAGAGGGATAAGCTACCCTCTAAAAACCCTAGACCTTATCAATTAATAAGCTCCCCATCTTAAAAGGAATAGATTTTTCTTCTAATATAAAAGGTTCATGAAGATCATCTTAGTCCTCTCTATTTTAAAATATGAGTTGACATCAATTTATTCTTATTCATGAAATCTCCTCCTGCTTAGTTTTATTTTCAAACAGATAGGATCTGACCTCTTTGTTTAAAAAAGGGCCCTCTCTATTTTAAAAGAGAAATGTATTAAGGCTAAAATGGTAAAGGGGTTTGCTCTTCTCTATTTTAAAAGACTTATTTTAGGTGTGCTTGCCCTGAATCTTAATGAAATGACTTTTTTTGGTAACTTTAAGAAGGGAGAGCGCTTTTATATCTTAAGAGATCTCGTCTGTATTTTAAAGATATGCAAGCTCTTAAGTTCTCTATTTTAATAGTGAGTGGGCCCTTTTATATAAGGTTGTCAACCAAAAAATATTTCTTCAATCTGCTCCTTTATTTCCTACTTTTGATGCTCTTTATCTATAACCCCTTAAAAATAGGGATTAGAGGATAACTTAATACATTAATAGCTACTTCTGAAAATAATAACCTAAAGTTTTAAAAGCCCCTAGTAATAGCAAGCTAAACTTTTAAAATGAATATTTCTAGCTCTCCCCTCCCCACTTTTTAACGGGCAAATAAAAGCTTATAAATTTAGACTCAAGGAAAAGTTCCTTATTATTTTTGTCTCAAGTAACATGGCTTGCATTTTTATTTTAAGAGGCTTGAATGGGAGAAGTCGTCTATTTTGAAGAGAAAAAAACCTTAGAAGTGTTGTGATTGAATTTGAAGAACACCCCCACACAAGCCGATCACTCCACACTTTATTTCTTGTAAGGCGCCCGATTCCTTATTTATGCTACTTCGATCCTAACCTTAAAAAAGATAGAATAAATAAAACTGATCTCCTTTAGAATAAATAGAATTGCTCTCCTTTAGTATAATAGCTATACTTGGTACTTCCTGGCCTTAAAAAAGGTCAAACTCTTTCCTCTTGGTTTCTTAAAAGAGGAAACGGAGAGGGTCTTCATCTCTCAAAGTTTCTAAAAAGGGGAAATCGAGAGGGTCTTCATCTAAATTTGAGAGGTTTTGAGAGTCTTGCCCCGAACGGAACAGAGATATACGAAAGCTTTTGCTGTTATGAAAGTCCTTAATAAAAGTTGAAGGGTTGGACGAAGCCAAACCACATAAATCCCAGGGTGTGTGGAAGCACGCCCATAATAACCAGTTCACTAAGTTGACTTCTTCTCTGCACGCCCGTAAAAACCGGTTCACTAAGTTGAGTTCTTCCCTACGGCGAGCTATATTCTATATTCAGTAAGCACCGTTGATAAAGGGAGGGCATTTTTAAGAAGACCCAAAGCATGGACACTTCACCATGGTAGTTCATGCCGTCGTCGGTGTCTCTAGTTTCAAAGCTTGGGTTTATAAGCGAGCGGGTG
This sequence comes from Wollemia nobilis, assembly GCA_028583015.1. NCBI lineage: Eukaryota > Viridiplantae > Streptophyta > Pinopsida > Araucariales > Araucariaceae > Wollemia > Wollemia nobilis. The sequence continues at coordinate 84,901 of JAQPPZ010002366.1, forward strand.
GCGTCTCTACCGTGAAGCAGTCTCTAAACAATAAAACGCACTTCAATCATTTCAAGAGACCCTCTTTTTCAAAGGTTGGCTTTATAAGCGACCTTGTGGCGCTTAATATTATAAGTTATTTTTGTTCAAATATCTTTTTAGTGAGTTTTATTATGAAACTTCAAAAACTTATTTTAGCGTTAGTCTTCTATTTTACATTTGGAAATCTAGAAATAAGATTATTTTCAAGAAGGTTGATCTGTCTCAAGATTTTTTATTTACTGACAAGCTCGAAGTTTTTAATGATGTGTGGTTTCAGATCTGTGACCAGACTAAAAAGGTGGCTATGGATTTTGACCATTTGCAAGCTTTACTGAAATACTGAGGTGAAGCCCCTTATGTTGTCAGTAAAGAGGTCTTTTTTCATGCACAGTGTTAGCCTCTTCGGATCAGATACCGTTGCTATGAAAGCCCATTGCAGCAGCCGGATAAGTACGCCTCCCAGAATTCTGTGCCTGTAATCACTCCACAATCTGCTCCTGTGCCTAATGATGGTTGGGGGCTTCAAGCAGCAATGGGCATATTTCTGGCTTGTCCCATCCTTCTTCTCCAATTACTCATGCTTTAGACTGGGGTGAGGAGCATTTTGATGGGTGGGGGGAACCACCCACTTCAAATGGATAAGGCCCTATATGAGGTTCACTTATGTAAAAACCTTTACGTTTGTAAAATATTTTTAGTTTGTTGTTGATGGCCATGGTACCCGTATAATGCAGTTTGTTTTTCTTTATTAGCTATTAGGATAAGTTAGTAACATTCGGGGTGTGAATTTTTCTCCACCCACCATTTTTTTTTAAAAGAACTTCTATTTTTATAATTAAAATGGCCTTTCATAAAAAAAAAATCTATGTTGTATAAAAGAATGGCACAATACAACATAAGTAACTTTTTTTTAATATATATTTTATTACATTATTAAAATAAAAATAGCACAATACAACATAAATAACTTTTCTTTATATATATATTCTAATATATTATTAAAATAAAAATAGCATAAAACAACACAAATAATTTTTCTTTCCATATATAAATTCTATTAAATTAATAAACTTAAAAAAGTAAAAAAAACACAATACAACACAAATAAATTTTCTTTTCTTCAATATATATTCTATTACATTACTATCCTATAAAAATATAACACAAAATACAGAATAATTTGATATACTCAAGTAAAAGTAATTTTATTTTAATATAATATAATAAAATGAAAAGATAATAAAAATAAATTAAAAAAATTTAAAAATTATATTACCTATTTATATGTATAGAAAGGATTGTAAAGTTAAGCTTTGAAAGGATTGTGAAGTTAAGCTTTGAAAATATATATATATATATATATATATATATATATATATATATATATATATATATATATATATATATATATTTTAAAAATTTAAAAATTATATTACCTATTTATATGTATAAAAAGGATTATAGTAAAGTTAAGCTTTGTATATATATATATATATATATGAAGATGTCAATATGATATACAATCTATATCTTTTGGACCTTTAGTTTGAAGTTTCAAAAAAACATTAAATATTTTTCTTTTTTTATTTTATATAATATTTTTAGGACACTATAGTGGTGTGGTATGCCTTTGGGCTCTTATCAAACAAACTCCAAATAAACCACTATTAGGTATATGTGAGTATGTAAAAAAAAAGTTAAAATATTATTAAAATATTAACAATTTAAATTTTAAATATTTTATTGAGCTATGAATTCAACTTTTAACAAACTTAAATTTATATTTTATTTAATATAATATAATCATAATGTAATACATATACTATTTGTTTTTATGTATATAAATAAATAAAGGAAAATAAATAATATTAATTTTTTCATTTTATGTCATTGTTTGGGCTTTGGATCTTCTTCAAAGAGATCCAAGTATAAACTGAAGTGTGGGTGAGTGTGTGGGGGTGGGTGTGTGGTGGTTGTGTGTTAAATTTCCTATTGATAAGCATAGCTATTCGAAGGGTCATGGTTGATAGTAGGGGTTTCTCACACTAAGTAACTATGTAACTGATCAAGCTTTGTCTCTTCTTCGAGAGGTCCAAGGTTTAAACCTTGACTTATCACAATTTAATAATTATTTAGATATATACATAAATATTATCATATACATATAAATTATATTTATTTAGTTATATTATATAAATTTATTTTATACATTTTATAAAATATAAATTTTCACATCTATTTATATTTTTCATATATACTTTTAATCTAAATGGAAAAATTTAGAAGTAAAGTCAAGCCTGCACTTTTGCTTCATGATAATGTTCACATTGTATAACAACTTTCATGAAAATATTTTTGTAAAGCTCTGAAAACCACACATCTAAAGCTATTGCAACATGATAAGGAATTGAAAGCATATATGTAATCATTTGACAAAATGAAATAACAAGAAGGAATGCTCTCTTTTATTTATCAAAAGAATACTCGATTAAAATTCATCTCTCTAAGGGATACCAAATCTTGATACAATGTTACAAATGCAAATAACCCTAGAATGGGGGAAGATGTGCTTCATAAGGTCTTCATGACTCCTATCACTTTTTATATATGAGGGATTACTTAGCCACCTCTATCTCTTTAGATTAAGAAACCAAATCTTGATGATCATTTGCTCTATGATGCCTTGAAATCGATCAATTCACCTACCGAATTGATGTTCAAGGGTTGCCTGTGACTTGGTGCATGATTTTGTGATGGAATTGATGTTGCTCCGTTCGAATTTGATGCTTGGACAATGGGTTGGTCTATTCAAACTTTGGCAACCTCGATTGATGGAAAAGTAGATGGCATTGTGCAATTGGACAGAGCTTCGCTATGCCTTAGAGGGATGTTGATTCTCTCTTAAAATCGGTAGAGCTTCGCTATGTGATTGACACATCAATTTCTCCAGTATTTGCTCTTCAAAATTGGGGTCTTAAATAGACTCCCAAAATCCTTGCTCTAGCTTCATGGAGAAGCCAAAAACAAGAATTGGTTATGCCCAAGTAGTTGATACAAGCCTTCCAAAAGATCTATTTGCCCAACTGATCAAGAATTCGTTATGCTTTCAAATAGATTTTGCTTGGCTCAAGGACCGAATTAGTTACAGAGCTAGCCGTTATCGACCAGGGCTACTAGGAAGCTAGCCGCTATCGAAAAGGCAACCATGGAGCTAGCCGCTATCGACGAGGCAACCATGGAGCTAGCCACTATCATCCTCAACAACTAAGACTGACTAGGACTAGATTATCCCAAATGAGTGGTTAGAACCACTACTAAGTCTTGGAAATATCCAAAATCATTCATATGACCTAAAGAGGTGCCCATATGAGTAGTCTCCTAAACATGACATGTTTTAGGTGTCTACAATTTTATATATACAAAATATTTTGACAATCTCATAACATGAAAGATAAAAAGTTAGTATATTTAATACAATTTATACCTATCATTAAATGTTAACGACCTAGTATCCTAATTGTACCTCATTTCCAATCATATACTTTTTAGGTTATACCAAGATCATTAATCTAAAACTTCTTAAGTTTTTGTATTCCTCAATTCCAATCAAATCAACCATAGAATTTTAGGTGTACATTTTCACTATACCTAAAATTTTATAAGTAATTAATAATATAAATATTTTTTTAAAGTGATTATTATAATATTTTTCATTTAATATATTATAAAAATTATAATATTGTTTTTTTTACAAAGTTTAAATTATAACTAAAATGTGTATTATATTAAAAAAATTAAAATAATATAGATTAAACACGCGGATTATTTTTTTTATATTCCAATTTTTTTTAATTATTATTTTTTATACATATCTATCATGGAATTGAACCAGCCAATAATACAAGTGACAAGTGATGTCCTTACCCATAAACCACACTCACAAAGATTGCATTCCAATTTTTAAATTAGAAACCAACGGTCCTGCGATTGCTTTCGTTCCGTAATTCGTTTTGCTGTAAACTCACATGTCCTCACTCGTCCCTGTCAGCCGGTGGCCCCCACCCTATGCGTCTATGCCTATGACCATGCATAAATGTTTCTTTCAATCGGGTCTAAATACAGTAATTTAGCGTTACGCCTCTCAATCATTCTTAACACAAAGTATTATTGAGTACTAGAGATTATCGAATGAAACAATGTCAACATTAAAGTGTAAAAAGCAGAATTTTGCGATGGGTTTGGTTCTTTCGGTTTTGATGTTTTTTTTTTAATAAAAATAAAAAAAACATATCATAATAATGATTTTTAAATTAAAATTTTATATTATAAAAATCTAAAACATTTCACTTAAAATAAATTATTTTTAATTATTAAATCAACAATTATATATGAAATAATTTACAAATAACAAATGAGTTATAATAAAAACATATACTATTAAATAAAATAATTTTATTTTATTTTTTTAATAATATATTTGTATATATTTATAAGTTTATTATTTTATTTAAAATAATTATTAATATTAAAATCATTTTGGTTTACTCTAAACCCTTTTATCTCCACCAAGTACTTGACATGTTCCTTCAATATTTTAAAAGAAGTTCAAGGTTCAAGCCTAGCAACCCACGGCTAGCGTGAGGGATTCATTCGAATGAGACTAGAACGTAAGAAGTCCTGACCTTGGGGATATGGGAACAATTTTCCTTAGCAAAAGTCTTGACCCACACACGGTATATGATAAGAGGTTTTAGTCCTAAGGGAACGTCACAATGTTTTGGGCTTTGGCTCTTCTTTCGAAGGTCCAAGGTTCAAACCCCTACCAAGGCGAGTGTGTGTGTGATGGTTGTGTATTAAATTCCCTTTCCATGGTTGGGAGGAAACTATTCAACCCTTTGGATTTGTCTTAGGAATTTCTTACAGTAACCAAATGACAAAAAATATTCAACACTAATACATAAATTAAAATAAAATTTAATTTAAAAATAAATAAATAAAATAAAAATTAATTTTATCTAAATAAAAATAATATTAATTAAATATTTAAAATAATAAAATTGAAACATTATAAAAAAATTAAAAAGATTTTCAAAGATTTACAATCTTAAAAATAATAATAAATTATAAAAAATAAATTATAATTGTTAATTGATTATTTTAAAAAACATATTAAATAGTTTAATGTAATTAAATAATTAAATCTATATAAAAGCATAAGGATAATCCTTTAAAAAATATATTTAAAAAAAAATTAATAATATATAAAAAATGCAATATTATATGACTTATATAACATAAAAATTTAGTAGCTTTCGATTAACATTTTTTTTTTTAAATATTAATAAGTTATTTTCTTGAGACTCATATTCAAAAGGTTTATTATTTTATGTTTTTCGACAGTGTTGACTTAAGATGCATTTACAAACAAGAAAAATAAAATAAAAATTAAAAACACCAAATAATGAAGGTTGATTTATTGATCTCCAGGGCCACTCCAAACGATTTCCAAGGCTTTTATAGCTCACTATGTACGGCTATTCAGAGCGGAGCCAAAAAAAAAAAAAATCACAACTATAATCCTTTAAAAAAGAAATTATTGACAGCTCTGCGCTATGGATTTCCTGTAGGGGATACACTGCAGTCACAATGTATCTTCTATCTTTGATAAAGGAGCTGTGGCCCTTTTAGAGGCAAAATCTTCGCTAAAATAAGAGATGCCTTAGACGTCAATGATCAAAATGAAAAAGGAAAAATTATCCTCGAAGTATTTGTGGACGTTTTATGGCTTTTATAACATTTTAGAAATAACATGTATTCCCTATATCTAGATTTAGAAAATGGGAAACCAGCCATTTTATGTATAACTTTAACGCGCGGTCGTGATTGAAACATCTGATGGCCTCTCCAAGCCCTTTTAAGCCTTAAATCTCTTGTAATATAATCAGTTCGTTTAATAGGATTTGGCATCGCACTTAAGAAGTTAATCTGGCAACATAGACGAGACAGTCACTTCATTATACGATTGTAAAGTAGGGCAATGCATCGGATGCAATGGCCGCATCAATTCCATGCAGAATGCCCGCATTCACAGTTGTTGATAGTCTTTGATAGGTTAAATATTGCAACGGCTAGGTCGTCTATTTGCTGCTGCTTCCATTTTTTTAATTATTCCAAGCTTTTCGGTTATTTATCAATCAACATCCAGTGGAAATAACATCTCTCCCTATTCATAAATTTCAGAGTGCAAATTTATTTTTGCCAAAGATTTCTATGGTACCAACAAGGCTGAAAAGTATATATTCATGGAAATATTTATCGAACTCTGGATGTATTACCGTTTCTTTCACATTTCTTACTTGCATACTGTTACCAACGTCACAACAGATAAAACGCGGGATAAATATTTGGTTATGGTCCCCCATTCTTACAAATTAACTGCACGTTCTGTTTTTATTTATTGTGATTATATGTAGCTATATCTCTTCATTGCATATCCACATCAATTTACCTTAAATTAATAATAAACAAAAACGCTTAAAGAACTGAAATTTCCAGAGAATGGTCTCCTTTGCAGCAAGCCCTAAAAGCCTGCATAGGAGGTGCTGTTAAAAAAACAATAACAGTTGAGACAAAGAAATGAAAGACAGCTAGCTGAAAAATAATGCACAATAAAAACCACAGAGAAGGAACAGAAACAGTTTGAAAAAAGGAATAAACAAAGGTAGACAAACATAAAACATGGATACTCAGTTACTTTTATTGCTATTTACTCTCTTACAACAGCTGGTCTGTTTCAAGGGATACTCAGTTACTTTTATTCCTATTTGCTCTCTTACAACAACTGGTCTGTTTCAATGCACTGCTCAAATCAGCTGGGCTGTTTCAATGCGCTGCTCAAATCTAAGCTTTCAACCTGCTATACAGTAGCTGTTTACATTGCAATGTCTAGATCTGGGCTTGGCTATTACAACACACCACCCAGCTGTAAATTATAATAGGCTGAATGAGAACCTCTGCTTGGCTGTTACAACACACCATCCAGTTACAATAGGCTGAATAAGAACCTCTGCTTCCTCCTCTGAACAGCACAGAGAAACCAAGGAAAATATTATATCTTCTTCAACACAGCCTGGTACTAGGTTTAGTAGACTCTGACTTTTGTTATTGCAGGTGAGTTTAGATTTTTGCCATTATAAACTAAAAAGGTAAACTCTCACCTCTACCACTACAACCTGAAAAGATAGGCTCTGACCTCAGTCACAGTGCACCTACATAGGCCATCAACTGACCGAACAGAACAGGGGGAAGGTTTTTGGCACGAATGATTTTGTATTCAAAATATAACTGGCGACCTTGGCGGGTCATATGCACAGTGTGCGCAAGGGCAAGGTGGGAAAGTCAGAATTTATAGTAATCAATCACACCTAAAATGATATGACAAAAGTTGACATGATAACATGCCAGCGCCCTTACATTTTACATCGCTTTAACGTTCAATCAAGTGGATTAATAGGATATACGATACGATAATCCATTCCACCACGTCGGAGTTGTCGTCATGTAAACGCCACTTATCAAATAATTTTACAGATAAAAGAATTGTAAGAAAATATATATCTTAATCATTTGGAAATCGATGGCTTTGTTCGGTTCGTACCAAAGGCAAAACAGGTTAGAAGGACGTTAAGGATACAAGTTTTCGAGGTCCTCAAACAAGCGAAAGTCCTCAGTACCTGGTGGAGACGAAACGACCAAACGTGAGAATCAATGCGTACTGATCAGAACATTTTCCGAATTCTCCTTGGCTTCTACCATTGACTACTTTTACCTATACCTACAAAACAATTAACTATTTGTCCATATGGAGAACGAAAGAAAGGCGGGCCTTCAATGGTGCCCGGGATTTGGCATATGTAGGCTAGTATTTATTGAGGGATGAGGCCATATCTCTTTTCTGTCTCGCACTAATTGTACATTAACCTAATAAGCAAAAGCTTTCAAAGGTTTTTTTAAAGCTGCTCACAAAGCCGATACGTTTCGACATGAATCTCAAACAGATCAACGATGCTTGCAGGTTTAAACAGAAACATTCGCGAAAGAAAATTAAATATAACAAAACGCACAATTTGTTTAAGAGATTGTGAGAACTACGAGTTTATTCGAAGCACATACCCGCCATTTTTTGAGCCTCTCCAACGGTGCTTTCTTGCTCGGAATATCGAAAACATCATGCTCAATTCCTCCTTCATCATCATCATCACTGGTGTGAAATCCCTCTCGTAATTTCCAACAGATTTCCTTTACCGAACTGATAAAGGGGGCGTCAGAGTGGTCATGAAAATATCGGCTTTGTTATATTTAAGTGCATGGAGATGCGACCACTCTGTCACCTCCTTTTACGCCTTTTTCGTTTTGAGAAAACTTCAAAACTTCACGGAAAGGGGGCGGCAGACCATCACATGCCCATGCAGAGTAGAGAATGTAAGGTGACCCCACTCTTCTGGTGCCGCTTAAATTGAAAGGTGTCCTTCACAAGCATTCAAGGGTATGTCAGACTTTAGGGCTAAGGTGACCCACTCTTCTGGTGCGGCTTAAAGTGTCAGAAAAAACCAAATAAGGACCTGAAACTACTCAAAACTTTGTGTTTTAAAAATGAGAAGATCAATCAACCTACGCGTTTTAAAAATGACACGATCTAAACTCGCTATTTGCATTACCTCTAACAGCTTCCTATTGTCTAAATAGGGTAAGTTGCTTACCAAATGTTTTAAAAAAATATTATTAGATAGGTAAATTATTAGATTTGCATGGTTAGAAAGTAACACACCTAAACTTAATTTAATAAAATTAACTATGATATTATTAATATATAAGTTTATTTTTAAATATAATTAAAATTTTTTAAGAAGCTTTCAAGGGTATCTAGTCTTCCACGAGAATCACGAGGGTTAGAGGTCTTTAATATATAAGTTTATTTTTAAATATAATTAATTTTTTTAAAGAAGATTTCAAGGGTATCTAGTCTTCTACGAGAATCATGAGGATTAGAGGTCTTTAATACTTTTCATCAAGAGAGCACTGCTTTGTGCATCAAATGGATCATTTGTGTTGTGCATGGCGGTGTTGTGCATGGCAATGAAGCTTGGAAACACTTGTGTCGACATTACATAACCTCTAGTGTCTATCCTAAAGGGGGCTTGACAAATACATCTACGTCTGGCATCGAGTGAAATAATAGGAAGTGTTGTAGATAAGGACCATTTATAGGCAACCTTATGGTTCCTTGTGAGATCTAAATCCTTGATGCACAGTGACCTCCATAAACTAAGGCCAAAGAAAAAATTGCAATGAAAGTAAAAATAGGAAATTAAATGATTTTAAAAAATTAAAATCCTATGCTACAAGGGTAATGCATAAAATATTTAGGGCTCCTCTTTTTTTACTACAACAAGTGGCAATTGAACACAAAAAATATCATCTATGACTAGTGAACACAACTAAGAAAACACACCACTAGGAATCAAGATAGGTCAAGAGAAGGAGGGCAAAGTGAAATTAGTCATGTTTTCCATTAATATTCTTAAAATGATTGATTACAATACAATGAGGCCTAGAGGGTTCAATTCTTCCTAGTCATGAGAAAATAACCTTACTCTTGGGAGGGAAGGAAGATTAGAAGAAAGTCCTCTTAGGAGAAATCCTATTGATGAAGCAAGCAAGACAAAAAAATCTAGAGTTGCCTTGTTATTAATACTTTTTCTTGATATTTACCTCTCCTTAAAATGTGAATTATGTTCACCTCTCATGATATCAAACTTTATGCCAACTACTTGAAAGAGAAAATGAAGAGGAGGGGTTGGCCTTAAATTAAAAGTGGTTACTTAATCCATTTTAAAAGTAAATAAAGCGCTTAAAAGATTGGGGCTCAACTCAAGTTTTTCTTCCAGCCTTCCTTCCCCTTTTAAAATGAGAGTGAGTGGAGTTGAGAATAGCAAAAATTTTAGTTGGTTGAGAGAGTGCTTTTTAGCTCTCTTCTAAAATATTTTAAGATGAGGGAAGATTAAGGACAACTCTAAATTCACTTTTTGAATCCAATACATTCGAGTTCTCTTCCTTAATTTTTTCTTCTTGCATATATATATATATATATATATATATAACCTTAATGGACCTATAAAAACAAAAATAACACAATACAATTAACTTTACTTGTATATATATAATAAAACTTATAAAAATAAAAATATCACAATACAACACAAATAACTTTTATTTTCTTGCATATATTCTATTACATTAATGAACCTATGACTAAGAATAGCACAAAATATAAAATTATTTGATATACTCTATTAAAAGTAATTTTATTTTAATTATAATATAATAAAATGAAAAGAATAATAAAAATAAATTTAAAAACTTAAAAAATTGTATGTATAAAAAGAAATTATATTAAATTTGAGCTTTGAATATATAAATAGATAGATAATAATAAAAAAAATCAATATTTAGAAAGTTATCAATATGATATACAATTTTATCTTTGGACATTCATTTTGACATTTCAAAGAAACATCAAATATTTTTCTTTTTTCATTTTATGTATTTGGAGGACACTACAGTGGGCTCTTATCAAATAAACTACTACTAGGTATATGTGAGTATGTAAAAAAATAAATTAAAATATTAACAATTAAAATTTTAAATATTTTATTGAATGGTATGAATTTAACTTTTAAAATTATTCAAATTTTAAGTAACTTATATTCATATTTTATTTAATATAATATAATTATAATGTAATACATATAATATTTGTTTTAATATATATAAATAAATAAAGGGAAAAGAACTAATATTATTATTTTTATTTTACGTTAAGTGTTGGGGCTTTGGCTCTTCTTTGGGAGGTCCAATGTTCAAACAGGGGTGTGGGTGAGTGTGTGAGGGGTGGGTGTGTGGTGGTTGTGTGTTAAATTTCTTATTAATAAGTATAGCTATGTGTTAAATTTCTTATTGATAAACATAGCTCTTAGGGGTCATGGTTGATAGTAGGGGTTTCTCACACTAACCAAATTATATATATATATATATATATATATATATATATATATATATATATATATAATTTATTAATTATTTAGATTTATAGATAAATATTATCATATGCATATAAATTATATTTATTTAGTTAAATTATATATATATTTTTTATACATTTTATAAAATATAAATTTTCACATTTATTTATATTTTTTCATATATAATTTTAATTTAAATAGAACAATTTAGAAGTAAATTCAAACCTACACTTTTGCTTCATGATAATGTTCACATTGTATAACAACTTTCATGAAAATATTTTTGTAAAGCTCTGATAATCACACATCTAAAGCTATTGCAACATGATAAGGAATTGAAAGCATATAATTTATGTAATCATTTGAAAAATGAAAATAACAAGAAGGAATGCTCTATTTTATTTATCAAATGAATTTTCTATTAATATTCATCTCTCTAAGGGATACCAAATTTTGATACAATGTTACAAATGCAAATGACCCCAAAATAGGTGAAGATGTGCTTCACAAGGTCTTCATGACTCCACCACTTTGTTTATATGAGGGATTAATTAGCCAATTTTGTCTCTTTAGATTAAGAAACTAGATATTGATGATCCTTTGCTCTATGATGTGCTGAAATTGATCAATTCAACTACGGAATTGATGTTCAAGGGTTGATTGTTCCTTGGTGTATGGTTTTGTGATGGAATTGATGTTGCTCCATTTGAATTTTATCCTCGAAAAATTGGTTGTTCTCTTCAATATTTGGCAACCTCCATTGGTGGAAAAGTAGATGGCATTGTGCAATTGGATAGAGCTTCGCTATGCCTCAGAGGGATGTTGATTCTCTCTTCAAACTGGTAGAGCTTCACTATGTGATTGACACATCAATTTATCTAGTATTTGCTTTTCAAATTTGGGGTCTTAAATAGACTCCCAAAATCTTTGCTCTAGCTTGATGGAAAAACCAAGAACAAGAATTGGTTTGGGATTTTGCTTACTTTGTATGAAAGCAAGGGATTTATTTGGGTAGGGGGGAACTTATCCTTTTGTCAGTGATCAACATTCTAGACCATGCACATCACAAGATGAGCAAGTAAAATTTTTTGCTTAGGTGACTAGGACCACTTTGTAGTGTTCATCCTTTTTTGTCCAAACTAGGATTGTTAATGTTTAAAAATGAGATGAGATTTTTATATATGCAAGGTGCTATAAAAAATAGATCTCATCTTCTAAAAGTGAAGATAGCTTTCTACAAAATCTAAGAAGATCACTAGGTATGGTTGAATAACCGAAAAACCCTAGTATATACCTCATAACGACTGGAGGGGTTGTGTTGAAAAACACAATCAGTCACAGAGGATGATAAATGATGATGATTTATGGATGTATGATTAGCATACAAATGTGGTGTCATTTGTAAGATTGTAAACACAACCTATCCTAATGCAATTGCAATGGGTGAAAATGCCTAATGCAATGTAAGTAAATGAATGCATATGCAAAATGTAAATGCATTATTTTTTGTATTTTTGATGGTTTAAATCGTTTTTGAAATTTTGATTTTTAATTGTTTTTAAAATTTTGATTTTTCAACTGTTTTTGAAATTTTGATTTTTCAATTGTTTTTGGATTTTTAATGATTTTATGATTGTTTTTTAATTTTAAATGTTTTGAATGTTTTTGGATTTTGATTTTTTGCATGGATGCTTGATTTTACCTTAATATAAAGAAGTACTGGTGTTGATTTTATTGTCCATAATGCTAAGGTTTGTGGTTGGCAAAGCATGACTTTAATTAATGCTAATATCATGCTTTGAGTTATTAACACCAAAGAACTCATTCAAATTATGTCTGTCATATTTGACATGGTATGATCTATTTAGAAACATAGATCTTTACTTTACTAGGCAAGCTTTGCGATATCCATCTCCTAAAATTCTAGGTTAGGCAACATGGTGCTAACTCTTGGCATGTCTTGATGTCCAAACGATCCAAAAATACAGTTGATCATGTTACATGGACAAAATGCTAAGGTATCAAATTTTATACTCTTTAATGTTTGAATTGTTCAAAAATACAGTCAAACGTGTTGAATGAACAAACGATATGCCTTGATGCTCAAACAATTTGGAAATACAATTAGTTGTGTTGAATGGATAAAAGGTAGAGGTCAATTTATAGAGTGACATGTGTTAGAAAATAGAAATACTTGATTGATTTATTTCATGGATCAACTTTGTATAAATAGCAAAGTTGATCATTGAGAGTCGTTGGATTACAACTCATCAAATCTGATCTAGACTATACTGAGAGTTCACCTGACCCATGGAGGAGTGGAAACTCAAGTATGTCTATCCTAGTAGAACTTAAAATAATAATTACTTATTCTAACACCCCCTTAAGTGATACTAGGGGTGAATGATACAAATGAGTCCTGGCAATAGAGCCTGATGAGGTACTCATGTACAATGGTTTCTTTTCTGAAGCTATGGTAAAAAACCCATGGGAAAAACCATCTATCAAAAAGGAAAAAAGGAAAAAAGGAAGAGGCATGTCTTCAGTTTGCAAAGATTTTCCTGTTAATGCACAAGAAACGTGATTCCAGGTAACATGGTTTGATGAGGTACTCATTTACAATGATTCTTTTTTTGATGAGATGGTAAGACCACATGGGAAAACATCATCTATTAAAAAAAAGGTAAGAGGCATGTCTTCAATTTACGAAGATTGTCCTCATTGACAAAAAAAAGTAAGGTATGAGTCTCGGCAAAAGGGATTGATGATGTGCTCATTTACAATATATAGATGATGAAAAAAAGCTTTGAGAAAAAACATCTATCAGAAAGATAAATATAGAGGCATGTCTTCGGATGGCGAAGATTGTCCTCATGAAAAAATAATGAGTCCTGAAAACTTGGCCTGATTAGGTACTCATGAACAATGATTATTTTTGAAGAGATGGTAAAACCCTATGGGAAAAAACCATCTATCAAAAAATAAAAATAAGAGGTATGTCTTCGTATGGTGAAGATTGTCCAAAAAAAAAATGAGTCCCGACAATTGGGCCTGAGTAGGTACTCATGTGCTATGTTATTTATGTTATATGAGATATGGTGAAAAAAGCACATGGGAAAAACCATCTTTCAAAAAGCAAGAGGTATGTCTTCGGATGGCGAAGATTGTCCTCATTGAACAACAAAACAAAGAAATGAATCCCGGTAATTGGGCCTGATGAGATACTCATGTACAATGTACTCTATATAGGAAATATGGTGAAAAACCACTTGGGAAAAACCATCTTCCAAGAAAAAAAATAACAATAAAAAGAAGAGAGAGGTGATAACCTCTATGCACCAAGATACTCTAACACCCCCCCTTAAGTGATAGTAGGGGTAAGTGAAAAAAGGAATAAACAAGACGTGGCATATCCACAGAAGATGAGTCCCGACAATAAGACCTGATAAGGTACTCATGTACAATAGAGATGGTATAGCCATAGAAATGAGTCCTAGTAGCAAGGCCTGATAAGGTACTCATGTACAATATGTGATTAAAAAGAATAAATATCACTAAAGAAAAAGTCCCCTAAAACCAAAGTGTCTCACAAAAAGGAGTGTGAAGATAGGATGGAGAAAGAACCACAAAAATCGTAAGGGTAGTCCAAAAATGACTCCACAAGCATGAGTATGTGGTTTCCACCTATATGAACACAATGGGTTGATAACAAGGTCTAAAATTTATGGACAAAAAACAAAACAAGTGGCATATCCACAAGTATGAGTTTCGACAACAAGGCTTGATAAGGTACTCATGTATAATATATGGTAAAAAATATTTGTTGAAAAAAGCACTTTTGATAATAAGAAGAAGAGGCATGTCTTCGAATGGCAAAGATTGTTCTCTATTGAAAAAAAATGAGTCCCAACAACAAGGGCTGATGAGGTAATCATGTACAATGTACTTATATATAGGAGATATGGTGAAAAAACCACATGGAAAAAACCATCTTCCAAGAAGAAAAATAACAATAAGAAGAAGAGAGAGGTGAAAACCTCTATGCACCAAGATACTTTAACACCCCCATTTAAGTGATAGTAGGGGTAAGTGAAAAAAGGAATAAACAAGATGTGGTATACCCACAAAAGATGAGTCCCGACAACAAGGCCTGATCAGGTACTCATGTACAATAGAGATGGTATAGCCATAGAAATGAGTCCCAACAATGAGGCCTGATAAGGTACTCATGTATAATATGTGATAAAAAAGAATAAATATCACTAAAGAAAAATCCCCTAAAACCAAAGTGTCTCACAAAAAGGAGTGTGAAGATAGGATGGAGAAAGAACCACAAAAATCACAAGTGTAGTTTAAAATGACTCCACAAGCATGAGTATGTGGTTTCCACCTATATGAACACAATGGACTGATAACAAGGTCCAAAACTTGTGGACAACCAGCAAAACAAGAGAAATGGTGAAAAAACTCAAGGGAGAAAAAAAACTGCCAGAAAGAAGAAGAAGGAAGATGTGCATGGAGGATTGAGAGGAAGGAAGATGTCCTCTTCACCCCATCTTAGGACAAATTCCACCATTAAATGTGCAAAGGACCCATTATATGTCTCAAAAATGGTAGAGACTTGTCACCGAAATGAATGAAATCCTACTCCTAAAATGGTGCTTATGACATAGATGAAGGTTGTTAACCATGAAAAATTCACCAAAGAAAACCCCCTTTAACCAAAGTGTCTCACAAAAAAATGAGTGAGAAGATAGGATGGAGAAAAAAGCACCACAATTGCAAGGGTAGTCCAAAATGACTCCACAAGCACAATTTTTTGGTGTCCACCTATACGAAAACAATGGGCTGATAACAAGGTCCAAAAATTATGGATAAACAGTAAACAAGGGGATCAATGCTGGGAGTTTCGGGTTCAACCGAGAATGCACTCCATGATACAATATCTTCAGCCACAAGAAAGTGTGGAAAACAACTTCAAAACTAAAATTGGAGTGCAACATAATGGCGGGCTCAAAAAAACCTTTTTGATGACTATAAACACCCTTATGCGGGTACAAATTTACCTTCATTTGCAGTAAAAGTAACAATAGTCTCTTCCCTTTCTTTTACATGGAAGAATTTTGGAGTGTCCCTTAGGAAAAACAGTTTCTCTCGTAGGAGAAGAAAATTGACCATTTTATAAAGTTTTTATATTTCCCCTGCAGAGAAGAGTAGAAGAGTTTAGACCTTCCACTTCTATGTGGACAAAAAACAATTTCCCCATAAAGTGTTCATATAAATAGTGGGCCACCCACTGTATAAAATAATGTCCTCATGTTTAATGGCGATGTTGGGGGTTCATATACACATTTAATTTAGTTAAAACCATAGAGGAAATTTCTAATCCATGACTTGCTCCCATGACCAACACTGTTGCTGCATCTGATCATTATCGCCATCGTAGCACAGTCGTCTCCAGAATTCCTTCCAGATCTACGCTAATCGCTAGTAAAAAAACAATCAAAATTATCTGCTGCCAAGTGGGCGCACCACCTACATTGTCATGCCAAGCTAGCACTCCTTCAGGCTTTGAACCACAAGATGTCCTAATGAACAGGTGGGGAACAACAACTGGACCACTGCATTCAATGACTCATCGCCCTCCATAGGAAGAAAATCCATTCGACCAAATCATGGAATGCTTGGATGGGTGATGAGATCGCAGAGGATGGGGTAGATGAGGTAAATGAAGGAAAGAATTCATATGCCACTTGATCAATTACAAAGGATTTTGATGATGACGAAGGATCTCGGATACTTCGATCTAGGAACCTCGAATCAAACATCTTACAACATAATTGATGCTACAAGACGATCACGATGTAGTTTTCATTCCTTTCTACCTCTATGATATCGCTCAACAACTTCTTCACCATAGCAAACTAATTATATTTGACAATGAGGTGCACCACTTATCATCCCACCATGATTTGAACGTCGGTTTCACCACTTGCCATTGCCCCAACAATCCAATCATGTCAAATTCATCACCCATAAGCAAGAATAGACGCAACGAGCAGACCATGCAACACCACTCCTGGTCAAGGCACCTCCTCAACACGAACACATTGCACTTCAATTATAAGATCGTGACACCAACTCTTAGAAACCAACTCTCCAGTTAACAGTTTCATTCGAGTTAAATGGATCATGCAACAAAATAGAAACTATTGAGCATAGGGACAACAATTCAATTGCAATGGTCTCTCTTCATCAGATGTATCATCCCCTCTACCCTCTACAAGAGGAAATATCTAGGATTTGACCAACTTAAGTCCTTTGGATCGCTAGCATCTTCAGGGAATCCAGGCCATCGGCATCTTCAGAGAATCTGGTCGTAAATGGGGAGAAGATGTCACTGTTACATGTACTGCGTTGAAAACAACCTTTTCAAGAAATAATCGATGAAAACTCTCCCGAAGAGGTCATAAAAAATTCCTTCATGACTATATCGAAAAATTATGAAACACAGATGAACTTCTCTTGATACGATGACCATAAAAAATATCACATATCAAACTTTAATAATGTTTCTTTAAATAAAAATGCCACCCATGATTAGTTTTAAAAAAACTTGCACTCATGACATTTAAGCCTATTGAATGGCAACATGACCAGGAATAACAAAATATCCTCCAACTATTCTCTTGTGCATTGTGGGAAGACAAACCAAGTGGGCCAATGAAATTTTGCCCATCCACTCTGCAATCGACAACGAATATTAAAGTTGCCGCCTGCGATAGCAGAAAGAAGTAACACCAAAGTCCGGCCACTCCATCTATTGTATTTGCTAATGATCCATGCAAAACTTCGTGCGCATCCTTAACTGCCGCATGCATAACAACGCATAGAGTCATATTGTAATATAAATTTTATTTTGACCATTCCATCAACACTTTCTTGAAAAACCATTCATCGTGGAGCACCTCCACCATTAGTACTTGATTCAACTCCCATGAAAGAAAGAACTATGGTTAATTTGACCATTTTAATTAAAAGGTATGAAGTTGTGTAGACACCAAAATAGCACCAATCCGATTAAGTGACTACAAACACTGATCGCATTGACATACATAGCTTTCAGGGCAGCCCTCAGAGGTCAAACAGTGGTCCTAGCCACTCACATAGCAGTTTAGAAGGTCGGAAAATGAGCAGAGCAAAGTTGGTCATTTTAACAAGCCTTTAGCAAACTTTAAGCCTTAAGCAAAACTTAAGCAAGAAAGCCTTAGGCAAAAATTGCTTTTAAAAAACCTTAGGCAAAAATTGCTTTTGAATCCCTAAGCGAGAAATTGTTTTTTGAACACTTGAGAGCTGCAAAAGTGGCCTGTCATGATATCGCGACAGTTGCGAGGTCGCGCTGTCATGATATCGCGATAGCTGCGAGGCCGCGTTGTCGCGATATCGCGACAGCCGTGGTGCCGCGCTGTCGCGATATCGCGATAGCCGCAACGTCGCACTGTCACGATATCACGACTGTCACGATATCGTGACTGTCATGATATCGCGACAGGAACGACGTCGCACTATCGCGATATCGTGGCTGTCGTGATATCACGACAAATCCCCCTCTACGCCCAATTTTGTTCTTAGCATTGCGATATCGCGACAGACCCTTGCCTTTGGAACTAGGCAAACATTCAACCGCTCAAAAGTAGACATGAAAACATTCAAACGCACACATTAAGGCAATCAGAGGCAACATTAAAACAACTTAACGTAGACATTCAACAAGTGGCAGCCGAAGACAACCATTTATGGCTCCTGCCTTGCATGCACGTGTAGGTGGGTAGGCTGCCGCTGGGAGACTGTCATAGGGGCAGTCATGGCAGCCCAAGTTGCGGAGGACTTTCCTACCTCTCGGGAAGGCATGACCGCCATGTGGCATCCCTGCGTGTCATGTCTAAAGAGACCCCGTGGGTCTATAGAACGGTAGACTTCACCAACTGCAGTAATGAGACGAGCAGTTTCAACAACAAATCTGGTCCGAGGCCATGCATCATAACTACTGATGTGAGTTCCTAGCGATAATCTCAATGCGAGCCATGTCTCATAATCACCTGACAAAGGTCAAATCTCAGCAGCCCCTGCAAATTTAGGGTTTGACATTAATGTTTCAGAGGCGAAATCCTCTATAAAAACTAGCTCAATACAATGTAAAGAAGGGACGAGCATTTGAGACGCAACGAAGTGCTGTTCATTCGAGACCCGATTGCACCAGTTTGAGTTCACCTTCTTCACATCCAAAATCTCTTGCAAAAAAAGAGGTTGGTGGGTGATTTCCAGAAGTGTGAATCTGACCTTCGGACCCGATATTGGATCACAAGAATCCATTAATTTGCCGACACCACAGTCTTAGATTTCGAGCCCATCCCTAGTGGATTGGCGTTGAAACTGAGTTTTAACGGGGCAGCCTGCTTGGGCACCCCACACACGTTCTCAGTTCAAGTTATTTTACTCTGTTACATTATAGTTTATAATGTTTAGATGCTTATCAGTTTTATGTCGATTTATTTCGATATCGCGTGTTCATATTATCTTACGTTTTAGGTTGTCCAAATAACTCATGCTATACGGTAGAATTTATCTTGCATCATGCTGTGCATTCAAATGTATCTTGCGGGCAATAGTATTTGAATATGCATATATCATAAAGACAGCTATCAAATATACCATGTCTTCATATATGTTTGGTTCTCTGTCAGAGTAGCAGCTATTCGTTCATTACGTATTTTATTCTGTTAAAACGTGCAGGTCATTTATATGCATTTTGTTCACTGTTTTCAATTATTTTAGGCATACATCTTTCACTAATTGCAAGAAGTAAATCTCTCATCTTTGCAGCAGGTGCTACTAACGCGTTTACTATTTCTTTGATCGCAGGAGAAACAGCAGCAAGCAAGGGCTCATTAACATCAGCGACGACAACACTTTGGCCCACCCATTTTGCATGTGGGCATGCGGAAGGAGGAAGACTGTGTACATTTGTAACAGAGATCCATTTAACGTTCCTAACACCTAAAAAGGGAGGAGACGTCTTTGTAACCGAGGATAAGAAAATTGAATAAAGAGGGCTGTGCTTTAATACATCTTCCTTTTATTTCCAATTTATCTCCTTTCTTTGTTTCGTGCATAATGTTTCTTTTATTTTTGTAATCTCATGCTTTCAGTGGCGATCACGGTGGGACCGTTCCCAAATTTTAAATCACAGAAATTAATCAGATTTGTTGTGTTTTGTACTTAACAGGTACCTTTTTTAAAGCCGAAGGTCAGAAACAGCAAGTCCGGGCAGAAAAGAGGTAACGGTTTCTAACTGTCCCTGTCATTTTCTGCTGTGTTATTTCTGTTTATTTTATTTGTTGATTTTTTTACTTTCATTTTTTTAATTATTAAAGAAAGGTAGTCAATTTTCTTGCTTTATTTATTTTAAAAAAAAAAAATTCAAATTTCTACTTGCTGTTTTTGGGTTTGTAGTGTTGTATGGCATAGGGAAAGTTTCTTTTTGCTGCTTGTTCCATTTTTAGTAAAATGAACCACACACACTTCACGTGGTAAATTAAACCTAGGCGCTGGTCGTAAAACCCCAGCCCTTGAGCAAGACCAACAGTGGGTTCATCACCACCTTGGCTTAGCTTTGCATCCATTTCCCCGATTGTCACTGTTGTTAGGCGTAAATCTTGACGAAAGCTGATCGAGTGTTGCTGGGGTGATTCCCATGCATGCGAGGATAAGTTTGTAGACATCAAAACAGCACCAATACGATTATGTGACTGCAAACACTGATCACTTTGACAAACACAGCCCCCAGGGCAGCCCTCAGAGGTCAAACAGTGGTCTTAACCACTTTCATAGCAATTTTGTGAGGTCAAGATGCAATTTGGCACACTTAGACACTTTGCCTAGTAATCGTCTCACCCAGGGACGATTGCTAAATTGAAATCATCTCACCCAGGGACGATTTCTGAAATCGTCTCACCCAGGGACGATTGCTAACTTGAAATCATCTCACCCAGGGACGATTTCTGAAATCGTCCCTGGGTGAGACGATTTCCAAGTTTAACGGGCAAAAATACAAATGGCGCCAAGTGGCAGCCCAGAACAGTTAGTTGATGACTCCTGCCTCGCACGCATGTGTAGGTGGACAGAGGGGCCATTAGAAGAATGTCACAAAAGGCATTTATCAAAGCCCAAGTCAACGGAGGACTCCCCTCCCTCATGGGAAGACAAGACTGCCACATGGCGCCTATGACCAACACATGGCATTTGTGCTTCCCTCCCAAAAGAGACCCCATGGGTCTATAAAAGGTGGGACTTTTCTCACCCAAGATATACAGGTTGAAGGAGTTTTCAAGCAACGAAGTGCTACCGAGTTGAAGACCCACTTGCATCCCTTTTGGTTCACCTTCCCACATCCACCAATCTCTTTTGCAAGGGAGGTTGTTGGGTGGCTTTTGGAAGCTTGAACCTGACCCAAATCCAATACATGGACACCTGAACCAACCAATTCGCCGACCCCCCAATCCTAAGAAGTTTTGGGCCCATCCCTAGTGGATTGGTGTTGGAATCAAGTGCCAACGGTGGGAGGCCCACTTGGGCACCCCCGCACTTTCTAAGTTTTAGAGCATTCTAGATTACTTTTTCAGGTTGCATTTTGTGTTATTATGTTTGGTTAACTCACAGTTGCAATTTCGTAACTTTTTGTTAGATTCTAGTATGTTTTGTGTCGCTTTGTTGTTTCACTGACTTGTAGGTGGCGAGATCAAATTCTCGAGGGTAGAGGCCAAATTGGGAGAATTCGACCATCTGGGTCGTCCCAAAATGGCCTCAATTACATAACCCCCTTGTTTGCAGGCATTTTTTAGGTCTCGGGAATCGACATTGGAGCAGCAGCAGGTCGGCTTCTTCAACACAGAAGAATTCGTCCCACCCAAGGACGAATTGCAGTCAAAAATCGTCCCACCCAAGGACAAATTCCAGAATTTGTCCCACCCAGGGACGAATTGCAGTCAGAAATCATCCCACCCAAGGACGAATTCCAGTTGAAGGCAGATTGGCTAGCTGTCTCAGTGGCAATGGCCTGTTGGTAACATTTTCTGTCTTCTGGCAAGTTTTTAGGCTGTTTAGAATCATTTTGTTTACTGTTTTAGATAAATGTTTGCATGCATCCTTTGATGATTTTAGAAGAATGAACACTCTTCATTTGCAGCAGGTGCTACTGACATATTTGTTGTTTCTTTGTTCGCAGGAGGAGCAGTAGAGGTAAGGACTCATCAGTGTAAGCGGCGGCATCGTCTTGGCCCATCCATTCAAACGTGGGCACGTAGAAAGAGGAAGAATAAGTCACATATTGTAACCAATACGAATTTAACGCTCCTAGCCCCCAAAAATGGAGGATATGTCTATGTAACCGAGGATAAGATATTTAAATAAAGAGGGCTGTGATTTCTTTACATATTTTCTTTCATTTTCAAATTGTCTCCTTTCTTCATTTTTGTGCATAGTATTAAAGCATTACATTTGGTCTTATGTTGCATAATTAGTGCTCCCTCTTCCCGGAATCTCATGCTTTTAGTGGCGATCACGGTGGGACGGGAATCTATGGAGAGCTTTGCTTTCTAGGTTACCCTACCGTCCTCCTATGTCTGATCTCACGCAGATGTTCACAAAAAGTTGCTTAAAATCAATCTCTGGTCTATTGTTACTGCGACAATACGACAACTTAGAATAAGCATTGGTGCAAGCCAGAGTCATAGAAGAGATTAAGATCGGCGAAGGCGCAATTGCCAAGCCTAAGAAGAAAGAGTGGAATAAAACCACTAAAACTGGGACAACGCAACCACAACACGCTGCAATCAACCAAGTTGCGATAAATGTTCCCGCGCCTGTGCAAGAAACGCAGCCTCAAAAGGCTAACTACCAGGCAATGCCTCCTGCTTATGAAAGAGATAATAGAAGACAGGAGCAAAATTACCCGCGTCGCCCTAGGTGAAATTTCACCCCATATGCGGAGTCTAGGGACTCCTTATTTGACCGCTTATCAGTGGCAAATTTAGTCACTCTGTCGAAAATCCAAATTATAGACCCTAACATTCCCAAGCCTAGGGGATACAGAGAGGAATTGTATTGTAGATTCCATAGGCGCAGAGGACATGACTTGAATGGGTGCTTGAAATTCAAAGACCTAGTCCAGGATTTGATCGACAACAGAACATTGGTTGTGGATAACCCCATCGCACCAAACAACCAAAAAATGGGGGTATTCAAGGACCCCTTGCCAGCCCACGAGGCACAAACAAAACCACTCCAGATTAACGAGGTGCAACAAGATCTTCCCACACAGGGATTTGTGGGAATGATTAGCATAGTAAAAAGGAACAGAAGGTACCCGACAACTGCCCCTAAGGTAGCTACGAAGGAAGTTTCGGCAACATCACATCCTCAACAACGCCCAACGCAGTTACCTCCGCCTAGACCTGAGGTCACGATACAAACCAAACTCACGCAGAGTTTGTGGACCACGTCGGCTAGGCTGGCCATCTACGAGCTTATTCAACAATCAGCTTCCCATAGAGAAGCTCTTATGGACATTTTAAAAGCCATTGAATTACAACCCCACGAAGCAAATTCTTTCAATGCCTTCGTGGGACATGTGAAACAATGTACGGAGCCGGTCATCACATTCAGAGAAGATGAGGTCAAAATGATATCAAATGACATGGCAGATCCACCCCTGCATGTTATCGCGTGGGTCAACGAGATTCCATACAAGAGAGTGTTGATAGATACTGGCTCATCCAGTAACATCATAACCACTGCAGCCTTGAAGCATTTGAAGTCGCCAGCCTCTCACATCACAGCTTCCACGTACACACTGCGAGCTTTTAATGATGCAATATGCTCGACGATCGGCACGATCGTTCGCCGATCCAGGTAGGACAAAAGTCAATACCTACACTGTGCCATGTTCTGGAAGGTGAAATGGCTTATAATTTACTGCTAGGGCAGCCTTGGATCAGGGATATGAAATGTGTCCCTTCGATTGCCCACCAGTGCTTGAAGTATGCTTATGAAGGAGAAATACATGTAGTCCCAATGGACTTAGAGCCCTTCAAGTATTGCAATGCGGTACAATTCATACCTCAATCGACCCTCCCTTCAACGCATTTGGATTTCCAATTAAATCCATCTAAACAAGGTCCAATACCACGAGCACCACCGGTGGCCAACAAGGCAAAATCCCAGCCAGGGGAGACTTCATCATCGGCTCCTTCATCATCAACGCCACCTATCATGGCCCAACAAAAGGACAAGGGAAAACAAATCATGGAAGAGGTTAAGCCCTTAGAAGAAAGGTTGCCCATAATTTCAACAATAACAAAAGAGGAAGCGCCCAACGCAACGGAAACCAAGATTCCTGAACCACCAAACATGGAATGGACTCAGGAAGGACTACCGTTTCCTCCCATCCAATCATCAAAAATCACTGTTTAAATGGCCAGTACAGGCCTGGGGGAATACTTAGTGCAAAATGTTGTGGCAACCCCCACACTGGAGTCAGTACAAGACATGGGAATACCTCGCCTTCCCATTGGAACAATCGTCCCTCTAGGCTACCCACCGAACCAGACAAATTTTGTGTATGGGGATTTTGATCATGGTCTTGAACCATGCCAACAAAAGGAAACAGACGAAGAGCCTTTTGTTGAAAACATCAATTATCTGTCAAACCCAGAATTTGCCCTAAAATATCTCGGCCAATGCAATTGGCATGGATACGGGCTTGACAGGTATGAGCAAGGGATGCGGATCCTTTGCCAACCAAGATATCAGATGCCATATGAAAAGTCAGGGGTAGGGTTCAACCATCCCCTACCATTAGACATCTTGGTTGAAAATATGCAAGGCCTAGAAATAGGCAACAAGGGGGGATTGGCATTGGGTCCTTATGCCAATATGAATACAGAATACACATTGGGAGACTACCTCCCATTGTCAAAAAACACCCCTGGCAGCAACAATAATCCCTTTTCTTTGCTAGAGAGAGGCGAAAGTTTAGAGATTAATCCTTAAAGAGAACATCAACGACTGCCAAACATATTTCTTAAACTATTCCCCTTAGAGGTTCCAGACGAAATAACATAGTCTCAAGAGAATCAGGTCCCTCCACTAAGAGTGGATCAACTGCAATGGGACCAGATTAATTCACTGGAACAGGAAGATTCCTCAACGTCGCAAGCAACAGATGCTGAAGAGGATGAACAATTTTGGATCTATGAAATCGATTCAGAAGATGAAACTAAAATGAACTATCTCAGACATGCACGATGACATCACCACGCTCTAACTCATGAAGATCTAATGGGACAGATGGGCATACCCAGCGAGGTGGGACCCAGCGAGGTGGGACCCAGCGAGGTGGGACCAAGTGTTGGATCCATGGCTCCAAATTCAAGATGAGCATCGTCCACCTCGAGATCCCATCATGACAGCAGTGCCAAGGGAAGACCCCGCCCTCCTTTTCACAAAATTCGCACCTAGGGAGGATCCATTCGTGCCTATACCTCTAGAGCCAGATCTGAAGTGCAAAGACCATCAAGCTGGGGGTACCTCTATCCCCTAAAGAACCATAATTCAAACCCAAAAATCTCCAAGGATTATCACAATCTCTTGGTCACCCAAAAAGCTCCAAGGATGATCGCAATCTCTTGGTCACCCAAAAAGCTCCAAGGATTATCGCAATCTCTTGGTCAATACAAAAAGCTCCAAGGATTATCGTAATCTCTTGGTCACCCAAAAAGCTCCAAGGATGATCGCAATCTCTTGGTCACCCAAAAAGCTCCAAGGATTATCGCAATATCTTGGTCAATACAAAAAGCTCCAAGGATTAACGCAATCTCTTGGTCAACCCAAAAAGCTCCAAGGATTATCGCAATCTCTTGGTCACCAAAAAGCTCCAAGGATTATCGCAATCTCTTGGTCACCCCAAAAGCTCCAAGGATTATCGTAATCTCTTGGTCAACCCAAAAAGCTCCAACGATTATCGCAATCGCTTGGTCAAAAAAATCAAGAAATTCAAAAAATGAAACAACAAAAATCATCAAAAACAACAAAGATTTGCATCTCAATTCTAGGCATACTCAAATTCATCAAAAAATTCATATTCTCGCACCTCATCTTCAACTTCACCAAAAACAATCCATCAAAATTACAAAAATACATAGCTGCATTAAGCATTGCATCCATACATTGCATATTTGTAGTCATACGAGTCAAAGACCATAGGCTGCAATAGCTTTGATAGTCCATCTTGTTCCCCATTGTCTCATGTTACAAAAAATAACAAAAACACCATGCATAACTTTTACCACACTACAGTCAGTGGTCTAGGAATGTACCAAGAGTTTCAGCGATTCAGTCATCATTTTCCTCTTTAACCATGTAGTGTATCAAGTCGAACAGATTTTACGAAGGTAGAGTCATACTTGAAATACACCTTGTTACGTAACATCCCAACACAAATCAAAACACTAAAATTTCCAAATTATGTGAACGAAAGACGAAACCTGCAAAGTAATCTAGGTCACCACAAGCGAAACGGTTATCTTGCTCATCCCCCTGTGCGAATGACCCCTAGAATGCTGAGAGTTGGCAAAAGGACAAGCATCCTCCCTACCCAATTCCCTAAGAATCCCTAAAGTTCTCAACAGTTGCAAAACACAAAAAATTTGCAAAATGTCAAAACTCCAAAATTTGACAAACTACAGTGCACACATCAAAGGGCACAAACAACAGTGATTTTGGTCACTCCATAACCCCAATCCCTTGCTCGAAAGAAAAACAAATCAAAATAAACAGTGATCTCATCACTACAATGAGCAAGTATCCCAATACAATTGAAGAAAAGAAGGGAGTTGACCTTGAATCCTTGGAACTCTCAGCATTCTATAGGTCATAAGGCAAGCTTCAAGTACCAGTTTGGTTGATAGCCAATGGGTAACAGTAGTAAACCTCCCGCATGACGATATATCTGTCACATTAACTTGCGTACAGATCAATATTTGCATGTGGATGAGCTAGCTTATGGCATCCTGGATTACACCGTAGATTAATCTTAGTACATACAACAAAGGAATTCGTGGAGCTAATTAGGTGATCCTCAGTACAGGTTCGATTGAAAGCCCATATGGCACTGGCGGTATCCTAACAAATACCACAATAATGAACTCATTTGCACACACAGGGATGTGAAAAATAACTGGGTCAAAAACAAGTCCGATTCATATCTTGGTCAAAAAGTCTTGTAAGATAAAGTACAGTCATGGCTAGTGAGTTAAAACCGTCTGAATCTCAGAAAACCTTAGCTACATTTCTAAACCAACTACGGTACTTTTCATCCTTACAATACCATCAAAAAAATACAAAAAAGAAAAACCACATGTATACATACAAAGCCATGCATCACAACAATCTTCTAAAAACAAAATAACAGAGTTCTAAACAGTCCTTGGTGCCATAGCCAAACATCACAAACCCCATTCATCCATTTCATATCTGCATATCACATATAAATCAAAACTGTTTGCATTCATCATAGCATATGCATCCATCAAAATAAATCAACATGCAACATCCATATTCATCAACCATCATGCACAATATCAAAGAAAATCAAAACAACAAAAACAACAAATAAATGCAACACAAAAACAAAAAGCAATAAACATTGCCAGACACAAGTGCTCTTGCACTTAAACTCTTGGCATAGCAAAACTGATGTCAGGGTCTACATTGTCGCTATCCTACTCCCTAAGAAGGCTACCATAGCCGGACCGCTCCACGGGAAGATGGATTTTAGATAATTTCATCCCCAAACGACATCACAAAAGGGTCAAAGCCCACTAAAAAATAGTACAAAATTCAACAAAAACAAATAGCAAAAAAACATTGCCGGACACAAGTGCTCTTCCACTTAAACTCTGGGCAAAGAAAATCGATGTCGAGGTCCAAATTATCGCTCTCCTACTCCCTAAGAAGGCTATCATAGCCGGACCGCTCCACGGGAAGTTAGGTTTTCGATGATTTCACCTCATTACGGCATCACCAAAAGGGTTAAAACCCACCAAAAACAGGTCCAAATGTTGGAAAAATTGCACACTCTTAACGATAAACCCTTTAAAGGCACCCTTGCACAAGTCATCTTGGGTCAAGCGACTCGTCACTTCTCTCACAAAGGTCATTCCCTCATCGATTTGTCGCTTGAGGGGGTAGTCACACTTAGTCACCAACCAACAATCACACACCCAATTAAGGAAAACGACATTCATTCAAAGAATCATTGACAAAGACAATCACGCTCCTGCTTGGGGCAGTAAACAAGCAACAATCAAATCAATCAAACACTTGGCATTTCGTGAATCATGAACACAAGGTTCCCCCGAGGATAAAAATGCCCTTTGCCTGTTCATGACTGATCAATGTCTAAGTTCAAGTCACACCTCACCAAAACAGGTTAATACTTGAAATCAAATTCCTTAGCTCATCAGAAGCAAGGATTCAAGAATCCATGCCTTTCCATACTTGGGGCATCAAAAGTTGGTTAGGTTACCAAGAAACCCTAATCATTAGTGCTTTGGTTATCTATTTTTTCTCAGCACTGCATCACCCGTAGCGCTTCCCAAAAAGGGGCATCTGTAGACACCAAAACAACACCAATCCGATTATGTGACTGCAAACACTGATCGCTTTGACAAACACAGCCCCAGGGGCAGCCCTCAGAGGTCAAACAGTGGTCTTAACCACTTTCATAGCAATTTTGTGAGGTCAAGATGCAATTTGGCACACTTAGACACTTTGCCTAGTAATCGTCTCACCCAGGGACGATTGCTAAATTGAAATCGTCTCACCCAGGGACGATTTCTGAAATCGTCTCACCCAGGGACGATTGCTAACTTGAAATCGTCTCACCCAGGGACGATTTCTGAAATCGTCCCTGGGTGAGACGATTTCCAAGTTTAACGGGCAAAAAGACAAATGGTGCCAAGTGGCAGCCCAGAACAGTCAGTTGATGACTCCTGCCTCGCATGCATGTGTAGGTGGACAGAGGGGTCATTAGAAGACTGTCACAAAAGGCATTTATCAAAGTCCAAGTCAACGGAGGACTCCCCTCCCTCATGGGAAGACAAGACTGCCACATGGCGCCTATGACCAACACATGGCATTTATGCTTCCCTCCCAAAAGAGACCCCATGGGTCTATAAAAGGTGGGACTTTTCTCACCCAATATATACAGGTTGAAGGAGTTTTCAAGAAACAAAGTGCTGCGGAGTTGAAGACCCACTTGCATCCCTTTTGGTTCACCTTCTCGCATCCACCAATCTCTTTTGCAAGGGAGGTTGTTGGGTGGCTTTTGGAAGCTTGAACCTGACCCAAATCCAACACATGGACACTTGAACCAACCAATTCGCCGACCCCCCAATCCTAAGAGGTTTTGGGCCCATCCCTAGTGGATTGGCACCGGAATCAAGTGCCAACGGTGGGAGGCCCACTTGGGCATCCCCGCACTTTCTAAGTTTTAGAGCATTCTAGATTACTTTTTCAGGTTGCATTTTGTGTTATTATGTTTGGTTAACTCACAGCTGCAATTTCGTAACTTTTGGTCAGATTCTAGTATGTTTTGTGTCGCTTTATTGTTTCACTGACTTGCAGGTGGTGAGATCAAATTCCCGAGGGTAGAGGCAAAATTGGGAGAATCCGACAATCTGGGTCATCCCAAAATGGCCCCAATTACATAACCCCCTTGTTTGTAGGCATTTTGCAGGTCTCAGGAATCGACATTGGAGCAGCAGTAGGTCGGCTTCTTCAACACAGAAGAATTCGTCCCACCCAGGGACGAATTGCAGTCAGAAATCATCCCACCCAGGGACGAATTCTAGTTGAAGGCAGATTGGCCAGCTGTCTCAGTGGCAATGGCTTGTTGGTAACATTTTTTGTCTTTTGGCAAGTTTTCAGGCTGTTTAGAATTATTTTGTTTACTGTTTTAAATAAATGTTTGCATGCATCCTTTGATGATTTTAGAAGAACAAACACTCTTCATTTGCAGCAGGTGCTACTAACATATTTGTTGTTTCTTTGTTCGCAGGAGGAGCAGCAGAGGTAAGGACTCATCAGCGTAAGCGGCGGCATCGTCTTGGCCCGTCCATTCAAACATGGGCACGCGAAAAGAGGAAGACTAAGTCACATATTGTAACCAATACGAATTTAACGCTCCTAGCCCCCAAAAATGGAGGAGACGTCTATGTAACCGAGGATAAGATATTTGAATAAAGAGGGCTGTGATTTCTTTACATATTTTCTTTCATTTTCAAATTGTCTCCTTTATTCGTTTTTGTGCATAGGATTAAAGCGTTACATTTCGTCTTATGTTGCATAATTAGTGCTCCCTCTGCCCAAAATCTCATGCTTTCAAAGTCTTCTATGGTAGGTGTCATTAACAGGACAATCCCCCCTTTCGTACCGCCTATGTTCCACGTACCATCTGCTCTCACGTACCTATAGTTTCCCTCTCGTAAGGGCGGGTATATAGAGAGGTTGGTATATCGGTCCGGCAATGGTATATTGAAGGGGCGACCATTTATGGGAGTCATATGAGCCAACATTATGCATTTAAACGTTCTCCAAAAATTGCAAAAACAAAACAAAACATCAAAATGCACTAAACCAGTTTAGGACACACTATTAAATCCTTAAAAGAGATAATCACGGTTTTGTGTATGTGTGTGTTCATTTATGCTTAGTGTAAACAAAAAGATAAATCATCATAAACGAGATAAAATCTGCTTAGAGAGTAGAGAAGCACCACAATGGTGTACACCCGTAGCCAAGCCCAATCAAGGGCGGACACTGTGGAAGGTGCACAAAGAGAGGGCGCTAGTCGCCTTCGCTTTAGCCCTGAGGACTTGGCCATACCGCCTTGGCGGTCTGGCCTACAAGAAAGTCCACATCAGGCCACTTCAAAAAGGAACTATTGGGACCCCCTCATTGGGGTATGCCCATTCAACATAGCCCCTTTCGGGAAGATGCTTTACATGTAGATCTCAATGTAAGTAGACAACCGCCTCTTGAGGCTAGATCTGAGTGGCCACAGCGCGATGAAGCGCTAGAGAGGCATAGTGTCCATGAGGAGAGACAGCGTGAATACGCTACCTCTTCTTTGCCTCACATTAGAATAGAAAGACAAAATCCAGAGCGCAGGGCTCTTTACACAGGGCGAGCCAACTCCGCCCGCCCCTTTCACACCCATGAAAGGGAGTACGAGGAAGATCATCGCATTCCTCGAGGACAACATACAACGTGGGAACCTTGCGTTTTTGCACCTGCTAGATATCATGATCACACATCGAGGCCGAGCCTCAAGTACATGCCGCCTACCTCGACGAGAGGAAGCGACCCATTGAAATTTTAGATCATCAAGATCGAGGCAAACACATAGGAGAAACATTCAAGCCTCCTCAGCAAAAGAGGGCAGACCAAGTTGACCCGACAGTCGCCAGACATGCCGCTCGCCAAGCCCGAATCACGCAGCTTGAGCAAGGTCATCAGGAGTTAGAGTACTTATACCGCTTGAATAAAGAGCGCATGCAGCGCGAAGCGGATGAGTTGCGCTATAAACTACCTGAGAGGGTGCCAACCCCTCGCACCCATAGAGAAGAACAATATGAGAGGCACAATCCTTTGGTGCAGGACAGGTCTCCGTGACCTCGTCAAGCTTTGCCTCCGAGACCTTATAGACCCGAGAGGGAGGCCACTCCCCGAAACAATGATGGGTACCCTCAACGGGGACTCAATCAGGGTCATAGGTCTCGCCCAGAGACTCCTCAAGAAGTTTATGAGGAGTACGAACCAGAAATAGAACGGGCCAAAATGCCCCATCAAGGCGGGAGGGCTGCCACTCGGCCACCCCCCCATAGGCCTCCAGTCTCCCATAACTCACAACGGGAGCAAACAAAAGAGGAAGAAATAAAATCTTTCGATGCATACAAAGCGCTATTAGAGCGTTTGGAGTCTATGGAGACAAAAGCTTTTGGGCATCAAAAACCCACGTTGCGTCAACTCCGCAGTCATCCAGTGCATCCCTCAGTGCCTACACCTCTTTACCCCGAACACTTCAAGTTGCCTCAATTGGCAGTTTTTAAAGGTGAAGAGGACGCACAAGAACATGTCACAAGGTTCCTAAGTCAATGCTTCGGCATCCAAGATAATGATGCATTGTTGCTTAGAACTTTCATAACCACATTCGCAGGCCCTGCCTCGGATTGGTTCACACAATTACCCAAACACAGCATAAACAACCTAGATCAATTAGTAGATGCGTTTCTTGAACGCTTTGCCTTCAACACAAGGAAGAAGGCATCACTGAGTGATCTGGCCAGCCTCGAGCAATATGAGGAAGAAACAATGGCAGCATACGGGAATCGATGGAGGGCTTTGCTTTCTAAGCTACCCTACCGTCCCCCTATGTCTGATCTTACACAGATGTTTGCACGGAGTTGCTTAAAATCAATCTCTGGTCTATTGTTGCTGCAGCAATACGACAACTTAGAAGAAGCTTTGGCGCAAGCTAGAGTTATAGAAGAGATTAAAATAGGCGAAGGCGCAATCGCCAAGCCTAAAAAGAAAGAGTGGAATAAAACCACTAAGACCGGGACAACGCAATCACAACCCGCTGCGGTTAACCAAGTTGCGATAAATGTTCCCAAGCCTGTGCAAGAAATGCAGCCCCAAAAGGCTAATTACCAAGCAGTGCCTCCTAGTTATGAAAAAGATAATAAGAAACAGGAGCAGAATCAGCAGCGTCACCCTAGGCGACAATTCACCCCTTACACGGAGTCCAGGGACTCCCTATTTGACCGCTTGTCAGTGGCAAATTTAGTCACCCTTCCAGAGATCCAAACTATAGACCCTAACGCCCCCAAGCCTAAGGGATACAGAGAGGAATTGTATTGTAGATTCCATAGGAGAAGGGGACATGATTTAAACGGATGCTGGAAATTCAAAGGATTAATCCAAGATTTAATCGACAATAAAACATTGGCCGTGGACAACCCCATAGCGCCAAATAATCAACAAATGGGGGTATTCAAGGACCCTTTGCCTGCCCACGAGGCACAGGCAAAACCTCTCCAGATTAACGAGGTGCGACAGAATCTTCCCATGCAAGGATTTGTGGGAATGATCAGCATAGTGACAAGGAACAAAAAGTACCCAGCAGTTGCCCCCGAGGTAGCTACGAGGGAAGTTCCGACAACATCGCAGCCTCAGCAATGCCCAATGCAGTTGCCTCCGCCTAGACCCGAGGTCACGATACGGACCAAACTCACGCAGAGTTTGCGGACCACATCGGCTAGGCTTTCCATTTACGAGCTTATTCAACAGTCAACACCTCATAGAGAAGCTCTTATGGAAATATTAAAAGCCATCGAATTACGACCTCACGAAGCAAATTCTTTCAACAACTTCGTGGGACATGTGAAGCGATGTACGGAGCCGGTCATCACCTTCAGAGAGGATGAAGTCAAAGCAATATCGAATGACATGGCAGATCCACCCCTGCACGTTATCGCGCGGGTCAACGGGATCCCGTACAAGAGAGTGCTGGTAGATACTGGCTCGTCCAGTAACATCATTACCACTGCAGCACTAAAACATTTAAAGTTGCCAGCCTCTCATATCACAGCCTCCACGTACACACTTGCGAGCTTTCAATGATGCAATATGCTCGACAGTCGACACAGTTGTTCTACCTGTCCGGGTAGGACAAAAGACAATACCAACATTGTGCCATGTGTTGGAAGGCGAGATGGCTTACAATATACTTGCTAGGGCGGCCTTGGATCAGGGACATGAAGTGTGTCCCTTCCATCGCTCACCAGTGCTTAAAGTATGCTTTTGAAGGAGAAATACATGTAGTCCCGATGGACTTAGAACCCTTCAAGTATTGCAATGCGGTACAATTAATGCCTCAATCGACCCTCCCTTCAACGCATTTGGATTTCCAGTTAAATCCATCTAAACAGGGTCCAATACCGCAGGCACCATTGGTGACCAAATCACCAAAATCCCAGCCAGGTGAATCCTCATCATCTGCTCCTTCATTACCAACGCCACCTGTCATGGCTAAACAGAAGGACAAGGGAAAACAGATCATGGAAGAGGCTCAGCCCCTAGAAGAGGGTTTGCCCACAATATCAACGGTATCAACAGAGGAAACACCTAGCACTACGAAAGCTGAGATTCCTAAACCACCAAACATGGAATGGACTCAGGAAGGACTCCCGTTCCCTCCCTCCCAAGCATCAACAATCACTGTTGAAATGGCCAGTACAGGCCTGGGGAGTACTTAGTGCAGAATGTTGTGGCAACGCCTACAGTAGAATCGGTACAGGATATGGGGAGACCTCGCCTTCCCATAGGAACAGTTGTTCCTCTAGGTCACCCACCCAACCAGACAAATTTTGTGTATGGGGGCCTTGATCATGGTCTTGAACCATGCAAGCAAAAGGAAGCGAGACGAAGAGCCTTTTGTTGAAAACATCAACTATCTGTCAAACCCAGACTTTGCCCTAAAATATCTCGGCCAATGCAATTGGCATGGATACGGAGCTAGGCGAGATATGAGCAAGGGATGCGGGTCCTTTGCCAACCAAGATATCGGATGCCATATGATAAGTCGGGAGTAGGGTTCAACCACCCCCTGCCCTTAGACATCTTAGTAGAAAATATGCAAGGCCTAGAAATAGGCAACAAGGGGGGATTGGCACCCAGATCTTTATGCCAACCCAAATACAGAATATACATTGGGAGATTACCTCCCATGGTCAACAAACACCCTTGGCAACAGCAGTAATCCCTCTCCTTTGCTAGAGAGAGGTGAAAGTTCGGACATTAATCCTCAAAGAGAACATCAACGGCTTTCGGACATCTTTTTGAAGCTATTCCCCTTAGAGGTTCCAGTTGAGTCAATACAATGTCAAGAGAATCAGGTCCCTCCACCAAGAGTGGAACAACCGCAATGGGACCGGATTAACTTACTGGAACAAGGAGAACCCTCAATGTCGCAAGTAATAGTTGCTGAAGAGAATGAACATTTTTGGATCTCCGAAAGTGATTCAGAAGATGAGACTGAGATGGACTATCTCAGACATGCGCGATGGCATCACCGCCCTTTAACTCATGAAGATCTAATGGGACAGATGGGCATACTGCTAGGGCATGAATGGTGGGTAGACCCAGCGAGGTGGGACCAAGTGTTGGATCCATGGCTCCAAATTCATGATGAGCACCGTCCACCCCGAGACCCTATCATGACAACAGTGCCGAGGGAAGACCCTGTCCTCCTTTTCGCACATAGGGCCGATCCGTTCGTGCCCGTTCCCCTAGAGCCAGATCCAGAGTATAGGGAGCATCTAGAAGAATCAAGTTATCACACCCACGGTAATGGAGACCAAATTCATTCCATCCACATGATCTCCATTGATTTGACCGCACCCATCCGCAATCCGGCCGATCCAACACGGTCATTGCATCTAGACATAGATGCCATCGACTGGGATCGCGTCAATTCACCTTTATCACCATCAGAGTATTGGCCTTTCGGTGAAATGCCTCATTTTACCCCAAGGACAACTCAGGATATTTTTCAGGCTGAAGAGGAACCCGAGGTTCCCAATGCAGATCTAAATTCAGCTAATGATATCCATTTGATCCCGACTCCACATCAGTTGGAGGACGGATCCCACATGTCAGTCGAGGAGACGACTGATGTAGATATCGGCACAGATCCAATGAATCCACAGATTCTCAAGCTGGGGGTAAGTCTTTCCCCCGAAGAGCAAGCCGACTACATTGCCCTTCTCAAAGAGAAGAAGGAGGTTTTTGCATGGTCGTACAAAGATATGCCAGGACTAGACCCGCAGCTAGTCACGCATAATTTAACGCTTGATCCGACAATCAAGCCTGTAAAGCAAAAACTACGTAAGATGCACCCAACAGTGGCCTTAATGGTCAAAGACGAATTGCAAAAGCTGTTGGATGCACAGTTTGTCATCTGCATGGATTATCCGCCATGGCTGTCCAACATGGTTCCCGTCAAGAAGCCCGACGGGAGGATTCGCATATGCACTAATTTTTGAGATCTAAACAAAGCGAGTCCTAAGGATGATTTCCCCTTGCCGAGCATCGACGCGTTGGTAGACGCTACAACAGGTCACGAAATGCTCTCCCTAATGGATGGTTTCTCAGGATACAATCAAATTCGTATCAATCCTGAAGACCAACTAAAAACGGCGTTCACAACGCCTTGGGGGACATTTTGTTATAAGGTCATGCCTTTTGGCCTTAAAAATGCTGGCGCTACCTACCAACGTGCCATGACATATATCTTCCATGATTACATGCACAAAACTTTGGAAGATTACATGGATGATTTGTTAGCCAAGTCTCTCTTGCGCTCAAATCATATCGATGACTTAAGCAAGATCCTCGATCGCCTCATGGAGCATAAAGTTAGACTAAACCCCAAGAAGTGCGTCTTTGGCGTCACATCTGGAAAACTCTTGGGTTTCATAGTCTCAAAGCGAGGAATCGAGGTGGACCCAAAGAAAGTCAAGGCAATCCTTGAAATGGTTCCCCCAACTACAATCAAGCAGCTCAGAAGTCCGCAAGGAAAGGTCGCGTCGATTAAACGCTTTATAGCGCAATTATCTGACAAGTGCCGACCCATGAACAAATTATTGCACAAGGGGGTTACATTTCATTGGGATGACGAGTGCCAATCAGCCTTTGACGAGATCAAACAATACCTGGTTTCGCCGCCAGTATTGGCACCACCTAGACCAGGAGTGTCGTTCTACTTATACATCTCGACCTGCGAGGTGGCATCGGGCGCCATGCTAGCCCGGAAGAATGAACTTCACAAGGAACAGGCTACTTACTATCTTAGCCGCACCCTGGTCGGTTATGAACTTAACTATGCATACGTTGAGAAACTCCGCTTGGCGGTGGTGTTTGCTACCAAAAAGCTATGCCACTACATGCTTGAGCAACACTACGTATGTTGTGTCTAAGGAGAATCCATTGCGATACATGATGAGTCGTACTTATCATAGTAGTCGCACGGCGAAATGGATCATGTTGTTGACGGAATTTGACATAGAGTTTATTGGACAAAAATCTATCAAAGGACAAGTCATAGCCGATCAACTAGCAGAGGCTCCTCTTGAAGACGATCAGCCTCTGGTCATAGAACTACCCGATGATGGGGTCTTCCATGTCTCAGAATCGCCAGATTCTGATGAGCCTGAGTCACAGGCCGACATAACCCTATTCTTCGATGGTTCTAAATGTGAGCAAGGTGGTGGCACGAGAATTGTATTCTTCACACCGCAGGGTGCTCCAATGCCCCTATCATTTAAATTAAACTTCCCATGCACCAACAATAATGCAGAGTATGAAGCCTTGCTCCTAGGTCTTCAGACAACAATCGCCATGAACATCAAAAGACTGAATATCTTTGGTGATTCGTTGTTAATAGTCAATCAAGTCAAAGGGGTATATCAATGCAAATGCCCAGTCCTACAGGCTTATAAAGCCCTCGTGGACAAATTCTTGGCAAAACTTGAGTGGTATGACATCGAGGCACTCCCTCGATCATCGAATCATTTTGCGGACACAATGGCCTCCTTGGGGTCACTAATTCCGCAAGACCTTTTCGGTGATATGACAACCATTCAAGTCAAAACCTTATCGCAATCCACGATGGAGCGTGCAAGCTCAGACTTGACGCCAGGAATCCACATGATCCAGATTGAACCATCCTCGGATAAGTTCTCTCGAATCCGAGATCGTCTGAAACGTGCCAATTGGGGGTCCTTGTTCTCCCCTACTCCCATTAATAGCAACACAACGCTATTCTTACAGGTTCTATCCCATTCAGCGTTTGCTAGGGATGAACTTCAAGAGGGATTGGTTGTTCATACTGTCGAGGTTTCTGATCAACAGGACTGGTATTTACCCATCAGAGACTACCTCAAGTTAGGTAATCTCCCACTTGGATTGACTCATGCCGCAAAACGAGCACTCAAGCAAAAGCGGCTAAGTATTTCTTGATAGGAGACATTCTGTATCGTCGTAGTTATGAAGGAATCCTCCTTCGTTGCTTGGACCAGAAAGAGTCCACTTGGGTAGTCGCCCAAGCGCACGATGGTACATGTGGTGGCCACTTTAGTGGTATGGCCATTGCAAAGCGCATTCTTCGCATGGGCTATTATTGGCCATCTTTAGAGCGAGATTGTTGCACCTATGTCAAGAAGTGCGTGAAGTGTCAACATCATGCCAATTTGATGCACGTACCTTCTCAGGCCTTGCAGACAGTCCAGTCTGCTTGGCCGTTCTCGTAGTGGGGCTTCGATCTAATTGGAAAGATCTCCCCTACGTCGTCAGGCCGTCACACGTTTATCATAACGGCCACAGAGTATTTTACCAAGTGGGTGGAAGCAATTCCGCTTACCTCTACGACAGGACCCCGCATTGTGGAGTTCATTTTGCATAACATCATATGTCATTTTGGTATTCCATCCAAAATAGTCTCGGATAATGGGATGCCTTTCAAGAACAAAGACGTGCGTGCTTTGACCACAAAGTACAAGATTCAGCACAACTTTTCAACACCCTATTATCCACAGGCGAATGGGCAAGCAGAAGCGTCAAACAAAATGCTAGTTGCCATCCTTAAAAAGACCATCGCAGACAGTCATAAGGATTGGCACATTCAAATCCCACTTGCCCTATGGGCCTATCGCACTAGCATTCGGACACCCACTAGGGCCACTCCATTTTTGCTTGTGTATGGCTCCGAGGTAGTCATGCCTCTAGAGTTGGAGATTCCTTCCCTATGCATATCAATGCAGGAGTTCATCGATGATGACTCTGCACGGTAGGCCCGGTTAGACCAGCTTACGTTGCTTGACGAACGACGCGTTAATGCTCTCGAGCATTTACGTATTTATCAAGAGCGACTTAAGAAAGCTTACAACATGAAAGTTCACCTCGAGGGACTTTCGGGTTGGTGATTTGGTTTTGAAGGAAAACCAACAAAATTCCAGTTTGCCATCCCACCTAAGGGACAAGTTTGCGGCAAATTGGTTAGGTCCATATGTCATTGATAGCAAAATAGGACCCGGGACATACCGGCTAGCTTCTCTTGATGGTATCAAGGAAACAAAACCCTTGAATATCAGTCATTTGCGACCATTTCATATCTAAGAGAGCCAAATCCCAAAAATGCTCCAAGGATTCTTAAAATCGCTTGGTCAATCCCAAAATGCTCCAAGGATCCATAAAATCGCTTGGTCAATCCCAAATCCTTAAACAAAGCTCCAAGAATCGCTTGGTCAATCCCAAAATGCTCCAAGGATTCTCAAAATCGCTTGGTCAATCCCAAAAGGCTCCAAGGATTCTTGCAATCGCTTGGTCAATCCCAAAAGGCTCCAAGGATTCTTGCAATCGCTTGGTCAATCCCAAAATGCTCCAAGGATTTCCACAATCGCTTGGTCAAAAATCAAGAAAATTCAAAAACAACAAAAATCATCAAAAACAACAAAAATTTGCATCTCATTTCTAGGCATACTCAAATTCATCAATAGAGAGTTCTTCTCGCACTTCATCTTCATATTCACAAAAATCAATCCATCAAAAATACAAAAATACATAGATGCATTAAAGCATTGCATCCATACATTGCATATTTGTGGTCGTATAGGTCAAAGGCACCATAGGCTGTAATTGCTCTGCTAGTCCATCTTGTTCCACACTGTTCCATTTTACAAAAACAACAAAAACACCATGCATTGCTTTTACCACACTAGAGTCAGTGGTCTTTTAATGTATCAAGAGTTTTCGTGATTCAGTCATCATTTTGCTCTTTAGCCATGTAATGTATCAAGTCAAACAGATTTTATGAAGGTAGAGTTACACTTGAAATACACCTTGTTACGTAACATCCCAACACAAATTAAAACACATAAAAAATTCCCAAGTTGTGTGAACGAAAGATGAAACCTGCACGGTAATCCAGGTCACCATAAGCGAAACGGTTATCTTGCTCATCCCCCCATGCGAATGGTTCCAGAATGCTGAGAATTCACAAAAGGACAAGCTCTTTCCTATCCATTCACCTCCATATACAGTGGTTTTCACCACTACCAAATCCCAATCATAGTTGGTTCCCAAAGTTGTAAGGATTTGTACTACACGTCC
This sequence comes from Wollemia nobilis, assembly GCA_028583015.1. Lineage (NCBI taxonomy): Eukaryota > Viridiplantae > Streptophyta > Pinopsida > Araucariales > Araucariaceae > Wollemia > Wollemia nobilis. Next base: position 125,352 of record JAQPPZ010002366.1, read on the forward strand.
TTGCCAAGGATGGGTAGTCATCCCCAAGACCTAAAGGGATCAACACCATTCACAAACAAAATTCCAACAAATCATCATCCTAACACTTTCCATTCACCTTTGGTCTCCAAGTTGTAAGGATTCGTACTATCCGCCCCTAACCAGGATGGGTAGTCATCCCCAAGGCCTAACAGATCAATGCCCTTACTCCATAACCTCCATCATCCCCTTGGTCCCCAAAGTTGTAAGGATTCGTACTATCCGCCCCTAACCAGGATGGGTAGTCATCCCCAAGGCCACAAGGATCAAGGACCCATTCAAGCTCAAATTCACAATACTCAAAACACAAAATCAAATAACAGTGGTTATCACCACTATTCAAAATCCTTGCTCAAAAAGAATTAATAGAAAATAAACAGTGATTTTCATCACTATATAGACGAGCAACTCTCTAAATCATTCAGCCAACAAACATCCTGAACTTGAATCCCTGGAATTCTCAGCATTCAAAAACCATCTAGGTGATCCTCATTACAGGTTTGGTTGATAGCCTATCTGGCAATGGTGGTATCCTACCCGCATGACGATATGTCTGTCACATTCGCTTTGCGTGTGTGTAGACCAATGTTTGCATAAGGATGAGTTAGCTTATGGTATCCTGGATAACACTACAAATTTATCTAAATACAAAAAAGGAGTTAGTGGAGCTAATTAGGTGATCCTTAATACAGGTTCGGTTGAAAGCCCATCTGGCATTGGCGGTATCACGACAAATACCACATAAATGAACTCAATTGCACACACAAGGATGTGAAATAACTTGGTCAAAAACAAGTATGATTCATACCTTGTTCAAAAGTCTTGTAAGATAAAGTACAGTCATGGCTAGTAAGTTAAAACCGTCTGAGTCTCAGAAAACCTTAGCTACATTTCTAAACCAACTGCGCTACTTTTCATCCTTACAATACCATCAAAATACAAAAAAAAAAACCACATGTATACATACAAAGTCATGCATCACAACAATCGCCTAAAAGACAAAATAATAGAGTTCTAAACGACTATGGTGCCATAGCCAAACACCACAAAGTCCTCCATCCATTTCATTTCTGCATATCACATACATTTGCATTCATCACAATCTATAAAATCATATGCATCCATCAATATAAAGTAGCATGCATCCATCAACATCAATCATTATGCATACCATAATATCATGACATATACACAAAGAAAGAAAATCAAAACAACAAAAACATCACAAAAATGCAACACAAAAACATAGCAATAAGCATTGCCAGACACAAGTGCTCTTGCACTTAACCTCTTGGCATAAGAAAATCGATGTCGGGGCTCAAATTGTCACTCTCCTACTTCCCCAAGAAGGCTACCATAGCCGGACCGCTCCACGGGAAGACGGGTTTTTGATGATTTCACCCCATTATGGCATCACCAAAAGGGTTAACACCCACCAAAAATAGGTCCAAATGTCGGGAAATTGCACGTGCTTAAATGGTAAAACATCTAAAGGCACCCTAACCTAAGTCATCTTGGGTCAAGCGACTCGTCGCTTTTCTCATGAAGGTCATTCCCTCATCGATTCGTCGCTTGAGGGGGTAGTCACACTTAGTCACCAATCAACAAGCACACACCCAATCAAGGCAATGGCATGCATTCAAAGAATCATTGACAAAGACAATCACGCTCCTGCTTGGGGCGATAAACAAGCAATCATTAAATTGATCAAACACTTGGCATTCCCAAAGCATGAACACAAGGTTCCCCCTGTGGACAAAAGGTTACGCCCTTTGCCTAATCATGACTGATCAATGTCCAAGCTCAAGTCACACCTCACCCAAAATAGGTTAACACTTGAAATCAAATTCCTTAGCTCGTCAGAAGCAAGGATTCAAGAATGCATGCCCTTTCCATACTTGGGGCATCAAAAGTTGGTTAGGTTACCAAGAAACCCTAATCATTAGTGCTTTGGTCATCTATTTTTGCTCAGCATTGCGTCACCCGCAGCGCTTCCCAAAAAGGGGCATCTGTAGACACCAAAACAACACCAATCCGATTAAGTGACTACAAACACTGATCGCATTGACATACACAACTTTCAAGGCAGCCCTCAGAGGTCAAACAGTGGTCCTAGCCACTCACACAGCAGTTTAGAAGGTCAAAAAGTGAGCAGAGCAAAGTTGGTCGTTTTAACAAGCCTTTAAGCAAACTTTAAGCCTTAAGCAAAACTTAAGCAAGAAAGCCTTGAGCAAAAGAAAACCTTAGGCAAAAATTGCTTTTGAATCCCTAAGCGAGAAATTGTTTTTTGAACACTTGAGAGCTGCAAAAGTGGCCTGTCGCGATATCGCGACAGTCGCGAGGTCGTGCTGTCGCGATATCACGACGGTCGCGATATCGTGACAGCCATGGGGCCGCGCTATCGCGATATCATGACAGCCGTGAGGCCGCGCTGTCACGATATCATGACAGCCACGAGGCCGCGATAGCCGTGAGGCCACGCTATTGTGATATCGTGATAGTCACGACGTCGCGCTGTCGCGATATCGCGACTGTCGCGATATCGCGACTGTCACGATATCGCGACAAATCCCCCCTGTGCCCTATTTTGTTCTTAGTGTCGTGATATCGTGACGTCGCGATATCGGACAGACCCTTGCCTTCGCAACTAGGCAGACATTCAACCGCTCAAAAGTAGACACAAAAACATTCAAAGGCACACATTAAGGCAATCAGAGGCAACATTAAAACAACTTAACGCAGACATTCGACAAGTGGCAGCCGAAGACAGCCATTTATGGCTCCTGCCTTGCATGCGCGCGTAGGTGGGTAGGCTGGCCACTGGGAGACTGTCACAGGGGCAGTCATGGCAGCCCAAATCACGGAGGACTTTCCTACCTCCCGGGAAGGCATGACCGCCACGTGGCATCCTTGCGTGTCATTTCTAAAGAGACCCCGTGGGTCTATAGAATGGCGGACTTCACCAACTGCAGTAATGAGACGAGCAGTTTCAACAACAAATCCGGTCCGAGGCCATGCCTCATAACTACTGATGTGAGTTCCTAGCGATAATCTCAATGCGAGCCACGTCTCATAATCACCTGACAAAGGTCAAATCTCAGCGGCCCCTACGGATTTAGGGTTTGACATTAATGTTTTAGAGGCGAAATCCTCTATAAAAACTAGCTCAACACAATGTAAAGGAGGGAGGAGCATTTTGAGATGCAACGAAGTGCTGTTCATTCGAGACCCGATTGCACCAGTTTGAGTTCACCTTCTTCACATCCAGAATCTCTTGCAAAAAGGAGGTTGGTGGGTGACTTCCAGAAGTGTGAATCTGACCTTCGGACCCGATATTGGATCACAGGAATCCATTAATTTGCCGACACCACAGTCTTAGATTTCGAGCCCATCCCTAGTGGATTGGCATCGAAACTAAGTTTTAACGGGGCGGCCCGCTTGGGCATCCCACACACGTTCTCAGTTCAAGTTATTTTACTCTGCTACATTATAGTTTATAATGTTTAGATGCTTATCAGTTTTATGTCGATTTATTCCAATATCGCGTGTTCATCTTATCTCACGTTTTAGGTTGTCCAAATAACTCACGTTATACGTTAGAACATATCTTGCATCATGCTGTGCATTCAAATGTATCTTGCGGGCAACAGTATTTGAATATGCATATATCATAAAGACAGCTATCGAATATACCATGTCTTCATATATGTTTGGTTCTCTGTCAGAGTAGCAGCTATTCGTTCATTACGTATTTTATTCTGTTAAAACGTGCAGGTCATTTATATGCATTTTGTTCACTGTTTTCAATGATTTTAGGCATACATCTTTCACTAATTGCAAGAAGTAAATCTCTCATCTTTGCAGCAGGTGCTACTAACGCGTTTACTATTTCTTTGATCGCAGGAGAAACAACAGCAAGCAAGGGCTCATTAACACCAGTGGCGGCAACACTTTGGCCCGCCCATTTTGCATGTGGGCATGCGGAAGGAGGAAGATTGTGTACATTTGTAACAGAGATCCATTTAACGTTCCTAGCCCCTAAAAAGGGAGGAGACGTCTTTGTAACCGAGGATAAGGAAATTGAATAAAGAGGGCTGTGCTTTAATACATCTTCCTTTTATTTCCAATTTATCTCTTTTCTTTGTTTCATGCATAGTGTTTCTTTTATTTTGGAATCTCATGCTTTCAAGTTGCTCCTTCATCTATGTGCTATCTCACCCACGACGATGAAAACAAATTTTTACCCCCACTGATATTTATACAAATTTTAGAGATAGCCTTGACCAAAATGCAAAAACATTGCAGAAGGACGGAATAATAAAAAATAAAATGGCTAGGTAGCCATTCAATCCATTGTTGCAACACTTTTAGTTCCATATCTGCGTTCGCCCAGACTCCATGCATACCGCCACAAAACTGGGTGCTTCGCTTAGATCTTGAGGCCTTACTTGAGCACTCGTTGTCCATAGGGAAACTGCATCACCTAATTTTTGGACCATGCGTTGAAGGAAAATTGATCTCTCACCACGAAGATCTCGTCGATGAATATACGGCTACTTCGCAAGCTTCAAGGTCTCTAGCATGTTGTTTTTGCCAGTTAGTTTGCATTCATAGTAGTTCCTCATCACTATTCATCACACGGCTCCAAACATCTCCTACATGTTAAAAAAACTTTATGTTTGAAAAATATTTTCATTTAACTCAGCAGGCAACTCGTTGTTTTCGATGTGATGTGTCTAATGGTGCGCATTCATTTGAGATAGATTGAGGTTGGAAACTTAATTTATAACCGCCATGTTCGAATATGTGCAATTCATCTTTGAATCACCCCAATTCGTGGTCATTTCATAGCAAAATTTAGAGGCAATGCCAGATGACTCACAGTTATGTGCATTGGTACTGCCAGAGGGTCTCAACATACTTAAAAATAAAAAAATTACGGTTAATCGAAGATCTCAACGGACATATCAACAATAGGCACAACGATCACATGGACAATAGTCATCGAGATTGCCATAAATGTGCAGAAGCTAGTCATATTGCCAAGCCAAAAATATACAACAGAGTTATCAAATGGCTTATCACATCAATATTTTATGTTCCAAGTGGTGGTGAGACCTAGAAAAACATGTGTAATATTGGATTATTGTCGAGAATTCACTCAAGAGAACTTGTAGAGGGAGGAGTGTCGAATGTGCTCCCCAAAACTTATTTTTTTTCCGCAATAGCATTGTCATATTGGTACAAGCACATTGGAAAGTACTTGTCCATAGGCAACCTACCAAGTTAGTTGTCCACAACAGAGAGGAAAATTTATCTAGAAGTACTTGTCCATAAACACAATAATGTTTGTTTTATATATATATAGTGTTAAATTTTTATATCATCTATCAATATGAACATTTAAAAAAAAAAATCCAATTTGAGATGCATATCTTTAAATTGGCATCTTCTATATATTTATTTAAAATTTATTCTATGTTTTACTTCCTTTTTATAGCCTCAACCATTGCTTTAGCAACATACATGTATAGACATATTTTGGATCCCTTTTGTTTTATTGCATATCCTTAAATTGGCATCTTCTGTATATTTATTTAAAATTTATTCTATGTTTTACTTCCTTTTTATAGCCTCAAACATTGCTTTAGCAACATACATGTATAGACCTATTTTGGATCCCTTTTGTTTTATTGTATACTCAATATGTATACCTTCCACTATGATAAAGGATGTATGAAATTAGGTTTACTTTCATAATGATAAAAAAAAATTAAAAATATGTTTCAACAATGATAATGCCTTTGCATTTGAAGAGTTTGAGAGGACTTTATAGTTTTTGAAATGTTTATAGAAAATACGAGAAAGGATTGTGATTGTTTTTATGCTTCCTTGGATGAAAGGTTATTATTTTCAAAAATAAGTTCATATTAAACTCTAAGTTAAAGATGATATAATCGATCATGCACCTCATAATAGAGAAGTATATTTTATTTTCTCTTCCTTGCAGTATTTCCTTAATACTTTAAATAAATATAACATATTATTTAACACATTTGAGCCATATGGGATGCCTAAGAACATTAGAAGTTATGTTGTGAAAAAGGAGGATATTGTATTTTCTAGCTCATAGGGTAGAAATAATTTCCAAGGCATTAAACGGTGAAAATTTGATAAACTTATTTGGTCTTATTCCCTTAGCTTTGTATGTCTAGGAACATACTTGTGTTGGTGATCTTTTATTCACAAAAAATAAATTTTAAGTGATTTTTTAGTAGTAAATTATAGGAAAATATTCTAGTAATTACATGCATAGCTTTGGGTATTAGAAAAGTCATTACTTGACTCTTTGTATGTCATAAATCTAAAGTCATCATTGCAGACATAAGTGATAAAATATTGTATGAATATTTGGGTCCTTTTGTTACATATATCCACTGTGATAATTCTAAGGACAAAGACATGGCTGCAAAGGTAGACATGGCTGTGAAGATTTATATACTACTCAATACTATATAAATAATGTAGGGATTATTGATCAACATAGAGCAAAAATTAGTGACATGGGTAAATATGAAAGGATTATAGAAGTAAATGAAAAAGGGATGATGTTAGGTAGAAAATGCGTAGCATATATGATGATCCCCAATAAGAGATGTTCCATTGTTTATATAACCAATATAGCAGATATAATGAGATCCATTATTTTATTTGTAAATACATCATATAAACATGTGATTGTGATGTTGGTGAAGAATTTGATAGTTAAGATTAGGAAATATAATATTAGAGTGAATAATGTATCTTCATTTGATATAGCTATCACTATATCAATTAGGTTCCTTAAGCTTCAACAAAATCATGTGGAGGAAATAAATATGTTAGTGATAATAAAAGGATAAGTTGAAGATGGACAACCACTAACAACATAGCCTGTTTGAAGGGGGTAATACCAAAAGTAAAGGGTATAATATAGGTTGGTTTATATTTAGTTAGAGACGATACCAAATATGTGAGTGGTCATAATATTGTGGTTAATGCAAGATTTATTATTGTCAACCATTCCTAATATCTATGTGTAAATATAGAATTTTCAAAGGACTTTTGATTGTTATTTATAGCATAAAATGCATTTTTTAATCAAACAATATAAATAATAAAGAGAGCCATAAAATCATGATATAATCACAAAAACCATTCTTATGAATGTAATTAGAATCATAGTAGATGGGAAGCCCTACCTAAATTTCTCCATAGTGCTTTAATATTATGGTAAGGTTTTAGTAAAATAAAATTTAAAATTTATATTTTACGAGATGATCTGAAAAAAATGTTGGTGGAAAAATGTAGAAATATTTTGCATGAATATTTAAAATATATTCAATCCATCTAAGAATGATAGTAATCTACAAAGAGAGTCTATATGCAAAAAAGTTGAAGTAAGAACCAACATGTTTTGCCCTCATGACAAATTCAATGTGATATAATTCAATGGCATTTAGGCTCTTATTAGCTTGATATTATTATCTACGATAAAAATTTAAAATGTACTTAGGTGAGGGACAACATTGGAATCTAGAATTTAGTGATCCCTTTATTCCAAAATCCTAATTTAAATTTCTTGAGATTTTTCTACTTTTAATTCAAGCTCATGATCTACCATAATGTCTAGAGAATCCTTTTCCATTAAATTAAGCTATTTGCTTCTAGTTTCAAGTGAAATATCACTCTTGATAGACACGATCTTAGTCTTACACAAAAATTGAATTAAATTTTTGAGGTTAGTTGTGGGATCTTCGCTTGTCCTCAATATTTATTAAAAAATATAATCTCGGCCTCGTCCATCAAGAATTCAGTTTTAGAGAATAGGGGATGGTCATCCAAACTAAGTAATTAGGGATGACAACCTTGGAAGCTAGATAATTATAGAGGGATAAATGAATGTGTTTATCCATACACTTGGAGTAAAGAAGGGTTAGATCAAGTTTGTTTATGCATTTGGTAGAAAATATAATGATTGTCTTGTTATAATAGAACGACAAGTCATCCACGAAATTTAAATATCAGGGTTACCTTGCTTTCTTGTTTCTTATTCTCTAATTTCCCTAACATCCCTATGAAGAATTTTCTTCCTTGTTCTCTTTCTTGGGCTTCTTATTATAGTAAAAAAGATGAAGACAACAACCAATGTCCTCTATCATGGTAATCAACTTGTTGGTTGTGGCAATAAAAATCTTTTTCAACTTGGTACAATCCTTGATCTCAATGTTGTACCAAATATTTATAGTTCTACTTGTGCAAGTGCAAATAATCAACCCCTAATCACAAGTAGTTTAACTAATAGATGTTTCTATTGTTATAATTAGACTTGCAACTTTGTTATGTTATATTATCACTACCTACAATAAAAAAATATTGATGTCAAACAAAAATATCTACAATATTTTTAAAACATAGACTATATTCTTGTCATCATAAGGAATAACAATCCCTAAATGAACTAAAGGATACAATCATAAAAAAAAAAATATTTAACTATAATGTAAACCTTCACAAGGTATCCTTGTTTACATCATAAACAAGAAAATAATACCACATTATTGGATAAAAATATGTGACCTTGTCTTCTCAATAATATTCAATTAGATTATTTACTATAATTCTTATCAAGCACAAAGTAATAAGCTTACACCTTTACTATTACATGAACTTAGTTTAAAGATTGCTCCTCCCATCAATTTTATTAATATTATCCTCAAAATTCAATTTATAGGTTGACTATAAACTTTCTCAATAAATATGTTTCAATTTTTTATCATTTCATAAAGTTATATACATAACTTTATATTATAAATTTTAAAAATGAAATATATATATAATTTAATTTGTTTTAAAATCCTTACGTGTAAAATTTCACTTATTATAAGATAACTTAGTCAAAAAATATTAACGTGAAAAAATAATAATAATAATAATTTTGAAAATAACCGTATGTAGAAGAAGAGCAACCCTTAAACCAACTAAAAGAAAATAGGACCAATTACTTATTCTATATTATAACAAATCATATTAAATAATATCATTAAATATTATATTTTAAATTTATTAAATTATTAAGAAAATACTTACAAATGATAAAATTAATAAATCATTCACAACAAGACGTTATATTCATCTTAGAAAGTGATTTTATTTATAACCAATTTATTGTTTTTTTTTTTTTAAGGTTCAAGTTAAAAATATAATATGTAAATGTTTAAAGATTTAATTTAAAAAAAAAATCTAAATTCAAATCATAATAAAACATAATAACTTTTATATATAAAAAAACAAACAAATATTTAACAAATTTTTATAAACATTAACCACTAAATAAAAAAATCCTTCGGCATTCCTCAATCAAACACGTATGTAATGATTGTAAAATCTAATGGCGAGCATTCCTCAATCAAACAGGTATGTAATGATTGTAAAATATAATGGCATTCTAAAAAAATTAACAGAAACTGATTAGGCTACCATACCACAGAATGAATAGGGAGAAACAAGCTAAAACAATAATTGACCATACGTATACAATATCCAATATCCAGAGTAATGGATCAGAATTGATCAATATCCAGAGCAATGGATCAAAATCCCATGGAAGAATGATTTCAAACTCTAGGAAAGAAAAATGGGGGACTCGAACCTCACTAGTACTGTTCATCAAATAGGAGAAGAATTTTAGCGAGGAAATACGCCCAATTAATCAATGTTTCAGAGCCTAGGCCTCGCTGCAGAAAATGTTCAACGAGAATCTGTTTTTTAAAGGTGATGCCTGTTATTGAGTATGCAAGGGACTTAAATTACAAGGTGGCCGTTGAATATTTAAGGTATGAAACCCTTACTAGAGAATATTAAGTTAGAGTATAATTAAAAATTTAAAAAAATATTTTTTAAAATAAATAAATAGAGTTTTTAATATGTAAATTTAGTTTACGTAATTAAATTTTTTCATATTTTATGTTTTATGATAATAATATAAAAAATTTAAATTTCAAAAATAATTTAATGGTAATTAAAATAATTATTTTTGTAAATAAATTTATTAATTTTTTAAATAAAAAATAATTTTATTTTAGTTTTATCTTCTTGATGGTTTTTTTCTTACGAGTTTTTGTGAATCATATTATATTATATCATTTTTAATAAGTATTTTAAAAATTATATAAAAATTAATAACTAAAAATTAAATATAATTTAAAAAAATTATTATATTTTTATTAAAATAAAATATTAAATTATATGCATGTTTAACATCTAAACAATTAATTACTAATTATTTTATAAAATAAAAGTATGGTTGATACAATTTTCTTATTTATAATTTAAATCTATACAAATAAAAACTAATAATTAAATGAAAATATAATGAATCTTACTTATCGAGGAGTATTTTCTGCGACGCCTCGATTAGGTTCTGCACGGCTGTTTGCAGCAACACTTCACCCTTCTTGTTCCTTCCCTGTCCCCACCAATCAATCCACAAAAATGGAATCGGGAACCGTAAAAAAAAAATACAGAGGCAAAGGCGAGGATAAGGTAACGGAAATTGAGAAACTGACAGTAACAAGCGATTGAACGGCAGAGTGGAGGGATTAGGTTATGCCGACGGCATGTTTCATTTGGGCGCAGCCCTGTTCCCAGCCTTTGACGGCACCTCCTTCTCCATTCTCAACAGATTGCACTCCCACCACTGCTGGCCTCCAATTCGACATTGCAAGACGGATTAAGTTTTTATATTTTAAATAACCTATAATGATTAAGCAATAATAAAAGTAAGATGTCATATCTAATTAAGAACTAAGATTATCTTTAAAAAATTCATGAAGAATGATTAAAATTATATAATTTTTTTACATTGCATCTCTAAGGAGAACAAAACTTGGTATTTAGTAAAAGCCTCCTATTAGTTTGGTACTCCTCCACACCTTGTACTAGGGTAGAAACTTGTAATAAGTTGTTAGAACATAATCTCAAAATTTTAAAAGCCAAAGAAAGAGAAGCACTATTAAAGTGATTATAACATCTCATAAACCAAATATGATCCAATATAAGATGCATGAAGGATACAACCATTTTATTAGTGTGTTAGTAATACGTGAAGGAATCCAGTTGTTTAAGGATACATGAAGGAAGAACTCCACTTGTTTAAGGATACATGAAGGACTCCACCTCCTTAAGGATTCAAACCATATTTAATATAAGAAAGAGCATTGAGGGTTATTGGATCCATAATACTTGCCTGCCTCATCAATTCAAAAAGAACTAGGGGAGTCTTTCCAAGGGAAGAGGTTTTAAAGAAGGGGAAGGGATCTATTATCTACGATAGAATGGTCCACCCCCATGTTTAATAAATAGAGAGGCAATCTAGGAGAAGAATAAGATTCTAAAAGTAAGCGATCTAACCATGATTAGGTTGGAGAGATAAAGTTCTTGGGTACCGAAATAATATCGAATAGGTAAGATATCTCATCCACTTTCCAATCCTATAAGTAATAAAGAACCTCACCCTCCTTCTTTATAGGTATAAGGATTCTTCTTTAACAAGTAAAAAACCACTATCATTAGATACTTTTTCTTCTCATTGGGAAGCTTTCAACCTTGGATTAACTCATCATTATTGGCATAATAAAGATCCCTATTTCTTCCCCAATGTATTAGAAGTGGTAAGCCATCTCTATCCTAAGGAGAGGGACAAAGTGCCAAACTAACCAGTTAAAATTAGGAACTACCCCTAAGTTGGAGAAAGATCCAATCCCACCCACCCTGCAAAGTGCAGTGAAGAGTGAGGGGGAACATGAAAGAGACTCCAAAAGCTTTGCGAATGATATATTACTCACTCACTCAATATTTATTCTTGAGGATTTATCTTATGTGTATATAGATATCTATTAGACCATATGAAATTTTGGGTCTTTTCGATGGTTAAAATGGTAGAGCGACCCTTCTCTACAATGGATATTTATATAATGCTTACCAAAGATAATGATTTAGGGTGGGCTCCTTTTTTCCCTCGATTGAGAAGAGTATGAACCCATACCTATCTATGTGAACCAAAGGGTTATTTAGCTCATATTGGAGAGGACTATGCTCTTTAAGAGCCCACTCTTCATCCGAATCCAGATTCAAAATAGCATAGCTCTTAAAAACAGGTTTGAGCTTTGCTTTTAAAAGATGAGCAACTTACCCTCTCCATTTTAAAAGGGGTATCTCATTATAGATAGAGAGATTTCTATTTTGTGTACAACTATGAAAACCAAGAACTGAGTATCAAAATCTCTAGTTGTTCTTATTCGTCCTAAGAGCTCTCATTCCATGTTGCTCTTCCCCATGATCAGAACTAGAAGGTCATAATTTTGAGCTTTAAACTTTAAGGTACCGGATCGATCCAGCCGAGGAGGCTGCTGCCTAAACGAACGAATGAACTAGGTAGGGGAGAGTCAATGAGTACTACTATTACAAAGGCTTTGCGCTTGCACCTCTCCTTTTTAGCCACAAGATCCAATCCGATGTATGTATTCCATCAACGGCGAGCCCACTTCAATTCAATACCTCGAGATAGAGAGAGCCTTTCGAATGGGAATGGAAATCACAACTCTCTAATCATACATTGTAGAGAAGGGGAGAACCAGGTCTCTTTAAAGGCTTAGTTAGCGATCCATTCTTCGACGAGAGAACCACTCCTCTTCCCTCTTCCTATTGGGTCGGTCTCTAAGGCCTTTCCCCCTAGCACAAACATGATAATGATACACATGGATGGTAAGAACCCATATCTAAGTATTGGGTTATTTTGTTATATAATATGGAATACCATTAGCCCTTAGAAATACTCGAAATCACTCATCAGGAGAACCTTACTCCACCCTCAAGAGAACTATATAAGATAGGGGCCCAACTCACTTCTCTCTATTTTAAATAAGGGCAGTAAGATTCTTTCATGATTTGAAAAAGTAATCTAAGATGTTCAAACAGTTGGAGTAAAGGTCAGGTGGGAAGAGTCAATTGAAAAAGGTTGAATCTCCACTTTAATTGCTCTACCATTTTAAACCTTTTATAGTGACATGCTTTGTATTTTTAAAGAGGAATAATTTATGTCTCTTTAAATAAAACGTTGATTTTAAGGGATCTTTAAACAAAGCCCTAGAATTGGAGGGAGAGATTCATAGGAAAGTGAAACACAATTAATGAAGAATATCTCACAACCCCAAGGGTAAGGATATTAAAGGTTTGGTTACTCCAAGGTATCAAGTCTTAAAAATATCACATGGATTTCTTCTTTAAGATCATATTCTTTCAACCTTTAAAATTCTTGCTTGCTAGGGAGAACATTTTCAATTCGATACAAAATATTCCCCTTTTGAATTAGAGAGAGTACAAAAAACCAAAAGCCTTTTCTCTATTCTTTTGAGTTCTCCTAAAAATCCCTTTAAAAGTCGAGGGGAGAGGTTCATAGGAAAGTGAAACATAATCAATGTAGAACATCTCATAAACTCTAGGGCAAGGCCCTTAAATATTTAGTTACTCCAAGTCATCAAGCCTTAAAAAATAGTGTTATGAATGTCTTCTTTAATGTCATATTATTTCAACCTTTAAAATCCCTACTTGATAGGGAGAACATTTTTAATTCGATACAAAAGATTGCCCTTTTGAATTAGTGAGGGCACAACAAACCAAAAGCCTTTTCTTGATTCTTCTAATTTTCTCCTTTAAATCTAGAACCTTGTAGGGGTATGAGAGGAAGCACACATTATATATTTTCTTAGCTTTAAAATAGAGAAGCTAGCCAACCCCCAAAGAGGGAAGAATAAGAACAATTTATCTAATATCAACAAATCTTCTTGATCCTAAGGAAGAGCAAAGCTTATCACTCCTACAAAATATTAAAATAAATTTTAGGGTCACACCTAGCTTTTAAATTAAAGGTGTATGAAATATAATATTTCTTGGCATGAACAAGAATAGTTTTTTTAGGGTTCAAAATGCTTTCTATCCTCACAAGAGTAGAACCCAAATTGAGAATAAGAATAGAAAATGCTTCTAGATATAACAAGCCTCTATTTTAAAATTTAAATAATTGAATTAAGGTTGATATCTCTCTTGAAATAGAAGGAATGATTATTTATATAGAGTTGTACACTAATGAGAAGATTGAGTCCTAAGTTGTGTGATTAAACCATACAAATTCTCACTGGACACCCCATAGCCTATACCAAACTACAAGCTCCTATATGGGGTTAATCCCCTTTACACTGCACCTATACCCAAGGGGTAGGATACTTCTGAAGGAATCTCCCCTACAACACTCTTCCCCTAAAGATTAAAACCATCACTCTACTGTAATAGATATACTCCTAGTCCTCTCTATTTTAAAGTATTGACACCTCTCTTCTCTATTTTAAGTAGGGTTGGCTTGGTTATAAATAGAGAGATCACCCCCACCCCACCACTTAAATTTAAACTCTTAAAATATATTATAAGAGGTAGGTGGGAGAACTGGGTCTTTTTAAAATAAAACAAAACATTTTCTTGTGTAGCTAGTTTCTATCCTCCAAAAAACCTTTTTTGAACTACCATACCATAAGCTTTCATGCCCACCTCCTATGGTACCAAGCATCCCCACTATGGGTCTTACTGCAAAGAGAAGGTGATACCTTCAATAAGTTATACCTCTATTTTAAGGGGCAACACATACCATCATAAGGAATGGATGTAATTTTTAAAATGTGGATGTTATTTAAAAACTCTATTTTAAAAGGAAACTTGACATTTTAAAATGGAAGAGGAATTGTATAGTAATATACTACTTCATATGACTAGCATATTCATTGTCATAAAGATAGGGATGAAAGAGAGTGAATGAAGATACTAACATGGGTGCATGGTTGGAGTAGTTCATTGATCTTAGTTATATTAATGAAAATGTAGATAGGCATAGCCAAAATTATTTTCTTCTTATCTTCATGCTTGTATAGTTACTAAGTAAAAATTACTAAAAATCTAATAGTTACCTTTGATGAATAGAGATATATTTTTTCTTAGCTATTTATTTGGGAAAAATTTAAATTAATTTTCCCTCATATTTATTATGGGAGGAGAGAGTGTGCACCTTAAAATGAAACCCCTTTGTTTTTTTCCTCCCCCATACCCAATATTTATTGGATGAAGGGGATCAACTTTTTATTTTGTTCTAAAAATTCAAACATAAATAAAAATATGCCAAAAAAGGGATTATAGAGAGGGTGGGGAGCCAATCCAATGCAATTCCTATGATTAGTAATAGATCCCCTTGGTTTTTAAAAGGTCAATTGTTTTTAATCTTCGAAAAAACAAAACCCTTATTATAGAAAGGGCATTTATGATGGGTTTGGATTTTGTAGAAGAACTAAAGAAGGAAATAATATGGAATAAGAGGAATAAGAGGAACATGCATGGAATGGTTTTCCTATGCATGGGAATAGATCCCCTTTCCCAATATTGAACGTGGGATTGTGGGTGTGATCTCATATGAATTAGCCCCATGGATCAACAAGTTGATAGTGATGAAGTGACTGTGGACACATTCCATGTTAGCCTATGGACAAGTACAATGTAAATCTATAAGTGTTCTATATGTAAACCTACAAACACTTTTTATATAAAACTATGAAACCTTTTTTTATGTAAACCTATAAGTGTTTTCTATATAATCCTATGGGCATCTTACATATATGCCTACAAGCATAATCTATGTAAGCCTATGAGCATCATTATGTAATTATATAATCACTTTTTAATATATTCACCCTTAACAATATTGGTTAAACCACCTATATGGTTAAACAATATTAAAGGATTGAACGCAATTAATTTGTTGTAATTTAACCTTCAAATTAGTTTATGTCAACTAGAAGTTATCAATTAATTCGAGATTAGGCCTCATTATAAATACCCCTTTAATAAATACCCCTTTAATGATTGATCCATTGAGTTATTTGGTTATGTGAACTCATGAGATGCATATAGATACCACCTATTATTCTTATTGCGGATATCCTTATATTTTTTAATCTATATCTTTTTCTTATGCCTATTTGCTTTATTTAATTTTTTTTGTACTCTTTTACATGAGATTGTGATGATGAATGCTTTAAAATATTTTTATTTAAAATATATTTCAAATTCCAATAATTTTAATGTAAATGAAAATGAATTACAAAATTAATTAGAAAGAAATATTTTTAAAATTAGTTAGAAATAATTCTTTTTATGTTTTTGTATGCAATATTATGAAGTGATAACATATTAAAGTTACACCATAATTATCTTATGCCTAAAATTACAATTATAAAACTGATCAAAATCACCTACTAGGACATTCTTACTACATCATGATTATATGTTATAAATGATTCTTTCAATAGTGTTATGTCACATTAATATATAATCCATGAAGAACCATATACCATCTAATCAGACTAATTTATTTTATAAAATAGATATGCATGGTTAACACTTACAATTTATAATTTAAATTTATACAAATACAAACTAATAATATACATTAAATGAAATTGATTTTTTTTTTCTTTAAAAAAAACATGTTTTACGTATCTTAGAATATGCATCTAAGATGTGTAGATTTTGATTATAACTTAAAAATATATTTAAATATTATTTAATATTTTAAAATTAATTATATTTTAAGTATAAAAGTTAAATCAGTTTTATAAAATATAGAATCTAAATATAAATTTAAAAGAATATATTTATATTTATATTTATATTTATATTTATATATATAATTTTTTTCATGCATATAAAATTGGTAACATTACAGTGTTAAGAGTCAAAACACTGAAATTCTTCTTAACAAACTTATTTGTTTCATTTTTATTGAGCCACTGTGAGATGGGGATCACTCTGACTCGCATTCAGAGGATTGCCTTCTTATTGTTACCAATAGATGTTACCTCTAGTTCCTTGGATAAAACAAAGTCAATAGGACATTGACCTATTCATTCAACCTTTTTTCTTTTAAATACATCGTAGTTTAAACCTTACACCTTTAAAAAAATCAATACTTTAACCATTACAATTTCTACATAAATTTAATTAAATGTATTAATTTTGGAAAAAACTACAGGCCATGGTTAAAGAAGGTCACCAATTACAATTTACAACTGCCATTTTAACTTGATTTGTATTAAATGTATTCGTAAGATTGTTAGCATTCATCCATGCTCCCAACATTCATACGCGACCTAAATAAATTCAGAAACAAACAATATAAATACAATTTACATTAAAACTCGTGATTAGTGACCATTAAGCTAGATCTGACTCATCGAAAAATTTACGGAGAGTCTTAATTAGACTCGATACACTCTCTGACCCTAAATTAATATATAGATATAATTGGACAAATTAAGTTCGCGGATACCGCCTTCACTAGATATATAATATATATATATATATATATACACACACACGACGAAAACTGATTGAACTTTAAAGGTTGAAGCCGACCATTTTTCCAAAGTTCTATTTTAAATATCCGCTGCCGAATATTTTCGTAAACATTCATTGTTTTGATTTTACAACTAATGTCTAATTTAAAAGAAAAAATTAGACATAGTTCTAAAAGTAACCCCCATCGAAAATAAAATGCTTTACATTTTGAGGTCTTGAATAAGCACTCGACCGGACAGAGAGCCTCGACCTAACATCCGAGAGAGAGTCTAACCGGGGTCTATCGATCCATCGGCAAGGAACGCCACCCTTTTAAAAATTCGGCAGTCGTAATACGTATCCTTTTGCCCTTTTAAACGGTGGGGGAGAGCGACCTCTTAAGATTTGAATTTTGAGGAGTGAGCGACCTCTTAGGATATGAGGAAAAAGTTTTGGCTCTTTTAGGGGTGGAGAAAGCGGCGCCAATCCTAGGGAATCAGTCGTCAAATTGACCAGATCATGACTCAACAACTAGAACGTTGCTCACCTAGTGTGTCCATCCATCCATGCGGGGAAAATGACATTTTTAAAAGTTCTATCTATTCTATAAGCTTTTGACTTCTTCCTCGAGTTCTGAACCGAATGAGCACTCTGTCCTCCATTCAAGATCTCAGGAAAACGGAACTCTCACGACCGGAACTATCGTTGACAACCCTCAAGAACCCCTCTGTTTTTAAAAGGGTACACTCGAATTCCCTTAAGAGCCCTCTGCGTCATATTCCGATTCTCATTAGCCCGATTCTATTTGAAGGTGGATTACTGTTTTTTCAAAAGCCTCTACCTCTTATACTGATTATTTAGAATGGATCCTCTATGTTTTAAAAGCGGTTCTCCTCTCCTCTTTAATTTAAGTGGTGTTGTTTCAGCTTTGAGAAAAAAAGGGCGATGACTCGACCTTTTAAAGATAGAGAGAGCTCGGTCCTCTCTCATTTAAAAAGGGGATAAAGAGCCTCGGCAGGCAGGCTGTTTTAAAGGCAAGGCAAAAGCTTGGGGCACTCGCTTATAGAGAGAAGATAGCTCAGCACTCGACCTTTCCTTTTAAGAGAGGGGAGGGCGACCCGCCACCGCTGCACTCAAATATCCTGTCGTTTTGCTGCTATATTCACCAGCTTGTTTCAATAAGGACCTTGAGAAGATCGGGCATACGTCAACGCCTTCAAAAGCGTATATATAGAACAGAAAAGTGTTGATCTCAATAAGACCTCCTGGCATTTTAAAAGGGGCGGAATGATGCTTTTATTGCCGATCAAAGCTTTGAGACCCATAGGTTTACGGGTAACATCGCGTACTATAGCCCCTATCTGTCTCATCATAGCAGGCACCGTACGTGCTATAACAGCAAGAGTAATAGACTTTGCGCGCGTTACAAGATATGAATCTCCTTGACCTAGAATATTCAACATTGGAAGTTAATTATAAAATATTCCTAATAATAGATAATAGGTAGCGGCTGTTGCTTGGCAAAAATATTCTCAACTCCAAGATAAAGATTCTATGACTAAGATATGAATCTGCTTGACCTAGAATATTCAACATTAGAAGTTAATTATAAAATATTCCTAATAATAGATAATAGGTAGCGGCTGTTGCTTGGCAAAAATATTCTCAACTCCAAGATAAAGATTCTATGACTAAGCTACCAATATGGTCAGGAGAAGATTCGAACCCTAAGCTACCCACTATGGTCAAGGGACGATTGGAACCCTAAGCTACCCACTATCGAGAGCGAAAGCTCGAATGCGATCTCTCCAGCAACGTCTTTACATCAACACAAATAATTAAAATTTATTTTCATTTCCTTTCATATTTATGTGGATTAATAGAGCACCTGCAAGACGGAGAAGCCTACTGCTATCAACACAAATAATTAAAATTTTTATCTTTACATCAACACAAATGATTAAAATTTTCATTTCCTTTCATATTTATGTGGATTAATAGAATAAGCACCTGCAAGACGGAGGAGCCTACTGCTAGGTTTGATTTCTCCTTCAGAAATATAGACACGGTGTGAGGACCTACCTATTGCGCAGTAGAACAAGCAGCGAGGGCACGTTTCTCAAATCTCTGCTGCACCGCCCTTGCAGTATCCTCGCTCTATGACCGCTCCTTTGAACTTTTCTGCTGACGGTCGAAGTAGGCGCACATTTTCAGCTCATTTTCTTCGAATTCCGAGTTCTTCTGCAGTATTTCCAGCTTCCTCTGCAGTTTTTCCAGTCTCCTCAAATCATTCTCTTCTTCTTTTCTTCTTCTGCAGTTTTTCCAGCTTCCTCTGCAGTTTTTCCAGTCTCCTCAGATATGACACCGGAAATACGAAGTTCACTGTCACGAGGTGGGGGTTTCACACAGCTCAATACAAAGAAAACGATGTTTACTTACCATCTTGCTATTTTTTTAATGAACCTACTCCAAAAATGCGCAGCTGCGTACCGTCGTCTACTGCAAATTTGCCCCCATCTGCAACGTGATCACGTGAAATGTTAGCCGTATTAGATGTTGGACCTAATAACATCCCGTTTCCGTGTCATCGTCCTTTTCTGGATTCGCTGCGTTCAATCTCTTACATTAATGCCCAGTAAAATGAAGAAAGATATGATCCATCATCCAAGCCGAATATCTCACGTAATACTATTTCCACCAATTTCCTGATGACGGTGGAGAGTGGGAATGTGGAGTGTTTGGCAATTTTCCACTGACAAACTTCATCATCACGGCAAAGGTTAATAATACACTGCGATCAAAATGCTGTCCGAGGAGGAATAACCCTCAATGGCCCACCACTTGATATGCAAATAAAGGTATTTACCCGATCTAAGGTTATACGATCCTTCTTTAAACCTTAATTTTTTTTAAGAAAATCTTTGCCGTTACACCCAAAAAGATTATCATAAACCTAACCGAGTCTCCACTATTTCCATTTATTGTTTCATGATAAATGCTAGTTGAACGTGGGTAAAAGAGTGCGCGGAATTTTAAATGGTTTGAATATAATTTTAATTTTTATAAGATTAAAATTAATATAAACAAAAATGGACTTTTTAAAAAGGATTATAGGGGTGTGTGGGTGTAATGGATGTAAGTATTTAATGTGGTATCACCTCATCATAAATATAATATTATTTGTTATTTTATTTATTATTATTATTTTTATAAATTTAGTTAACTACCCATTCTTATCTATTATAACCTCTTTATAATATTTAATCTAAATAAATACTTGTTATGTATTTATTTATATATTATTATTTATATAATATTATAATATGTTTGTAATATATTTTGAGATATAAAGGTAGAGGTATAAGTATATTATAATACATATTACAAACGATTATAAATTATTAATTTTTTTTAATATATTAATGATATATTAGATGTACTATATTAAGTGACAGGTTATGTGATGTAGATATATATTTGAGAGCCCAAAAATAATCATAACTATTATTCTTGGACTTCTCAATCGTCATTGTCTTCTTCATAAGTACTAAAGGAGTATAAGATTATGCCTCCTTAATCAAAGTAATCTATAAAGGTGTTGGGTACCACATAATGCATCTTTATAATTCTTGAAATAAACTTAATTTTATTTTAAAAAAATTATAAATAAGAGTAAAATAACAATACACAATTTTCTTAAAGCCAAGACCCATTGAATTTACTAATGATTACCTTGATTTTGAGCAATGAAGATTGCTACTTTTTTAGGTCCTCCCTAACATTTATTGGTAGGGATGATTCTATGGGTTTAGTTATAAATTAGTTTATGAGAAGGACAATATAAGTCAATATCTATTAAAATTTATCAATGTATTCTATAACTATTACATTATTTGAAAATAAACTTGCAATATTTTACATGTAAAACTTCAAAGATAAAGAAGGGATAAATAAGACTTAGCTAAAAAAAAATCTATGTTCACTCATTCCCTAGCCTTTCATTGCTCATATCATCATCCAAACCTTGGATGAAAGATATTTACAGTGTTTTTTTCCCTTGACTTGAAAATAATCATTGCCCTTGTTTTTGGATGTCTAACTACCTCCCTCAATACTCCTCAAATTCCTTCTTATGACCATTCATATTAAATCTCTTTACATTATGCTTGTTTTTGGATGTCTAACTTTATAGCTTTGTATCTCCATCAATACTCCTCAAATTCCTTCTTATGACCATTCATTTTAAATATCTTTACATTATGCATAATTAATGCAAGAATCATCTAAATAAGATAACCCTTTACAAAGACATGACTCCTATAAATTAAGATATTTTTTAGAAAACTTTGTCTTTACATTATTTTTATTTTAAACCATTGTTTCCACATAGACTATCTCCTTCAATACTATTTAAATTCTTTTGTATAACTACTTATTTTAAAAATATTTAAATTCCATACAAATATTTACCTTAAATTATGACTATACACAAAACAATATAATTATTTAATCTAGTTTTAAAATTTAAAATTTATATATATAGATAATTGCATTTTTATTAAGTAATAACAAACAACTTTCAAATATTATACACCTAAATTAAATCAATTAATTTAAAATAATTTTTATTTTAAAGCATTGATTATTGAATATTCATATCTCCAATAAGATACCACTACTATATTTTATTTAAATAGAGAATAAATTGTAAGTTATACGTACATTATAATAAAATTATTTAATAAACATTATTTTAAATAACTACATCACAACATACTTGTATATGGTAAAAAAGGATTCCATATATTTTGAAGCTCCATTATGGTCATAAATATGTCTTACCATTAAGAAAAAAAATTATTATTATTTTAGTGTAAAAAATTATAATCCTTAGTTTGTTTAGTAAAGGTGAAGTCAACAATCATTTAAAGAATCAAACCAGGATAACTCATTGACAAATACTTGATCATTATCAACTAAAATATTCCTTTTGACTAATTTTTTTATTATTTATTTGCATTAGAAATATTGCAAGAAGTGAGTATATATATATGATAAATCATGAACCTAAATGACTCATAGCTAGATACCCAAGTCTGTGTTGCCATCATTGAATCTCATCATCTTCTTATGCCACCATGGTCACAAAATATCTCTTTATATAGGAAGAAGTAGGATGAGCTAGTATATCATCCAGTTTGTATATCTAATCTTGCTCATCACAATACCTAGAGGTAAATATATTGAATCCATCATATCACCCATCGATTGACCTAAAATTATACCATTATATTTGTAGACACAAAATCCTAGCCACTTGTCATCCACGCATCATTTAATCACATTTGTTCATTATTTATTTATATTTATATTTAAATATAAATATTTTATATATTATATTTATATATTTATATATGAATAAATCACAACCATTCATCATGAATTAATATCAACCATCCATTTGAATTGATCCATGCCACACATGAAAGTTAGAATTTTAGCCATTCATCATGTTTTAATCTTGATTGTTAAGCGGTTAAGCAGTCAAATAAGTGGTCAAGTACTTGCATCCATTGTTTCCCAAAACCCTAGCATATCACTATCATACTATCCTCTCATCACCTTTGTACCCTTCATTTCTATCATCCACATCCCCTACGAACTATACCTGGTTCTGCAATACTCTCCTCAAAAACCCTTAAACATTATTGAGAATTCTATGAATACTGTTAAGCATCTCTGGAATGTTGTGAGACATCTATCACCATTTTTGAATGCTCTAAAGAATTTTTCGGTCTTTCAATTTATCATTGATATATCCTCAAATACTTTTGAGCGTTTGTACACCATCAAATCGTAGAAGTAGGAGCGTGGATCAAAAAAATTAGATATTCTTAGGCAAGATAAAATATTCTATTATTTTACATATTATGATTTTGTATTTTACTTGTATTTTATCATTTACAACACTAGGGTTTATATATTTTCTTTATAAAGGGCCTCACATAGTGAGCCCTCACATATGCTATTAACCTCTTGGTGTTGTTAATCTATTTACAGGTACAAGAATTATATTTTTTACAATTGTTGTAGCTCTGGTGGTCCCATAGGGATAGTCAATCCCACCTACAACTTGTTTGGAGCAAAATATGATGTAGAAGACAACTAATATTATTTTTAGACAAGGATTTTCAAAACCCTTTTATTGTAACTATTGTATCAATATACAAAATATTGTAATATTTGAGATCAAGGCTCCCACCACATTAATACATATTTATTTTTTTATTTTTCAATATATTTTATGTGTTGATTTTGTTATTTCTATCTTTATGTTGTGATTTTTGCTTTATAAAATGATGATTACCCTATTAGCTTTTGATGTAATGAGCAATGGGAGATAGCAATCACAAGATGCAGAATAATATGAAAGAAAGTAAATCTATGAGATGACTGAAGTATGCTATAAATAGAAATAACATAAATGAATACAATGTAGCTATGGAGGAAATGAACACTCCATTAATAAAGCTACTGAACTACATTGCACCCATCACCAATATATGGTGATCTACACAACACTGTACTACTACCTACGAATATGCTCTAAGCAACTCTATCTATCTATGTCCCCCTTCTCATATCTATCTAACAATGAGGCCCTTCTTATATAGGAAGATAGGTTCCTTGGCCAACACTCTACCTAGTTGTGCAAGGGACAACTTGCACATATACAGCTTGCACATTGACACTTGTGCATTTATTACATTGCATGAAGTAACTAGATAACTTCCCCTAAAGTAATCTAATGTCCTAAGTATGTACCTTGGAAGATACATTTACATGACCCAAATGATGGAATATACTCTATTTCTAACACCCCCTGTATTACATTATTTGGGTATTGAAGACTTTAGTCTTCAATATGGATCTTCTTCCATTGGATAATGGAATTTGTATTCTCCTTCGTTGCTTACTGTGTTCAGGTTCAGCAGGTAATCTGTGTCTTCATATGATGCAAAGTAAGTTGTAGCTGAAGCTAAAGATTCTTCTTTCAATTGACTTTGCATTGTATTCCTCCTTTATCTGCTTTGTCTTCTTCTTCATCTCTAGCTTTGCCTTTGATTCTAGTTTTTGTGCTCTCATAGGTGGTTGTGCTGCTACTTGGTTCTTGTAAGGAAGATTCTTCTTATCTTCAATCTATACATAATTTTTTGAACAACCACTTAAGGCATCATGATAAGATCTTGAGTTAGTAGAACAGGAAGTGTTGATGTTGCATGAGGATTGAAAAATCTTTTCTAGATATGATTCATTAAGTTTTACCTTCTTTTTGAGTAGTTCTATCAATCCTTTTTGTTCTACATTTTCTGCCTTGTAGTGTCTATATGTGAGCAATGCCATGTATAATATGCTCACAAAGTCTAAGGAAAGTGAAATATCACTTTTTCCATTATCAATTGCTTCATTGAGATGGGCTTGAAGATAACATTCCATAGTATCAAAATTATCTTCTAAGGCTTCACTATGGATTACTTTTGAAGTTAGATCTAACCTTCCTTCCAATTTCTTGAGTAGATTCATGATCCCAAGTTTTATGGCATTGGCTTTTTCTTTTCTGAAGCAATTATTCTTATAGGTATTTTGAGAAGTAGACATCCTTATAGCTCCCTAGTTTTAGATATATGATCCCTAATTGAAGTATATAAGCTTGATTTGATAAAACCTTTATTAATCCTTAGGTTTGTAGGCTTCCTTATGTCTCCCTAGTAATGAGAGTATGTATACCTAATTTTAGGTTTTTGTAGAAAGCTTATATCTTCCCAACTTGATAATCTTTGATAGATATTATTATTATCAAGTTTTGTAGAATGCCTTATGACTCCCTAGAGATTTTTGGAATATGATATAGTGCTTTTGTAAAATATAGTTCAATTTTGGTTGATTTTGTACAATTTTTGTAAAGATCAAAAATCAACTTCTTAACACCTTATTACTCCTATTGAACTAAGCACTTTTCAATTTTGAAGAGGTTTTAATGTTGGATTTCTTTTGTCCCTTTTGAGAAGTTTTTGAGACAAGAATATTATAAATTTCCAACCTTAGCAAAAATTCTTAATAACCTCTTTTTATATCCCTTAGGATTTTATTTAAGTGTTTCTAATTTCCAATAACCTAGTTTGGTGTTGTAACCCTTATAACTCCCAAATTTGGAAAATTAGAACACATTAATATTTGCAAACTTTAAATGGATTAATTCCAAGTAGTATCCCTTATTTCTCCTAGGTTGTGTTTTGCAAATATTAGTCAACTTTGATATTTAATTTCCCTAAGTTTTGCTTTCAAATAAAGATTGATTTCTTTTAATACTTCAACCTTATAATATAACCTTATAACTCCTTTTTTAAGGAAAGCAAATTAGATGGAAATTGTACCTTTATGAAATTGGTGGTAGTCTATCCTTCTTGGGTGCTGTGAGTAATGATAGATTCTCCAACTTGCTATTGGCTTCAACACTCTCTTTAATGCTTCCTTGACCCATTTGACCGAGAGTACTATTCTTCACCACTTTTGAATACTCTAAATTGCTCTCGAATTGCTCTTCGAGTTGTTATCGAGTTGTTACCGTGTTTCTACCAAGTTTTTGTTGAGTCACTTCTAATTGCTTGCTATCATTGCTGCATCCAAGTCATCTTTAATAGGTGATCAATAGAGTGACAAGTGTCACAACCATTTTTCAAATACTCCAAGAATGCTTTGGGTGTTTGGTGGAGACACCAATCTTGTCTCAATGCTTGTGACAAGTGTCACCTTCACTTGAGATATTTTTCTTCACTCCCTCTTCATGCACTATCCAAGAGATGTTTCTGCTTCAACGTATATCTTGTTGTAACGCTTCTGGTTGTACGTAACTCCTCTACCACCAAGATAATGTTGTAACATCTCCTTCATGGGTATTTTCTAGGGTTATTTTGGAGAATGACAAGTGGCATCCTTTTTCCTTTGCATGCCCTTGTATTATCAATACCTTCTTGCAAGCCTTTCAATGTATTCTTCCACCTTGTTCTTTGTTGTACTTCATTGGTGTTGAGATGTTTCCAGCCAAGCAATGCTTATGGTGGAGATATGGAGATTTGGTGGAGATATGGTAGTGCTTTGATGAAGACTCTGTGATGCTCCACTTATGGTAGGAATGCTCCTTGATTGGATGTATGCTTGCTTTGATTTCCTTTGCTTATACACTACTTGATTTCTCCCTGGCTTTGTGCCTTGTATTTTGTAGGTTCGATCATCCAAGATACATAGAAGATGAGCCTAAATGAGTGGCTCTTTGCTATGCTTGGGAGAATGCTAGCATTCAACCACCTTTGGCTGGTTCAACTTGCTTATATTGTGCCTTTGAGGCACTTTCCAATCTACCCTTTTTCTTGCATAGAATGAGTTAGAGAAGTGCAATCCAATGTAACAATATTTGTAAATAAGATGCCTTTTGCACCCTTTCTTGCACTCCTTTTTGCAGGTCTAATATTCTGATTTATATGGCAGAATTTTGAATGCAGTGTAGGGGTTTTGAGGTTGTCTCTTTGCTTAGACACCTTCCCCTTTTTGCTTGGATATTATGATGACAAATCCAAGCTTAGATAGAAGTAGATAGAAGCTCCTTATATGATGCAATTTTTTGCACTTTTCTCCTTGCAACTAACCCTGTAATGCTTTGGATTTGAGACTCACCAAGTCTCAATATTTGAAGCTTCTATTTCTGATTTTGGTTAGTCATCTTCTTCTCCAAGTTTTGGAGGATTCTAACCTATTTTGGTGGCTTCACTTGGCCACTATGTGTTGCATATTTTTGTGCACTAATAGTGTCTTTAGACACTTTGACAATTTTTGATTTTGTGCCCTTCTCAAGAACACAAACAATAATCCTTTTGAGAGCAATAGAATAGTGCAAATGAATCTAATAAAATTTATTTTAATGCACTAAAAATTTCACCTTATCACTCCAATCAACTCTCAAATTAATGCACTTAATCAATTTACTGCAACTAATCAAGAATAATCTGAAATGAATCTTCAAGATTTATTCTATAATTTCACTACAATTAATATTGTAGGACTTAGTCTTCTTTTTCCTTTTCCAAAGTAGATGATAGGTAGTTGATAGAAGTAATTCTGAAATCTAATCAACTCCTAATTAATGTGCAAATGAACCTTAAAAAGAACTTTTCTCTTTTTGCACTTTTGAAGACTGTAATCCAATTTTTCTTCTTGCAACTTTAATCCAAATTAAGGTGCTTTAACAAATCTGATAAGTAATCCAATTAATGAATCTACTTGCACCAAAATTTGCTTACCTTTTTGAAAGTTTCTGTAGCTCTTTTACCACTTCTGTAGAGGATGTAGATCTTGGTGTCTAAGATCACCAAGTTGTTGCTTCGAGTAGGATCTTGCAGCTCTTTGTAGACTATCCTGAACAACTCCTTCTTCACCAAAATATGGTCTCAAACTTTCTTTCATGAGCCTAGGATTTGGTGGCTTGTTCTCCTCTTGTGGTCTCCTCCTTCTACTATAGATTTGGAGAAGTCTTTGTCTCTAAAGCGGTGCCTTCTTGCTGTGAGAGGTAATCTTCAAATCTCCAAGATTTGGTGAGCTTCTTCTATCTTCAAGTCTTCTTATCGAATTCTGACTTCAAGCAGGATCTTCTTCTAGGATTTGGCACTCCTTGCCAAATTCTTCTTCTCGAATTTGGCACTCCTTGCCAAATTCTTCTTCTCTTGGGCTTGTTGTTGGATGGTGATAATTGTCCCAAGTCCTTCACTATCAAGGGCTTCTCCTTGGTAGTGGATTTCTCCAATGAGTTCTCCTTTGAGAATTTCTTCAGTAAGGCTCTCCTAGCCTTTTACTAGATGCTCGATGAGACCTTTCCAAGGTCTTTGATCTTACAACTTCTACTGGTCTTCCTTGAGACCTTTTCTTCAACCTTCTACTCCTAGAAGTGTTGGTGGTGAGATCTTCTTCTAGATATCTGATTTTGCTACTTCTGGATTCAAGCAGGACTCTCCTAGTCCTTCTTCTTCTTCTTCCAAGACTGGAAGTTCTTCAATGAGATCTTCTCCTGATCTCCTTCAATTTTGCTTCAGGTGCTGAATTGATTCTGAAGAAGATACTCTTCCTAACTTTCTTGTAGGAAGTTTCCCAACTCACTGAATCTTCTTTCCCTGCAACAAAGTATTAGTACTAAAATCTTAATCTACTTCTGAATCAGATACTCTCTTCTGAAGTCTTCTTCAAGATCAAGGCTTTTGTGGCTTTTTTAGTATCTAGGCTTCTATGGCCTTTTTAGTATCAAGGCTTCTGTGGCATTTTTAGTATCAAGGCTTCTATGGCCTTTTTAGTATCAAGGCTTCTATGGCATTTTCAGTATCAAGGCTTCTATGGCATTTTTAGTATCAAGGCTTCTATGGCCTTTTCATATCAAGACTTCTATGGCTTCTTATTCAAGGCTTCTATGGCCTTTTATTCAAGGCTTCTATGGCCTTTTCTTCAACTGTGAAGTTCTTCAATCTAGCAATGGAGATCTTCAGTCTCCTAACTTCACCATGACTCTTCACCAAAAGTCTTCTTCCATAGTATTCTTCTCTTGCACAAGGAACTAATCTCTGCACTATGAAGGCACATCGACCTTCGGGCAACGAAGTTGGAGTCTCCTAGATTTTTATTGTAGGAGGAGTCCCAATCATCTGAGAATTAATTTTCTGCAACAAAATAAACTTTGGGCAATAGTTAACAAATTCCAGATATCATGAATGATCTTCACTAGATGATCTATCAATCTAGTGGATTGAATGTTGAGTCCTAGTCTTCACGAGTTTTTCCTGCAACTCTGTGGAAAGACTCTAGTCAAATGTAATCTCAATATTTCTGGAACTGAGATTTCTTTCAGTCCTCACTTGTGACTCTCCCTAATTCTACCACCTAGACTCTTCTAAGAGTTTTTGATAGTGGCTGGTCCAACAACGCATCAAGTTGACAAAAAACTTAGGCTAAATAATAATGGTGGTTTTCCTATTGATCTACTATGGCTAGATCTACCATGGCTCTGATACCACTGTTAGATTTTGATGTAATGAGCAATGGGAGATAGCAATCACAAGATGCAGAATAATATAAAAGAAAGTAAATCTATGAGATGACTGAAGTATGCTATAAATAGAAATAACATAAATGAATACAATGTAGCTATGGAGGAAATGAACACTCCATTAATGAAGCTATTGAACTACATTGCACCCATCACCAATATATGGTGATCTACACAACATTGTACTACTACCTATGAATATGCTATAAGCAGCTCTATCTATCTATGTCCCCCTTCTCATATCTATCTAACAATGAGGCCTTTCTTATATAGGAAGATAGGTTCCTTGGCCAACACTCTACCTAGTTGTGCAAGGGATAACTTGCACATATACAACTTGCACATTGACACTTGTGGGCTTTTGTAGAGGATGTAGATATTAGTTTCTAATATCAGTAAGTTGTTGCTTTGAGTAGGATATTGTATCTCTTTGTAGATTTTCCTGAACAACTTCTTCACCAAAATATGATATTGAGCTTTCTGTCACGAGCCTAGGATTTGGTGGCTTGTTCTCCTCTTGTGGTCTCCTTCTTCTGATATATATATGGAGAAGTATTTGTCTCTAAAGTAGTGCCTTCTTACTATGAGAAGTAATCTTCAAATCTCTAATATTTGGTGAGTTTCTTCTATTTTCAATTATTTTTGTCGAATTCTGACTTCAACTAGGATCTTCTTTTAGGATTTGACACTCCTTGCCAAATTCTTCCTCTTGAATTTGGCACTCCTTGCTAAATTCTTCTTCTCTTGGGCTTGTTGTCATATGGTGATAATTATCCCAAGTCCTTCACTATGAGGGGCTTCTCCTTGGTAGTGGATTTCTCCAATGAGTTCTCCTTTGAGAATTTCTTAATTAAGTCTCTCCTAGCTTTTTATTGGATGCTCGATGAGACCTTTCTAAGGTCATTGATCTTATAACTTCACTGGCCTTCCTTGCGACCTTTTATTCAACCTTCTGCTCCTATAAGTGTTTGTGGTGAGATCTTCTTTTGGGTATTTTTTGCTACTTTTGTATTCAAGCAAGACTCTCATAGTATTTCTTCTTCTTCTTCTTCTTCTTCCAATATTGGAAGTTCTTCAATGATATAGGTGCTAAATTAATTTTAAATAAAATACTCTTCCTAACATTCTTGTAGGAATTTTTCCAAATCACTAAATCTTCTTCCCCTAAAACAAAGTATTGGTACTAAAATATTAATCTACTTTTGAATCAGATACTCTCTTATGAAGTCTTCTTCAGGATAAAGGCTTTTGTGGCCTTTTTTAGTATTTAGGCTTCTATGGCATTTTTCAATAACTAGGCTTCCATGGCCTTTTCCATATAAAGGCTTTTATGGGCTTTTCAATATCAAAGATTTTATGAACTTTTCAATATCAAGCCTTCTGTGGCCTTTTCAGTATCAAGTCTTATGTGGCCTTTTCAGTATCAAGACTTATGTGGCTTCTTCTTCAAGGCTTCTATGGCCATTTATTCAAGGCTTCTGTGAAATTTTATTCAAATTTAAAGTTCTTTAATCTAGCAATGGAGATCTTCAGTCTCCTAACTTCACCACAACTCTTCACTAGAGGTTTTATTTCATAGTATTTTTATCTACACAAGGAACTAATCTCTGCACTATGAAGGCACATTGACCTTCGGGTAAAAAATTTGGAGTCTCCTAGATTTTTGTTGTAGGAGGAGTCCAAATCATATGATCCATTAATTATCTACAATAAAATAAACTTTGGGTTGTAGTTACCAAATTTTAGATATCATGAATGATCTTCACTAGATGATCTATCAATCTAGTGGATTGAATGTTGAGTCCTAGTCCTCATGATTTTTTTTGTAACTCTGTGAAAATACTCCAGTCAAGTGTAATCTCAATATTTCTAGAACTAAAATTTCTTTCAGTTCTAAATTTGTGGCTCTCTCTAATTCTACCATATAGAATATTTTGAGAGTTTTTGACAATGGCTGGTCCAACAACATATTAGGTTGATAAAAAACTCATGCTTAATGATAATGGTGGTTTTCTTGTTGATCTACTATAACTAGATCTACCGTGAAATGTAAAATTTGGAGTGAAAATGATTGTTTTATAAGCATTATTGAAAATATGTGAGTGAGCCTTCATGTGCATGATTAGGGTTTGTGAAAGAACATGAGTATTATTATTATATGAGATTGTTTGATAAGCATTATTGGAAATATTTGATTATGCTTTCATGTGTGTGAGTAGGGCTTGTGAAAGAACATGAGTATCATTGCTATGTGAAGTTGAGAACTATATTGAACTAGGGTTTGTGAAAGATCATGAGTATAATTGTTATGTGAATTTGGAATCATCTTGAGTGAAAGTTTGGGTTTCATAGTGTGATTTGATTGGAAGTATAGTGAAATACTTGGTTAGGGTTTTAAATCAAGTTGTGTTTTATTGAGTGGATGGTTGAATGAATTTGGATGAGCATTATTGATTGAAATTATTGGAGTGATAGTTCAAGTTCTATAAAATAAATTATTCTTTATTCTAAATTTATTTGAAAGAGAGTTTGAAAGTGATTGAGTGTTTTTGTGAGTGTAAAATATATTGAGTCTCTAATAATTCTCTATATGTTTCTATAATTAAATAATATTATGAGTGAAACTTGTCTATGTGATTGAAGAGGTTTTATGAAAGGATTGAGTTGAGTTTTGTATGCAAGTTTTACAATTGATTTGAGAAATATTTTTTGAAAGCTTGTCAACAAAATTGAGTAAGCTTTGGTGAAAGCTTAAAGACAAATTTTTGTAAGTTTTTGTGGAAGCTTACAATCATATTTGAGGTAAGTCTTGATGAAGACTTTTTGAGAAGATTGGAAAAGTTCTTGAGTGGACTTGTTGAGCATATTTGAGGTAAGTATTAGTGAAGACTTGAGAGCAGTTTTAAGCAAATTCTTGACAGGATTTGTGGATAGATTTGAAGCAAGTCTTTGAGAATACTTGAGAGAATATTTGATTGATTTTTTCAAGCTTTGATTTAAGGCTTGGATCAAATCTAGCAGAGTTTATTTATGATTTGATCAAGCTTTATGTTAAGGCTTGAGACAAATATTGAGTAAATTTGTGCTAGACCAAAGGACTATGTTTAGTGCATATTTGAGATAGATATTGAGCATATTTGTGCTAGACTAAAGAAATGTGTTTAGTAAATATTTGGGATAGAGATTTAGCATATTTATGCTAGACTGAAGGATTGTGTTTAGTGCAGATTTGAGATAGAGATTGAGAAGATTTGTGCTAGACTGAAGGACTGTGTTTAGGGCATATTTGGGATAGAGACTGAGCAAATTTGTGCTAAACTGAAGGACTGTATTTAGTGCAAATTTGATATAGATATTGAGCAAATTTGTGCTAGATCGAAGGATTATGTTTAGTGTAAATTTAAGATAGATTTTGAGCAGATATGAGAGTAAGCTTTGGAGGTGATAGAGTAGAGGATAGTAGTCTCCAGTGGATAGAGATCCATTATCTAGGCCAATGAGGATAAAGATATTCTAAGTGAGGACAAAGGTATTCTATGGAGAGAGATCCACAAGCCAGTGTAGTGGAGGCAATAAGTCTTCTAAGAGATCCCTACCATAGTAAAGGAGAAGGAGTTCTCCTATGGATAGAATTCCATGAACTTGATTAGGGGATTGATGTCTCATTTGGACAAAGGTCCATAAAATTTATAATAGGGAAGTATTCCCAAAGATATTTGTTGAGAAAATTTTAGTAAAATATTTTCTTCATGGAGTAGCCCACCTTGGATAAACCACATTAAATTGGTGTCTCTATTGTGTGTGATGATTTGTACATTACTTTTATTACCGCTATTGATATTTCCATTGATTATATTGGATACTATTGTTTAAGAAAGAAAATTAAAAAGTGGTCTTATATTGTTCACCCCCCTCTCAGTATAAGCTTGTGTTGTTCAATTGGTATCAGAGCGGGTTCCTTCGTAAGCATTTAATAACTTAAAGAAAAATCTTAAAGAAACACAAATGGATTCTTAGAGTGGATCTTTAGGAAATAAGGCACCATTGTTCGATGGGAACAATTATACATTTTGGAGTGTAAGAATGAAGGTTTACCTAATGGCATTAGGAAATGATATATGGCAAGCAGTTGAGGATGGGTACACACCACTAGCTACTCCACCTATAGATAAAGATGGTAAGCTCCTACAACTAAATAATTCAAAGGCAATGAATGAAATATTAAATAGTTTATGTGAATTAGAGTTTGTAAAGGTTATACATTGCACATAAAAAAAGATATTTGGGAAAAATTGAAAAAAAATATACGAGGGAGATAAAAATATCAAGATGGCAAAATCATAAAATCACAAGAAAAAATTTGAAGATCTAAAGATCAAGGATGAGGAAAATATTTCCGCATATCTACTTCATGTGGATGGGGTTGTTAAATCCATGCACGGACTTTGATTTAAAGTTGAAGAAATAGATTTTTTTCAAAATTTTTTAAGGTCACTCCCTAAGAGGTATAGTGAAAATATTTCAACCATAGAAGAGTCAAGAGATATTGAAATTTTGACAAGGGATGTGTTACATGGAATTCTCATATCTTTTGATATGAGAATAAAATAAGAGACTATTTTCCAGAAAGAAGTAACCTTCAAATTTATAAAGAATACAAAGGATAAGAAGTTAGATTCAGGTAATGAGTTATCTAGTGATGAAGAAGCAAATTATGGCAAAAGGAACAAGGACTCAAGAAAGTATAAAGACACAAAAATAGTTAAGTGTTTCAAATGTAAAAAATATTTTCACTATACAACTAATTTTCTAGAAGCTAGAAGTAGCAGTAGTGATGAGAAACATGATCATAAGAACGAGGAAGTAAGAAAATACATATATTAAAATAAAAGTAGGGATGGACAAGGCAAGCAAGGAAATAAGTTCTTCCAAAGGCATAAGAAAATATTTTATGCAGATAAGGTAGGTATGATTTCAAGTGATAGTGATAGAAGGTCCTCAAATAATGAAGAAGAATAAATTCTATTTCTGATAGTAGAAAAAAATATGTTAGGAAAAAGGTATCAATAATTCTCAAGTATTTTAGGTGTGGTAAATTTGGTCATCTTAAAGATAGTTGTACAAGGAATGGTTTAAGTTTCAGTGAAGATGAATATGAAGATGCTCTTGAAAGTCCAAAACAAGAAAGTCTTATCTTTGCAATAGAAGAAGAAGGAAGTGCTCCTATTGAAGATAAATCAAAAAAGAATGAGGATGATCTAAAAGACAGAGGGTCAGAATCAGAGGAATGAGAAGTTGATATTCAGGGTGAGCTTATTTCTACTTTTAAGGAATTAAGGAAGGTAATAAAGCAAAACTCAAAACTCAAGCTTCAATCTCAAGAATGCGATGAAGATAAATGGAGGCTTATAGAAGATCTAACAAACTCAATAGATAAGACAAGAAGATCTAAATAAAATTTAGAGGCAAAGGTATTAGAATATGAAAGGTTAGAGCATTAGGTAGCTTCACTAAGGAAGGAAGTAAAAGAGTCTAAATACAAGCTACACATGTTTGAAAGAAGCTCAAAGAACTTGGATAAGTTTATCAAGGTACAAATATCTTCATCAAAAAAGACAAGACTTGGTTTTGAGAAAGAATATAGAGAAAAAGGAGAGGAGTCAATCTCAAAATCCAAAGAAGAATAAGCTTAAGAAGAAGAAAGTGAGACTTCTAAGGATAAGTTGGACAATAGAAAGTTCAACAAGGAAAGAAACAATGCACAAATAAGTAACTAATGGAATAGGAAACATCACATGGAAGAAGAGACTAAAAGACCATGGGGTCAAGGTAAGGTTTATCTAATGGACGATGCTTCTCATGTCATAGGTTTGGTCACAAGGATACACTATGCAAGGCACATGAAAGACAGCGATATGGAAATTTCAAAAATATGCATCACTTCTAAGGGCATTGCTACTCTTGTAATTAGTTTGGTCATAATGCATATAATTGCAGGGTTCATGATAGGAATAGATATGGCTTCATTAAGAGGAACTTCAAGAAATTTTCACCTTCAAGAAATCATAACATTAAGTGTTATAAGTGTAATATTGTTGGGCATATAGCCAAGTGGTGTAGAGCATAATTTCCAAAGATAAGCAGGAACAAGGATATTCAAAGGAATCAAAAGGATCAATTGAGGAAGAATATGGACAAAGGTAAAGATTAGTGTATGCTGGGAGTATAAATAATCCCACTCCAAAATTAACCACCTCAAGAAATGAGGTGGGGGAGAGGCTAAGCTAAGAGTCTCATTCTTAGTCCTAAGCCCCAAAGGTGGTCCTTTTCCATTGATGTCAAAGGGGAGATATTTGAGTTAGGGGGAGAGCATTCGATCAGGGGGAGGAGTTTCTCAGGAGGAGTAGAATTGAAAAATTTAAAAGAAATGGTTAAATAAAAATGGATTACCATCAATGACAAAGGGGGAGATTGTTGGAAATTTGAGCAATATTTGGTGTCATTGATGTCAATTGTCAAGAGGTTGTTTCAGTTTCGTCATCATTCATGTCATCAAGTGTTCTTTCCAAAATGTAAGAAAAATTTTTAAAGTAATAGGATATAATCTTTGTTTTTAAATATTATATGCCTAAAGTGGCCTAAAAGGTTGAAGTCCCGAGGAAGGCAAAGCAGGTTTAAAAAGCAATAATAATATTATAATATTTAATATTATAATATTCTAGGTTATAGGTTGAGGTGAAGAGAACAAGTCCAAGAATTAATTAAAAATAATTTATTCCTCGAAAGACCCATTGAGCAGTTTGCAAAATAATTAATTTAATTTATTTAAATTAAATATTTTAACCTACATGTTAAAAATTAATTTAAATAAATATTGGGCACCAAAGTTAAAGGTCATAAAATAAATTATTAATTTGAATTTTTAAATTTAAAATAAATCTAACATCGATTGCATAAGCCAAAACATATTTAAAGGGGTAAGAGTTTCAATTAAATTATGTATGCATTATTCGAAAATAAAAGTCTAAGAAAAAATGTGCGTTGCTTTGTTGTGAGGAAGAAGAGACACTTCGCGTGTCTAAAGGCTTTGGAGGGTAGGAAAGTTTTTAAATGCATGAGACATATCCCAAGTGTATCCATAATGCTGGTTAGCATAGTTTGTGACCAAGGTAGATTTAAGATGTTGTAAGGCACAGGTTGGGGTTTCAAATTCCTACGCGTTCGTTTTAGTAAGGTAGAGTGTTGAGTTTTTTATTCGTCAAAAAATTCTGATGAAACAAAGAAGAGTGCTTGGTTGTTTAGGCTTATGTGGGTGTGTGGCCCAATTGCTGCCTAGCTTCGGCTAGAGTGCAGTGATGACAGCGAGGTCATGGGTTCAAAGTGCAGCCAAGGATTGTGCTATCCATTTTGCACATCAGTCAAGGTATAAGGTATGCATTAAATTTTTTATTTAATTTTAATACAGCATCAAGGTTGTGGAGTGCATTAAGGCCACATGAGTTTAGATCGCAAATTGGAAATTAGGGAGTTATATGTGTATTTGATAGTTTAATTTGTGCTTTTAAAAATGAAATAAAGGTTGGAGTTATAAGGTAATTGATATTTTATATTGTTTTGTGATTCGAAAATTAAATAAAGGTTGCAGTAATAAGGGTTAGTCAAGGGATTAATTCTTATAGGTTGAAAATTATTATTGATAAGTTTCGAGATAATAAGGTGTTTATAAAAGAACTTGGTCGTCCATAAATTGATTAATTTTAAGTTAATAAAGGATGTTGATTTTTATGTTCTGAGAGATATTTTGATAATTTTGGAGATAATAAGTGAAGAACACAAGCTTATACTGAGAGGGGGGTGAACAGTATAAGGCTACTTTTTACTTTTCTTTCCCAATCAATATTATACAATGTATCAATAGCAATATCAACAATAGTAATTAAAGCAATGCACAAATCACCATATACAATAGATACACCAATTTAATGTGGTTCACCCAATGTGGGCTACTCCACGGAGAAAATATTTCACTAAAATTTTCTCAACAAATATCTTGGGAAACCTTTCCTTATTACAATGTTTATGGACCTCTGTCCAAAGGAGACACCAATCCCATAATAAAGTTCATGGATATCTATCCATAAGAGACA
Source organism: Wollemia nobilis (assembly GCA_028583015.1). Taxonomy (NCBI): domain Eukaryota; kingdom Viridiplantae; phylum Streptophyta; class Pinopsida; order Araucariales; family Araucariaceae; genus Wollemia; species Wollemia nobilis. The sequence continues at coordinate 163,131 of JAQPPZ010002366.1, forward strand.
CCAATATCCTTAGATGGTTCATGGATATCTATCCACAGTAGAACTCCTTGCTCCTCTGCTCTAGCTGGTGTTCTTCTAGAAGAACTATTGTCCCCACTGCACTGCCTAATAGATATATATCCATTAAAGACTCTTTCCCTCCCTCAAAATATCTATCTTCACTACCCTAGATAATGGACCTTTATCCACTAGAGAATGTCATCTTCTATACTTTGTCACCTCTAAAGCTTGTACTCAACTTTGTCTCAAATATGTACTAAACATAGTCCTTCGATCTAGTACAAATTTGATCAATCTCTATTCTATAATTTTCACTAAACACAATCCTTGGGTCTAGTATAAATCTTCTCAATATCTATCTCTGGTCTGGTACAAATGTATCCTTTAATCTACACCAAAATCTGTCCTCAAATCTATCCTCAAGCTTTAACACAAAGCTTGACTCAATCACAAATAAACTCTACTAGATATGCTCCAAACCTTAACTCAAGTTTTGAATAAATCAATCAATCAACTTTGCTCATAAGTCTTCTCAAAGACTTACCTCAATTCTATCCACAAATCCTCTCAAGGACTTATCCAATCTACTCTCAATATCTATCTTCAAATATGTATTTTAAGCTTCCAAAAAATCTCACACCAATTGATCCACAAGTCTTCTCCAATACTTACCTCAAATCTACTCAATAAGTCATCACTAGAACTTGTCCAATCTGTTCAACAAGCCTTCACCAAGACTTACCTCAAATATGCTCAACAAGTCCTCACTAGAACTTGTCCAATCTGCTCAACAAGCCTTCACCAAGACTTACCTCAAATCTTCTCAACAAGTACTTACTAGACTTGTCCAATCTGCTCAACAAACCTTCACCAAGAATTACCTCAAATTTACTTTGTAAGATTCCATAAAAGCTCACTCAACTCAACTCAATCTATCACTAAAACCTCTTCAATCACACCAACAAGTTTCACACATAATCTTGTTCAATATCCTAGAAACATATAGAGAATTGTTAAAGACTCAATATGCTTCACACTCACAATAATGCTCGATCAATTTCAACCTCTTTTAACCATAGAAACAAATAGATAATTTTTAGAGACTCAATATGTTTCACACTCACAAACACTCAATCACTTCCAATCTCTTTCTCAAATAAATTCAAAATATATAACAATTTGTTTCACATAATTAGAACTATCACTTCAACACTTCCACTTGACTAGGCTCAATCAACTCCACTCAATAAATCACTCAATGAAACACTCCTTGCTTACAAATCCTATTCCAAGCATATAAATACTCACTCAATTATTTCCAACAATGCTTATCAAACAATCTCACATAACAATGATACTTATGATCTTATACAAACCCTAGTCATGCATATGAAGGTTCATTCAACATTTCCAACAATGCTTATCAAACAAGATTTTTTTCATCAATTCTCACTCAAAAATACCTTTAATAATCAAACTCAATAATGCCTATCAAACAATAATTTTCTCTCCATCTTAGCATTCACAACATCCAACAGTAACTCACAAGGAATATGTGCACATACCTTTTGTTTGAAGAATATTTGACCTCAAACACCTATTTTAATCATAACCACTATCTTTGCCAATCACAAGAGCTAGATGTCACAAATACATCTTATCACTCCTTTTAGATTTTAATGCACTCCTAAAAGAAAAATAATCAACACTTCAAAATATTCCAAGGCATTGACAAGTTTTCCTTGATTTTTAATCAAATTATTTTACCCTTTTATAAAGAAAGATCACAATAAAATTTATTTTTCATCTTTTAACTCCAATCTCTAATTCATTTCCAAGGCATCAAAGAATTAAAATAAACTATTTTAATCCTTATACCTCCCTAATTCAAACACTGCCCTCTTAATAATATGTATGCCTCAAAACATCCTTTATTATAACATAGGCCTTGCAAAAATTAAATTAATTTTTCATACCTTAGAATTTGCACCAAAATGTTTGCACACCACACAAACTGCCTCTACACAAATTCAAACCTAATACCTCACTACCAACATTGTGCCCTAGTGAATTATAGGCTTGATGCGTGGGCTATGCGTCCACTTGAAACAAAGAGCACACGGTGTCTATTTTATCCTTGTCTTTAATTCCAAACACATCGAATGCAAAAGGTCTTTCCTTTCTTCTTTGCAAAAACATGATCATGCAACAAGAACCCATGACCTAGCCTCAACAAATATTTTATCTCTGTCTTGCTTTTAGTTTGTGCTACCCAATGTGTTATATAGGATCTTCACGCCCACTTTGATATCAACACACATACTTCTGTAATTTTTTAAATGCATGAATAATCCTCCCTCAAAGTGCACACATGAAATGTTACTTTGCTCAACTTAACCTTGGAATGCCTGATCAACTTTGGGGAAATAATTTACCCCCTCTTTATATGCAATATGATATACTTTCACAACATCGGTGATTTCGAATATTTTAAAAATTAAACTTTATAACCCTAACCTTAGGGTTAATTTAATTAATAAATTAATTTATAATCAATTTAATACTCTAAGAGTAAATTAAATTAATTTATAATTTAGTTTATAATAAAAATATTCTAATTAATTAAATCCTTGGGTCTTGTCCTTTCAATATTATAATAAATATTATAATATTATTTTTCTTGGGCATCCCTTTTGCCCTTTAGACCTCATTTGACCACCTAGAAGCAATCTTTCTTTTGCACTTGATTATAGAACCTGAAACTGATGTTGCCCACTGAAATTAATGATTATTGGTGCTGACTTCTTGACATCAATGACAAAAAAACCTGCTCATATTTCCAACAATAAGGTGTATTAAAGTATTGTTAATTTTTGTAATGGTGAACTAATTTTTGAGGGAGATTTTGAGAAATATTGTTGTTACCTAACCTTGAAATTGGAAAAGAGAACTTTATTGCAATTGAGACAGGTTTTGAAGACATATCTCCATCAAAACAAAAGGTATGGGCACATCTTCCTTATGAGCAAAATGTTGTTGGATTGAGTGTTGTGAGATACAAAAGTTGGAGTGAAAAGGACTGTTTGATAAGCATTGTTGAAAATGTGTGAGTGAGCCTTCATGTGCATGATTAGGATTTATGAAAGAACATGAGTATCATTGTAATGTGAGATTGTTTGATAAGCATTGTTGGAAATATTTGAGTAGCTTTCATGTGCATGATTAGGGTTTGTAAAATAACATGAGTACCATTGTTATGTGAAGTTGAGAACTATCTTAAACTAGGGTTTGTGAAATATCGTGAGTATCATTGTTATGTAAATTCATAATCATCTTGAGTCAAGGTTTAGGTTCCATAGTGTGAATTGATTGGAAGTATAGTGAAACACTTGGTTAGGGATTGAAAGCAAGTTGTGTTTCATTGAGTGGATGGTTGAGTGAAGTTGATTATTGATTGAAAGTATTGGAGTGATAGTTCAAGTTGTGTAAAATAAATTGTTCTTTATTATAAATTTATTTTAAAGAAAGTTTGAAAGTATTTGAGTGTTTTTGTGTGTGAAATATATTGAGTCTCTAATCATTCTCTATGTGTTTCTATAATTAAACAAGATTCTGAGTGAAACTTGTTTGTGTGATTGAAGAGGTTTTATAAAAGGATTGAGTTGAATTTTGTATGCAAGTTTTGCAATTGAGTTCAATGAGATTTTGTGAAAGCTTGTCAACAGAATTGAGTAAGCTTTGGTGAAAGTTTAAGGAAATATTTGTGTATGTTTTTGTGGAAGTTTAAGGAAATATTTGTGTAAGTTTTTGTGAAAGCTTACAATCAGATTTGAGGTAAGTATTTGTGAAGACTTGTTGAGCAGATTGGACAAGTTCTTGAGTGGACTTGTTGAGAAGATTTGAGGTAAGTATTAGTGAAGACTTGAGAGCAATTTTAAGAAAGTTCTTGAGAGGAAATGTGGATAAATTTGAGGTAAGTATTTGATAAGACTTGAGAGCAGAGTTGATTGATTTGTTCAAGCATTGAGTTAAGGCTTGGAGAAGATTTAGTAGAGTTTATTTGTGATTTGATCAATATTTGTATTAAGTCTTGAGACAAATATTGAGAAGATTTGTGCTAGACTAAAATATTGTGTTTAGTGCATATTTGAGATAGAAATTGAGCAGATTTGTGCTAGACTGAAGGATTGTCTTTACTGCATATTTAAGACAGAGATTGAGTAGTTTTGTGCTAGACTAAAGGAATATGTTTAGTGCAAATTTGAGATAGAGATTGAGTATATTTGAGCTAGAATGAAGGATTGTGTTTAGTGCATATTTGGGATAGATACTGAGCAAATTTGTGCTAGACTAAAGGATTGTGTTTAGTGAAAGTTTGAGATAGATATTGATAATATTTGTACTAGACTGAAATATTGTGTTTAGTGTATACTTGAGATAGAGTTTGAGTGGTGATGAGAGCAAGCTTTGGAGGTGACATAGTAAAGGATAGTAGTATCTAGTGGATAGAGATCCATTAGCCAAAATAATGAGGACAAATATATTTTGAGTGAGAATAGAAGTCTTATGTGGAGAGAGATCCACAAGCCAGTGCAGTGGAGTTAGTATGTCTTCTAAGAGATAACCTACCATAGCAAAGGAGAAGGAGTTCTCCTATGGATAGAGTTCCATAAACTTTTTTAGGGTATTTGTGTCTCCTTTGGATAGATATCCATAAACTTTGTAACATGTAAGGATTCCCAAAGATATTTTTTGAGAAAATTTTAGTGAAATATTTTCTTCGTGGAGTATCCCACCTTGGGTGAACCACGTTAAATTTGTGTCTCTATTGTGTGTGATGATTTGTGCATTGCTTTTATTACTGCTATTGATATTGCAATTTATTATATTGGATAATATTATTTGAGAAAGAAAAGTAAAAAGTGGTCTAATACTGTTCACCTCCCCTCTTAGTATAAGCTTGTGTTCTTCACATCATGGTTACACCACTAAGCATAAATAATACTAAGGACTATGGTCATCCATTCAACCCACATTTATCCATAGGAGTGGTGTATACTATGGGTTCAACGCCTAATTAAATCAATTTGATATATGGATGGTCAATTACTTATCAGATCTTTTTTCCCTAGATGTACCTAAACAACCAACCCTTTCCAATATAGAGCGCATGATAGGTTTTCCTTCATAATACTTTTATCGAGTCAATTGGTAAGGATATGGCCTAGGAAAACATGAATAAGGTATACACAACATTATTGAAACTCCATATATAGAAGTGCATGATCATTTAGGTTTAGGCTATAATTTTCATCCAACCATTTCCTCTTTAGAACAAGATTTTCAAAGCCTTAATTTAGGTTCAGAAGAAGAAACCACCCACAATAATGACTCTGAGTAGGTAGTCTATGAAGGATAAAATTTCATAGAGATAGCTTCTAATAAATCCAAAGAGGAATCAACTCTATCATTCCATTCATAAATCATAATGAGCATTACCTTGGAATGTTTCCCATCCATTAACCCATTTTTTGTTTGCTTCTTTCTAGGGGTCAAGTTAAACTATGAACCACCACCTCCATATGATTCACCCCATGAGAATATTTTGTAACATATGTACATTATTCAAAAAAACAAAATAAAAAACACAAATCCAAAAATAAAAAAATCTTTGCATTGCATGTGCATGGCTTTTATCATTTGAATTTATAAGTGTTGCTTGTTGCTATTCAGGTTCCCAAGGTTCCTTCATCGATTTTAGTAGACATGACTAGTCTACCCTTCACATTGCAAACTACCATTCCCAACTAAGTTAACATGAATTCTATTTACTTATTCATCCCACTCCATAATCCATACAATTTGGCAAAACCAATTCCAATTGATATTATCCTCATTAATATGGAATGGTTTCATCTCTACTATATTTTATCAAATTTATCCTTTTTGAGGAATTTTTAAGAGTTTTTGCTGCTTACATTCCTATTTCACCTTCATCTCACCCTCAGATCTTGAGGTTTTATAGGTAGACATAAGAGATTGAGTCAAATTTTTTTGATAATGCTATTGATGATGTTAATTTCATGCCAACACCCCATCAACTTGAGGAATGTTATCACATGTCCATTGAAGATACTATCAATGTGAACCTTAGCACAAACACAGACAATCCATAAATCATTAAACTTGGAAAAATTTTATCCATGGATGAACAAAAGTAATTGATAGCCCTGCTCAAGAAGAAGAAGGACATATTTGCATGGTCTTATAAAGACATGCCTAGTCTTGACCCTAACTTGGTTGTCCATAACTTATACTTACATCCTAATGCTAATCAAATCAAACAAAAACTAAGAAATATGCATCCTACCATTTCCCTCAAGATCAAATAAGAGCTTCAAAAGATATTAGACATGGGTTTCATTGTACCCATTATCTATCTTTAGTGGATTTCAAACATGGTACCTGTTCGTAATCCCAACGAGGTGATACATATTTGCATTGAATTTTGATATCTTAAGAAAGTGTGTCCTAAGTATAAATTTTCTCTACCAAAATTCTTTCTTTAATGGATGGTTTTTTAGGATACAACTAGATTCAAATCAATCTTGATGACCAACACAAAATAATATTTACAACACCTTGGAGGAATTTTTGTTACAAGGTAATGTCATTTGGTCTTATAAATGTAGGTGTTACTTATCAACATGCCATGACATACATGTTCTATTACTACATGCATAAGATCATTGAAGATTATATGGATGAACTCTTGGTAAAATTTAAAGCCTGACAAGAGCACATTGGTATCTTGGAAAAAGTATTTGATTGACTTTAGAGCATAATGTAAGGTTAAACCATAAGAAGTGTGTCTTTGTTGTCACCTTAGGCAAACTACTAGGATTCATTATCTCTGATAGAGACATTGAAGTATATCCAAATAAGGTCAAGACCATCATGGATATGCCTCCTCCAAAAAACTTGAAATTGTTGCATAGTTTACAAGGAAATATCCAATTGATCCATCATTTAGTTGCACAACTCTCAAATAAATGTATACCATTCAATCACCTATTACAAAAGAGGGTGAAATTTTCATGGATAGATAAATGTCAAAAATCTTTTGATGACATCAAGCAATACTTGGCTTCTCCACCAGTCTTAACTCCTCTTTGTCTAGGGGTCCCCTTCCATCTTTATATCTAAAAAACGGACCTTGCATTAGGGATAATGCTTGATGAAAATAATGAAAACAACCAAGAGCAATAAATCTACTACATTAGTTCAACATTGGTAAGATATGAAATTAGATACACTTATGTAGAAAAAATATTCTTAGAAATGGATTTTTCCACTAAGAAACTCAAACATTACATGCTAAATCACACAATTTATGTCATATCTAAATAAAATAATATGCCTTACATGATATCTCACACTTAAAATAACACCCACACTACAAAATGGATAATTCTTCTCACATAATTCAATATTGAGTTCATCATCCAAAAAGCCATCAAAGATCAGGTAATAGTTGATCAGCTTGCGGAAGCTCCACTTTATAGTGATCAACCCTTGATTATTGAGCACCCATATGATTTGGTGTTTACTATCACTAATAAGAAAAAGATGTCATTTTGGAGGAATATATTGATATCACACTTTTCTTTTATGGTTCTAAGTGCAAAAAAGGACAATGTGCAAAGTGTTTTATACACCCCACGGGGTATCAATTCCATTATCATTCAAACTCGATTTCCCATGCATAAATAATAATGTAAAGTATGAAGACTTAATATTAGGACTTCAAGAAGCCTTAGCTATGAGAATAAATCATATCAGGATATTTGGTGATTCTCAACTTATCGTTTGTCAAGTAAACAAAGAATACCAATGCAAAGAACCAATTTTAAAACTTTATCATGAAGTAGCAATGAAATTGCTTGTAAAATTTGACTAGTATGAAATTGATAGCTTACCTAGATTGACTAATAAATTTGCATTTGCAATGGCCTCTCTAGGATCACTGATTTCAAAGAAATCTGAAGGAGAGGTACAACCACTAATCATCACAATGATCTCTAAATTTGCAATTTCTTGAGCTGAGTCCAAATATGAGAAATATGTTTGATTTATCTACATAGAATAATATAAGCCTTGGTTTAGCCAAATAAAATCCTTCCTAAAGTTGGTAACACTCCCATGTGACATGTCATATATTTCTAAACATAGTTTTAAGTGAAATATAGCCTATTTTACTCTCTTGGGGGACTTATGGTATAGACGTGGTTATGATGGAGTCCTCATTCATTATATTGAGCCTGTAGAGGCTCAAGGAGAAATATTATAATCTCATGATGGTACTTGTGGTGGTAATTTTAGAGGAATGGCCATTGCAAAGTGCATTTTACACATGGATTATTATTGACCCACCATGGAATGCAAATTTTGTACTTATGTAAAAAAATGCCAATAATGTCAGCAACACGCTAATTTAACTCATGTACCATCACAAGCATTGCAAACTATTCAAAGTATTTGGAAATTATCACAATAGAGTTTGGACTTGATTGGTAAAATCATACCTTCTTCCTCAAGACAACATACATTCATCATCATAGCCATTGAATACTTCACAAAATGGGTTGAGCAATTCCTCTAATAAGTATGATTGGACCTCAAATTGTGGATTTTTTACTTTAGCATATCATCTATCATTTTGGTATCCCCTCAAAATAATTTTTGATAATGGCAAGTCTATCAAGTACAAGAATGTTTGAGCACATTGCAAAAAATATAATATCTAAGATAGTTTATTGACTCCTTACTACCCACAAACAAATGGATAAGTTGAGGCAACCAATAGGACCTTGATCACTATTCTCAAGAAGTTAGTCAAAGAAAATCATCAATATTGGAACATTAAAATCCACTTAGAATTATGGGCTTATTGAACAAGCATCCACCTGCCTATTGGGGCAACACCATTCTCATTGGTCTATGGTGCCAAAGTAATCATGCCTCTTCAACTTGGGATCCCATCATTGTGAATTTCATTGCAAGAATTCATAAATGACAATACTTCTAGACAAGCACGTCTTGACCAACTTACACTCCTTGATGAAATATAAATCAATACCTTAGATAATTTACGAGTATATCAAAATTGTCTCAAGTGTGCTTACAAGTTAATCTACATAAATTCTAAGTAGAAGATCTTGTACTCAAAGAAAGTAAAAAAATACCAATACATTGTTGCATCTTTGTGATAAATTCATAGCTAATTGGATAGGGCCATACATTATCACCTAAACAGTGGATCAAGGAATATATAGACTTACCAGTATAGAGGGAGTAGAAGAGCTCAAACCATTTAACATCATCCACTTGAGAGTGTTACATGCTTAATGTGATTAACATATATGTATATATACATGGCTAATACACACAAAAAAAACATCATCCATACACATTGCATTCATACACATTACACCACACATTGCATTGCATACATCCACATTGCACAAACACATTCATTATCATTTTGATGCATTTCATCCACCATATTAGGGGTCATTTGTTAAGTTTAGATAATAATTGATCCAATAAATCTTGTTGCCTTAATAAGGGGCATCTCCAAGTTCACATATATTTCATTTCACAACCCAATTTACCATTTGCACTATCAATTCATTACCCTTAGGTTTTCATTCACTTTGCCACCCCTATTATTTCAAGCGAACATCAATACATGTCAAGTTTTCTCTAGGACCAAGTCACATTTTCACTAAAGAAAATATTGAGTTATGGGATTGAATCTAACACTATTGAACCAAATACATTTTACACATATTAAGAACATCTGGTGTCAAATAGGGATAATAACATGATTGGGTTGAACCTCAAAGAAAAAATTTATCTTCACCTATCCCATTATGCACGTAGTCCAAAATAAAAAGCAATGGTCTTCACCATTAATAACACTTCCAAATAAAAGAATGAGTAGTAAGGATAAGGTAAAATTATTATCACACTTTAGTTGAGAATCTAATTCCCCAAAGCTCTAACTCTTTTACAAATCACACACCACATATCCTCTAAACTTAGAGATTAGATCATTGGACAATGGAGCTAATCTCCACCAGGGTTATAGATGCTTGACTAGCAATGGAGTAAGCTCGTGCATGGTTACATGTCTCTCTTGAAGAAACCTCTAACTACACATAAGGATAAGCTAGATTCTTGGTCTTCTCCATGATAGATTTCATCTCAATTTACTCAATGTGGGTTAATGAACTCACTTGTACACACATTGGTATTACCGTGATCTTGATTGGTAATTAACATTTCACTACACACACATTTGATCTTAGAAAACTTAGGTAGAATTTAGTGATTTTGATAGATATCACTAGTATGTTTGAGTCTCTACAAAAAAAACTCCAAATAAGTCATCCATAAGCCAAAACATCATTTGTGCCATTATGCTACCATTACATGATTATTCCATGCCACATACACCATTTTAGTGTCCCTAATTAAGCAACAATAATAATAATGATCAAGTAAAATCTAAACTATGAATGATCATTAGTATACCAGTTTACATGCATTATTATCATAAAAAATAAATATCAACATTACATTATCATCCATCACATATACACATGCATTCACAAACACATCCTCAAAAAATTCATAACACAAAAGTAAAATCCATGTATATATATATCACATATACAATGAAGGCCCGAAGGTTATATACAATGGAGCACCAAGGCTCATCTATAAAAAGTGCATCTAATCACTAGCTAAAACCCATAGGCAAACCCCCGTGACCTCGAAGGAACCCTATACCTAGAGACATTATGCCTAGAGTCAATATTCCTAATAGAATCTGCTACAAAAGAAAAGGGTCAATATTGTAGCCCAATATGGTGTTGCATGAGAAGATCCACTAAATCCTAGATATATACCTCTCAAGATCAAAGGTGTAGTACATCATGCCACTGATGAGAGTCCATATATGCTAGCTTTAAATGGAGCCTCACTATTGTATCTACCCCTCTTCTTGTCATTGCTCGTACCTCTAGCTATGTTTGTAGCTGAGCATTCTATGCATATCACTATACCACCATGTATTGGAGATGGTCCCACTCCACCTCTAGTCTTATCCAATCCTTCTCACTTTGACTTAGAGGTTTCTCTATAACCTCTTCCATGTCATCATTTCCACCATCATCACCTCAAATATTTGGAGGCTACTCTATTACATCCCTCGCCTGCCTCCCTCTACTAGATCGATTATTTATTTATCATCGAGGAGCCTCCTCTACCACTGACTCCTCCTCATATCTGCTATCCTCTTAGATAACTTGACTCAGTACCATGGAGGCTATGAATTAAACCAAGCCTCATACTCTATCATGGTCTTGACATCATCCACATCTAGGAGATCTATCTCCTCATCATCCACATAGTCTACCTACCACTCCACACATCATAAGCTTGACTCATCTGATTGATGCCTATAAAGAAATGGTACCTATAGAACTCCCGACCTCACCCCAAACTATTGTAGCACTTGAGAGAATTATATTAGCTCCACCTTACTACCATCTTGCCCAACCACCCATCTAGCCTATCGAGTCCTTCATAACTTCTCTCTATCACTAGGCCATATAGACTCCTTCCATGGCCTCTAGCACACCTAATAAGGCATCAAAACTTCCCATAGATCCCTACACTCCTAGCCACTATGACTAGGATGAATCGAATACACCTCCTCACTCACCCACCATATCAAAGCATAGGGTTGATCACTATCCCTCTCCTCATAAGACAACCCAAAAAGGCAAGCCACAATAAAGTGCTCCTAGACCCAACACTATAGTAGTACACTACAACCCAACCCCTTCTACTCCTACCTCTTCAACTAATATAAATTCATATACATCTACACCAATAATACAGGTTTCCATGCATACACCTGGGGCACATCGATCATGTTGTACACCAACCTACTCATGTTCCATGGGAACCAACACCCGATATTGTTAGGCACTAAAACGTTGGCCAATAGAAACATAATTAGGGTCACCAATTTCTCCAACTCTTGCCTCACATACATGGCCAAATATTCTATCCCTCCACCTTATATATTTGCATCCCTTCATCCATATCAACTCAATTTCCTTATCGTACCCAACCTAAACATGCAACCCCTCCATCGATACTCGAAATATGTGATATACATCTTCCAACATCATAGTCATGTCCCCTATCAAAAGTTGGAAAGTCCCTCTATCTAGATCCTATACCTTAACCAAGGCTGAGAGATATCCCTCATCCATCCTCACCACCTCAAACCGTGCCACCCTAGCCAACCCCATATCTTCCAATTTATCCCACTCAACCTTATACAAGGACTTTCTAACACCTGCTATAACCGGTGAGAATTGGTGTTGAGACTCTAGGATCAACAACTACAACACAAAATAATTGAAAATACATTACTATCACATTCATTGCAAAATAAAAAATATTTAGAAATATTCTAAAAAAAATTAAAATATCGAAATAATATTGCCAAGTACACTTACCTCAACTGCCTGCACTTCCATTCCTATTGTCACATCCATGCTCTCCATCGTCATCCTTAACTCCTCCATACTCCTTCACAATCACTCACTAACTCTCATTAGACACTACTTATGAAACTCGTGAATGTAAGAATGAATTCAAATTCATCCATGCAGGCCTTTTATAGCCAAATTTTATGTGCTAAATGCCCATGGGCATTAGTAGAGCATAGTCAAATGCTACCTTGCATTTACCACATGGTAGACGCTCTCCCACATCTGATCCTTATACATATGTTAGTCGATGTTTGGCTCCAAATTTTTTTGAAAGACCAAACATGCTAAAAAACATAGCTTACCCCTAGATAATCACCTCAATATGCATCCATTTCATCATAATATCATATTTTGTGAAAGTAGAAGCTGATTTGGGAGCTTAATTTTTGTTTACGATCACAAGTCATAAAAATGCTTGATAATATTCAAAATACCTCAAAACAGTCCAAAACTTCACAAAATGACCACATTCATCATACCAATAATTCATCACACCATTTCATCACATTTTGTGACATCATGGATTGATTTGGATGGTTAAATTTTGCTTACGACCAAAAGTCATGAAATTATCCACAATTGCTCCAACATATTTTCAAACCATATAAATCTCACAAAATCATCCAATTCATTCATAAATCCATTTCCATATCCATTTTACATCATACACGGTATTTCCATATTTCCAATTACATTTATCATTGCATTTCCATTCCATATTTGGCAACTCCACTCACAATTATCAAGTGACCTTTGTATCTAGTGGTTTACTCTATTCACCTGATTATTGCAGTGATTTATTATCCATGCAACTCAATATGATGAGTAGAACACCATAAGGATGCTTGCACATTCACATTCCTTAATATCATTCATATCATCTTAGTGAATCTTGTATCTAGTGGTTTACCCTATTCCCGTGATGATTGCAACGATCGACTATCTATATAATTTAGTAGGATGGGTGAGTCATCATAAGGACACTTATCCATATCATCATCCCATTGTTCAAAATAAAAATCTATTTGGTCCCTTATTTTTTTAATGTGACTATGTATAGATTAATTTGCTCAAACGTTGTCATTGATGACCTTGTCCGTATGGGCTTGAAACATGGATAATTCTCAATACATCATCTATTTTACATTTATAGTCATTGAGAACACATGCCTATAGGATTGTTTGTTCCTAGAGGAAGGAATTTTACTACAATCACTATACGAACCTAACTCCCCCTACACGTTGACCCTTTATCTTGCATTTTCATCACTTTGCATTTCAATAACGCCAAAAAGGTATATTCTTCAACAACACATGATCACCCAAAAATTCGGGTAACCAGATTTGATTTTGATTTCCCATATTGGGATAAACTCATTTACATCACACATTTTCACCCATAATTGAAAAAAAACCCCTTTTATATTGGGGCAAAGAATAGAATCAATCATTGCATCATCTATTTCACTCTATTGACATTTACATCATTCAAATCATCCACATTTCCAGAAGCCCCCTTGCATTTGTTGGGGTAAAAATAGAATACGTTACACTTGCCAAAAAACATTTTCTATTGGAGCAAAAAACAAAATCGATCATTGCATCATTATATATGTTACTCTATTGATGTTTGCATTATTCATATCATCCACATTTTCAAAACCCCCTTGCATTTATTGGGGCAAAAATAGAATACATCATTCACCCACATTTACACCTTAATTATCACCCACAATTATGTCAATTGGCTCATGAGATTCATTCTTCACTCATTCACCAATTGAGGGAGTAAGCTACACCCACATCGTTTTGTCTTCAATATCTTCTTGTGCTCTAAGGAAAGAAAGTTTGTTCAGCAAAGCAGGTGTATCTTTGTTTTTGCATGCATTGTGTTTCACGCAACACAATACAAAAAGGAGCATTCGTAGACACCTAATCCTAGCCACTTTTCATCCATGCATCATTCAATCACATCTATTCATTATATATAATCGTCCACATTTTCCAAACCCCCTTGCATTTATTGGGGCAAAAATATAATACATCATTCACCCACAATTACACATACATTATCATCCACAATTATGTCAATTGGCTCGTGAGATTAATTTGTCACTCATTAACCAATTGAGGAAGTAAGCTACACCCACATTATTTTTATCTTCAATATCTTCTTCTTCTCCAAGGAAAGAAAGTTGTTTCACCAAACCAGATGTCTCTTGTTTTTGCATGCATTGTTTTTCATGCAACACAATACAAAAAGGAGCATTCGTAGACACCAATTCCTAGATACTTGTCATCCATGCATCATTCAATCACATCTATTCATTATATATATATATGTATATATAAGTATATTTATTTATATTTATATTTAAATATAAATTTTTTATATATTATATATATATATATATGAATAAATCATAGCCATTCATCATGTTTTAATCTCGATCGCCGGTTAGTATCGTTGAAACACTAGCATGTTGAAGGTAGGTTATAAAAGATCATTTACTTTGGTAAATAGGGTTAAGTGGTTAATCATTCAAATAAGTGGGCAAGCCCTTGCATCCATTATTGCATAAAATTCTAGTATCTCACTATCATCCTCTCCTCTCACCACCTTCGTACCCTTTGTTTCTATTTCCCACATCCCCTGTGAACCAGATCTAGTTCTGTACTACTCTCCTCAAAAACCCTCAAACACTATTGAGCATTCCATGAATGTTGTTGAGAATCTCTGAAATTCTATGAGGCATCCACTACCATTTGTGAATTCTCCAAGGTGTTTCCCATCATTTTAGTTTCATCGACATACCCTTGAATGCTTTCAAGTATTTGTATGAAATTAGATCATAGAAGCAAGAGTGTGGATCAAATAAATAAGATATTCTCATACAAGTTAAATTTTTTTGTTATTTTACATCTTATGTTTTTGTATTTTACTTGCATTTCCTCATTTAAAGCACTAGGATTTATAGATTTGTTTTGTAGAGGGTCTCACATAGTGGAGCTCTCACATATGCTAGTGACCTCTTGGTTTTTTTGATCTATTTGCACGTACAAGAAATATATTCTTTATAACTTGTATAGCTTAGGTGGTCCTACAGGGATACTCAAGCCCACCTACAACTTGTTTGGAGCAAAAAATGTTGTAGACGACACCTAACATTCTTTATAGACAAGGTTTTTCAAAATCCTTCGATTGTAACTATTGTATCAATATACATTATATTGAAACATTTGAGATCAATGATCCTACCATATTAATACATATTTTTCTCTTTATTGTTTAATATATTTTGTGTGTTGATTTTTTTATTGCTATCTTGGTGTCGATGATTTTTTCTTTATACTATTTGTATGGTAGGCATAATAAATAAACCTAAGATTAGATCTTACACTAAAACATGAATAAAATTATCAAATAAAAAATATCCAATACTAACCTTCTCATAATCTATCACATGTAAGGAGGAATCACCACCGATAACAACATACTCTTCCAAATGTGGTGTGTTACAATCATGTAGAAAGTGCTTGTTCTTAGGTGTGTGCCATATTTTTTAATATGCAAACTACTCATTAGAAGAAGTGGATTCCCAATATGCTACATGACCAACAACATGAGATATTGATTTTTCACTATCATGAGTATCCTGAATCCAATAATAGAAGATAACAACATCAATCCCTCCCTTTTTTATTGCTACCTCAAGCTTTTTGATGTAAATTTAGGAACACTCTAATTTGTGTTATTTCTTGTTACAAAAATTATAGGTTGACTGCTTAAATGAATTCTTAGTCTTCTTTTCATTCTACTTTTTTTCTTGTTAATCTAAATATTAAAAACATATTTTGCATTAGTTATATTCATAAGACTAGGACCTTACTCTTTTGTCGTCGATCATAATAGTTAATAAGGTATCTAAACATTTTATCAATCATAGAAAATCGAAACTTAGGAAGTAGACATGAAGCATCCTTAACACAATAACAATTAATATGTGTCTTTGGGATATTATTGAAGATAATTTTGAGAAGCTTGATATTTTTATATCTATAGCTTCTTATTTCTACCCCAATCATTTGGAATCCCTCTATCAATTTGGATATCATATTTCAATTTCATGAATCAAATGATATACACATCAACAATAGCAAAGGAATTCATAGTTAAGGTTACAAGGTTTTTCTTCAATCTACTAGTTTTTGAGGAATAAATAAAATCACTAAACTCCTAAAATTTATCAAATAAATGCTTAGGATTTATAGTGTTTGTAACATGGGTTTCATAAACATTTTCAACATAAAGAGCTATCACATTAAGAGCATCAAAAAATTTATCCCTCAAAAACTACTTATCTTTAATATCAATTTCTAAAGATTTCTCATTGGCAAATTTTAGCAACCTCTTGCTTCAAACTATAGCTTCAATATTGATTTTCCAAGTGACATAGTTTGGACCATTCATTAAGAGAAAATTTTGAACCATAATTTTCCTATCTAAATATAAAATCCAACACATAATTTAGGTAGAGAAAATAATACCATTATAGATACCTTAAAAATCCTTATGATTTGAAAAACAATACTATCTCAAATTACTTCCATATGCAAAATTTATGGTCCCTAGACGTTTAGCTTTAAAATCACATAAAATTTGGTAATTATTAATTCTTAATATTACCTTATTTGGTAATTAGTATATTCTCTTAGGTACATATATTCGGTAATTTAATTATTAAAGTAGTTAGTTAGTTTAACACCATTATTTTATTTTACCATAAAGATATTCATTGTTCGAATATCTTATGGTTGTCGTCATTTTGATTAGTTGTTAGTTGTTAGCTAAAAATTAGGGCAAATTTAATTTATGTGTCTTTAGGTTATATTTAGCCTTAGACTTGTGTATTTATATGCCTACATTATTAATAAATTACTAATCGCCTATGGTTACTAACATTTGTATTAGAGCTCTTGGCAACGCGAGACCTGTAAAACTGGGACAAGGGCAAAGCTGGATCGAGGGGACATATTTCTTGAGATGGGATCCCCCTAGACCTGCTACTTAGAATAGATATTGAGGTGGATCCTGAGTAGTAAGGCTTGCTTCGTAAGGTGGACTGCTAGAACCTGACACACTTCTCGAGGTGAGGTTGACTAGACTGGTTGCTCATGATTTGGTGATTTTTTCCTCAAATTCATTTGAAATATATTGTAGATCTAATAGCCACATATTTTCAAATCTATCAGGCCCACGTGGGGTATCCCAAATTACTTGGGCAACCCATGGTGGGTAGGAGCACCCACCATCCCGATGGCTCTGACTACACACCAATCGAAGCATGAGATCCAACATTGGATATGAATCGGTTTGGAGAACCTACACCTACTACTGAATTCAAGGTCATAGTACCTAACACACTAAAAGCACGAGGATACGGAAACAAAAAGGAAAAGCCAAGATGCGATGCAAACGAAACAAAAGATAACGCTAAATCCTATGAATTGAAAGTGCATGAAAGGAAAGAGGCATAAACGAATCGAAACCAAATAGAAAGCCAATATGGAAGACAACCCTTTTTATTAATATGCTTCAGAACTCGGTTACAATTCGCCTCCTCCCTTTTTAGGGGCTAGGAGCGTTAAATGTGTTCTTGTCACATCAATGGATGCCATTCCTTCTTCCGCGTGCCCACATGTAAAGTGGGCGGACCAAACATCGTCGCCGCTTGCATTGATGAGTCTTGACTCCTTGCTGCTCCTCTAATGTTGAGACCCTATGTTCAAGGAAATAGGAAACAGTTAGTAGCACTTGTAGATAAAATGAAACATGCAATCCCCACGCCTTCAATTAGTACATGCAAAATATAAATAAAATGATAACTAAAATAGATCCAAATGAACTAAAAACTTGACAGGGGCATCAAAACATCACCGAGAAGGCACAATGCAAATGGAACAGTCAAAAAATTCACCACATATTCGTATTCGCTCTGGGGCGGGACGAATAGACCTGCAACAAAGCGTCAAAAAGCACTATCCCAAATGTCACATCTGGGAAGCTCCAAATCACCTACAAAGTTAGGGGTTAGCTAAAAGGGGGTATTTTGGGAAGACCCAGAAGGTCAGATTTTCCCAATTTGGCCTCTATCACCGGGAATTTGATGATGCTACCTGCATGTTAGTAAAGGCGGGAAATGATAAAAACATGATAAAAAATGCTCAAAACGATGTGAAATTTGAATGACAACCTATCTAAGCAGCATAGAATCAGATGCAAAAATAATAGAAAGGAAATCGCTACAGATTTCTAATCACTCCGGGGCGGGGCGATTAGGACTGCAACGATGTGGGGGGTGCCTGGGGGCAGGACGCCCATCGTTTGGGGCCCGATTTCAGCACCAATCCACTTGGGATGGGTCCAAAACCTCTTGTGGGGTGTTGTCAGAAAATTTGGTAGGATGTTGTGGCCAAATGTCAGGTTTTGGTTCCGGATTTGCGCTTCCAATAACCACCCTATGACCTCCCTTCCAAAAGAGATCAAGGATGTGAAAGGCACAAATCAAAAGGTGTGTGTGGAAGTAAAATGACAGCACTTCATTGCTCAAAATGCTCCTTCTCTGTATCTCTTGTGGTGAGAAAACTCACCAATTTATAGACCTGGAGGTCTCTTGTGATTGAGCATGCAGAGGCGCCACTTGGCAATCATGCCTTCCAAGGGGGGAGAAGATTCCTCCCTGATTAGGGGCTCCATGACTGCCCTCTCGCCCCTAAAATCTCACTCACACTCCCATGCAATGAAGGAAGAGTTAAGTGGTGGATCTGAGCTGCCATTTGTCAAGATTTGACTTTTTCCCATCAAACCTGCTATTCGCCCCACCCTGGAGCGAATACTGCTAATCGTCCCTGGGTGGGGCGAATACCGGTTTGTAATCATCCCTGGGTGGAACGAGTATTAGAGCGAGTGCCCGAAGGTGCCAAATTGACCTTTGACCTTCCAAAACTATTGTGAGAGTGGTTAGGACCATTGTTTAACCTCTAGGGGCTGTGTGTGTCAATGCGATCAGTGTTTGCAGTCACATAATCGGATTGGTGCTATTTTGGTGTCTACAGATGCCCCTTTTTGGGATGCGTTGTGCATGGCGCAATGTTGAGAAAAAATAGATAACCAAAGCACTAATGATTAGGGTTTCTTAGTAACCTAACCAACTTTTGATGCCCCAAGTATGGAAAGGGCATGCATTCTTGAATCCTTGCTTCTGACGAGCGAAGGAACTCAATTCAAGTGTTAACCTTTTTCGGTGAGGTGTTACTTGATCTTGGACATTGATCAGTCATGAATAGGCAAAGGGCGCAACCTTTTGTCTATGGGAACCTTGAGTTCATGATTCATGAATGCCAAGTGTTTGATCAGCTTGTGATTATTGCTTGTTTGCTGCCCCAAGCAAGGGCGTGATTGTCTTTGTCAATGATTCTTTGAATGCATGCCATTTCCATGATTGGGTGTGTATTTGTTGATTGGTGACTAAGTGTGACTACCCCCTCAAGCGACGAATCGATGAGGGAATGACCTACATGAGAAAAGCGACGAGTCACTTGACCCAAGATGACTTGTGTAAGGGTGCCTTCAGATGTTTATCTTTGAATGTGTGTGCAGTTTTTCGACATTTAGACCTATTTTTGGTGGGTGTTAACCCTTTTTGTGACGCTTTTTGGAGCTGAAATTGTCAAAAATCTATCTTCCCGTGGAGCGGTCCGGCTATGGTAGCCTTCTTAGGGAATAGGATAGTGACAATTTGTGACCCCAACATCAGTTTTGTATGCCAGTGAATGGCGGGCGCAAAGGCACCTTTGTTCGGCAATTTTATTGCTATTTTTGGGTGGATTTTGACCCTTTTTGGGATGTCGTTTGGGATGAAATTCTTGGTAATCCGTCCTCCCGTGGAGTGGTCCGGCTATGGTAGCCTTCTTAGGGAGTAGGATAGTGAGGATTTGTGACCCCGACATTTGTTTTGCATGCCCAAAATTTCAAGTGCAAAAGCACTCTCATTGGACAATTTTATTGCTATTTTTTGTGCATTTTGTGCATTTTTTTGTTGTTTTTGAAATTTTTGCTCTGTAATCATCCCTAGGTGGGACGAATACTAGTTTAGTAATCATCCCAGGGTGGAACGATTACAGGACTAAAAGCCTATTTAAGGGCCAAAACTAGGGTTTGGGCTCATTTGCATTCATTTTTTTGGCGATTTGGAGCTCTGAGGAGGAGGAGGTCGATTCTGCGAAGCGAAGCACTGCCAAATTTTTAAACACCATGAGTTCATGGACCGGGTCATCAAGTGGTGGAGCCGATGCGAGACCGATGAGTGCACTTCCTCTTTTTTTTAAATTGGTTGATTTTACAATTTAAAATAGTAATTTATTTTTCTTTTGTAGTTTTTTTCATGATTTTAAAAATGAAACCCTAGTTTAAATTTATTTTGAAAAGACGTAATTAAATTCTAAATTTTTTTCTGTTTTAAACTAAGGTAAACCCTAGGTAAAAAGAAAATTTTGCTATTTTTTGATGTTTTTGTTAAATTAAAACCCTAGGATAAACGCAAAACCCTAGCTTAGAGTTTTAGGTTAATTTTGTCAGTTTTAAAACTTAGCTAAAAACCCTAGGTTTTTAAAAAAAACTTTCATTTTAATTTTTTTTTTTGTATATTTTTAGTAGTTTAGACTAGGATTATAAACCCTAGGTTAACTTTTTTTTTTATTTTATTTTTGTTTTTATAGTAGACTAGGATAAACAACCCTAGGTTAACTTTTTTTTATTTTTTTTTTTTTTATTTGTTAGACTAAGTTAAAACCCTAGGTTAACTGAAAAATTTGTTTTTGAATTTTTTGAATTTTATTTATCAGTTTAAACGTAGAGTTAAAAACCCTAGGTACTGACAAACTATTTTTGATTTTTTTGAATGTTTTGAATTTTGTTGTTTGTTATTTGTCTATTTTTAGTTGTACATTGTTTATGCATTGTTGTATATTCATGTTTGTTGTACAGTTTATCATGTTTTTTAATGTTTTTGTCTTGTTTTCTTTTGCAGATTGTGAAGAGCCGGTACCGTGTGCCTACGATTTTCTCAGAAGCGTGGGAGGCACTGACTTTGGCTGACTGGGAGTGGCTTGATGCCCTTGGGCTCAAGCAGGTGACTCGGCTGGAGCCTGTGGTCGGGGATCGGGCCTATCTGATGGCCCTGATCAACTTGTGGGATCCTCAGACCAACACCTTCCATCTCCCAATAGGGGAGATGATAGTGACCTTGGAGGACGTTTATCAGATTCTACGAATTCTGATAGACGGACTGCCGATCAGGACGACGCCACGAGATCAACGGACAAGTGTGCTGACACGCTACTTTGGGCATGGGGAGGAGATGGGTGTGGATAGCCCAGTGGAGAGGGCAGAGGGTGACTGCCAGATTGGTGGCATTCTTGTACGATGGTGGCTAGAGAGGGGCATGTTGGGAGTGAGGCACGCGACTGATGGGCCTCATTT
Organism: Wollemia nobilis; assembly: GCA_028583015.1. Classification (NCBI taxonomy): domain Eukaryota; kingdom Viridiplantae; phylum Streptophyta; class Pinopsida; order Araucariales; family Araucariaceae; genus Wollemia; species Wollemia nobilis. Next base: position 185,310 of record JAQPPZ010002366.1, read on the forward strand.
CCAACATGCTGCTACCCGACTCTTTGGGTGCGAGGTTCCCATGGAACCTATTGGAGGTGGTCTTTCAGTTGGTGGAGTGTCCGACGCATGAGCCCTTGATTATGAGGTGGGGGCAGACACTACTAGCACAGCTCTATGATGAGTTGTATGAGGTCCACTATCAGAGGCAGAAGGGGATTGGCTGTAGCTATCTATTGTAGAGTTGGGCTTGGTAGCACATAGCGATGGAGAGGCCGATGGGGTTACCATGGACTACTCGATCAGAGATGGTGGATAGAGATATAGGATATGTGGCTCTATGGTGGTGGTATGAGGAGCAGGGGTAGAGTCGGTGATGGGTAGGTGTCATAGGGCACTATGTCGATGCCTTTGCTCAGCTTACTCTAAGGGAGGTATTCTGCACCCTATCGAGACTATCCGACTGGCTTGAGGCTGGAGAGTGGCTTCGATGGGTGCATCGATGGAGATGGCTAATCGGGTGGCATGGGACTAAGCAGGAGTACTTCTCGTATATCCAAGTGACATGATAGTTTGGGGTGCACAGGGGTTGCCTAGTGAGCCCTTGATCTATCGACATCAAGGGGACGAGAGGACCTTGGCTGGTCGATCATCGAGCCATTGGGTGAGGAGTCAGATACGTTATTGATGTCTCTGATGTGGATGACATCGGGATGACATGAGTATGACCGAATGGTGGACACTACGGGATGGCGGGGAGAGGGACCACTAGGAGGCATAGAGGCAGCAACAGTCGGGGGGAGGGTAGAGAGGCACCAGGAGATGATTGGGGAGCTCCATTAGAGGATGCAGACATGGTGGAGGTGGATGATGTGGGTGAGGATTTTGGGGTTTCGGATCAGCCAGAGATGTAGGACGTCTCGGAGTAGTGGGAGCAAGCTGCTATTCTAGAGATGTCAATGCCTGAGTCTCAAAGGACACGAAGGTAGGGTTCACGTAAGAATGCATGATTGGTAGGGTTACTCTAGAGGTGGGATGAGGAGCTCGAGGATGCGCTATGGGAGAGGGATCTCCTACGAACGTAGCTAGTAGAGAGGAGAATGCATTTGCTATGTATCATCGATGGGATGGGGATACCGATTGCGGGGAGAGGGATCTCCTAGGACATAGTGGCATATGATGAGAATTTGCTATGTATCACCAATGGGAGATGGACTTGGTTCGGCATCGATTGGATCTGGAGGTAGATATTATCCACCTCGATGGGTGGATCCCTAGTTAGGGAGGTGGATCATCATGCCGCTCGAGAGGGAGTGATATTGAGTAGTCAACATCCTCTCGATGTAGGCGACTGGATGAGGGGGGCTCTAGTAGGCATGATGTGAGGGCTAGAAGCCACCCTGAGGGGTCCCATAGGACCCACACCATGGGGGTAGTTCCCGTCGCACCGATCCTGCATGATCATGGTGGCCGACGCCCTAGGCTTGGGGGTTTTGAGATTTTGCTTTTTGTGAGGTCAGAGGACCGATTATTGTAGCCTATGGGCATTTTTGATGATATATATACAGATGACTTTATTTTATTTATACATACTGATTTGATGTTATGCCAATATTTTTGAATGTGTATGTATGCATGTTTATTTATGATGGTGTATGCATGTGTTATTATGAATGCAAATGTTTCTAATTTTTATGATATGCAAATGGAATGGATGAATTGAATTTGTGATTTTTGGCGATGGCACCATAGACTATTTAGAACTTATGGCTTTTTGTCCTAGGCGATTGTTGTGGTAAATGACTTTTTATGTATACATGTTATTTTTTGTATTTTTTGATGGCGATGCAAGGATGAAAGATATCACAGTTGGTTTAGAATGTAGTTAAGGTTTTCTGAGACTCAGATGTTTTAACTAACTAGCCATGACTATACTTTTATCTTACAAGACTTTTGAACAAGGTATGAATCGGACTTGTCTTTGACCAAGTTATTTCACATCCCTGTGTGTGCAATTGAGTTCGTTTATGTGGTATTTGTCAGGATACCGCTAGTGCCAGATAGGCTGTCAACCAAACCTGTACTGAGGATCACCTAATTAGCTCCACTAACTCCTTTGTTGTATTTAGTCAGATTAATCTATGGTGCTATCTAGGATACCATAAGCTAGCTCATCCACATGCAAACATTGATCTGTACACAAGTTAATGTGATAGATATATCGTCATGCGGGAGGTTTACCACCAGTGACCGATAGGCTATCCACCAAACCGATACTGAGGTTTACTTCATGACCTTCTGAATGTTGAGAGTTCCAGGGATTCAAGTTCGACTCCCTTCTTTTCTTCAATTGTATTGGGATACTTGCTCTTTTGTAGTGATAAAAATCACTATTTATTTTTGTTTTCTTTTTTGAGCAAGGGATTTTGAATATTGAGTGATGAGAATCACTATTGTATGTGCCTTTTGATGTATGCACTTTGGTGGTGATGTCAAATTTTTGGAGTTTTGACTTTTGCAAATTTTTGATGTTTTGCAACTTTTTGAGAACTTGGGATTCTTGGGGAATTGGGTAGGGAAGATGCTTGTCCTTTTGCCAACTCTCAGCATTCTTGGGGTCATTCGCACAAGGGGATGAGCAAGATAACCATTTCGCTTATGGTGACCTAGATTGCTTTATAGATTTCATATTTCGTTCACACAACTTGGGAATTATTTTATGTGTTTTAACTTGTGTTGGGATGCTACGTAACAAGGTGTGATCCAAGTAGAACTCTACCTTTGTAAAATCTATCTGACTTTGTACAGTATGTGGCTAGAAAGCTAATGATAGCTGAATGACGAAAACTCTTGATACATTAGAAGACAACCGACTATGATATGGCGAAAAAGATGTGAATGGCATTTATTTTTGATGGACTATTTATAGAATGGAGAAATGTGGAAAATGATGAATTTGCCGAATAATTACAGTCTATGGTGCCTTTGACCTTTATGACCACAAATATGTAATGTATGGATGTGATGCTTAATGCAGCTATTATTTTTGTGTTTTTGATGGATTTATTTTTGTGAGTATGAAGATGAGATGCAAAAAGAGCTCTTTATTGTTGTGATGATTTTGAGCATGCATGGAAATGAGATGCAAATTTTTGTTATTTTTGATGATTTTATTGTTTTTGAATTTTCTTATTTTTGACCAAGTGATTGTGGGAACCCTTGGAGCTTTTTGGTTTGACCAAAGGGATTATGGGTACCTTTGGGGCATTTGGGATTGACCAAGCGATTGTGAGAATCCTTGGAGCTTTTTGGTTTGACCAAGTGATTATGAGAATCCTTGGAGCTTTTGGGTTGACCAAGCGATTATGAGAATCCTTGGAGCTTTTGGTTTGGGCTATGGCTCTTTTAAATATGGAATGGCCTCAAATGACTGATATTCAAGGGTTCTAGTTCCTTGATTCCATCAAGAGAGGCGAGCCGGTATGTTCCAGGTCCTATTTTACTATCGATGACATAAGGACCTAACCAGTTTGCCATGAACTTGTCCCTTAGATGGGGTGGCAAGTTAGAATTTTGTTGGTTCTCTTTTAAGACTAAGTCACCAACCTGAAAGTCCCTCAGGTGAACCTTCATGTTGTATGCCTTCTTAAGTCGCTCTTGATAGATACATAAATGCTCGAGAGCATTAACACATCATTCATCGAGCAACGTAAGCTGGTCTAACCAGGCCTACCATATAGTGTCATCATCGATGAACTCTTGCATTGATATGCGTAGGGAAGGAATTTCCAACTCGAGAGGCATGACAGCCTCGGAGCCATACACGAGCAAAAATGGAGTTGCCCTAGTGGGCATCCGAATGCTAGTGCGATAAGCCCATAGGGCAAGTGGGATCTGAATGTGCCAATCCTTATGACTATCTATGACTATATTTTTGAGGATGGCAACTAGCATTTTGTTTGATGCCTTTGCTTGCCCATTTGCCTACGGATAATAGGGTGTCAAAAAACTATGCTGAATTTTGTACTTTGTGGTCAAAGCACGCACGTCTTTGTTCTTGAATGACGTCCCATTATCCGAGATTATCTTGGATGGAATACCAAAATGACATATGATATTATGTAAAATGAACTCCGAAATGTGGGTTCCAGTCGTAGAGGTAAGCGGAATTGCTTCCACCCATTTGGTGAAGTACTCTGTGGCCATTATGATAAACGTGTGATGGCCTGATGACGTAGGGGAGATCTTTTCGATTAGATCTAAGCCCCACTACAAAAATGGCCAAGCCGATTGGATCGGCTGCAAGGCCTGAGAAGGTACATGTGTCAAATTGGCATGGTGTTGACACTTCATGCACTTCCTTACATACGCGCAACAATCTCGCTCTAAATATGGCCAATAATAGCCCATGCAGAGAATGCGCTTTGCGATGGCCATACCACTGAAGTGGCCACCGCATGTACCATCGTGCGCTTGGGTGATCGCCCAAGTGGACTCCTGTTGGTCCAAGCAATGAAGGAGGATTCCTTCATAGCTACGATGGTACAAAATGTCTCCTAACAAGACATGCTTTGCCACTTTCTATTTGAATGATCATTTTGTGGCATGCGTCAATCCAAGTGGGAGGTTACCTAACTTGAGGTAGTCCCTTATGGGTGTATACCAATCTTGTTGATCGAAAACCTCGACAGTCTGAATAGCCAATCCCTCTTGAAGTTCATCCCTAGAAAAAGTTGAGTGGGAAAGAACTTGTAAGAATAGCATTGTGTTGCTATTAAGGGGAGTAGGGGAGAACAAGGACCCCCAGTTGGCATGATTCAGACAATCATGGATTCGAGAGAACTTGTCCGGGGATGGTTCAATCTGGATCAAGTGGATTCCTAGTATTAAGTCAGAGCTTGCACGCTCCATCACTGATTGCGATAGTGTTTTGACTTGAATGGTTGTCATATCACCAGAAATGTCTTACGGGATTAGTGACCCCAAGGAGGCCATAGTGTCCACAAAATGATTCGATGATCGAGGGAGTGCCTCGATGTCGTACCATTCAAGATTTGCCAAGAATTTGTCCACAAGGGCTTTGTAGGCCTATAGAACTGGGCATTTACATTGGAATACCCCTTTGACTTGGTTGAAAATTAACAATGAATCACCAAAGATGTTCAATCATTTGATGTTCATGGTGATTGTTGTCTGAAGACCTATGAGCAAGGCTTCATATTCTGCATTGTTGTTGGTGCACGGGAAATCTAATTTAAATGATAGAGGCATTGGAGCCCCTTGCGGTGTGAAGAATACAATTCCTATGCCACCCCCTTGCTCACATTTAGAACCATCAAAAAATAGGGTTATGTCGGCCTGTGACTCAGGCTCATCAGAATCTGGCGATTCTGAGACATGGAAGACCCCATCATCGGGTAGTTCTATGATCAGAGGTTGATCATCTTCGAGAGGAGCCTCTGCTAGTTGATCGGCTATGACTTGACCTTTGATGGATTTCTGTCCAATAAACTCTATGTCAAACTCCATCAACAACATGATCCATTTCACCGTGTGGCTACTATGATAAGTATGACTCATCATGTACCGCAATGGATTCTCCTTAGACACAACATACGTCTTGTTGCTCAGCATGTAATGGCATAGCTTTTTGGTAGCAAACACCACTGCCAAGCAGAGCTTCTCGACGTATGCATAGTTAAGTTCATAACTAACCAGGGTGCGGCTAAGATAGTAAGTAGCCTATTCTTTGTGTAGTTCATTTTTCTGGGCTAGCATGGCACCCAGTGCCACCTCAATAGCTGAGATGTATAAGTAGAATGACACTCCTGGTCTAGGTGGTGCCAATACTGGTGGTGAAGCCAAGTATTGTTTAATGTCATCAAAGGTTGACTGGCACTCGTCATCCCAGTGAAATGCGACCCCCTTGTGCAATAATTTATTCATGGGTCGGCACTTGTCAGATAGCTGTGCTATGAAGCGCTTGATTGACGTGACCTTTCCCTGTAGGCTTCTGAGCTGCTTGATGGTAGTTGGGGGAAGCATTTCAAGGATTGCCTTGACTTTGTTTGGGTCCACCTCGATGCCTCATTTTGAGACTATGAAACCCAAGAGTTTTCTAGATGTGATGCCAAATACGCACTTCTTGGGATTCAGTCCGACTTTATGTTCCATGAGGTGATCGAGGATCTTGCTTAAGTCATCGAGATGATCTGGGCGCAAAAGAGATTTGGCCAACAAATCATCCATGTAATCTTCCAAAGTTTTATGCATGTGATCATGGAAGATGTACGTCATGGCACGTTGGTAGGTGGCGCCAGCATTTTTAAGGCCAAAGGGCATGACCTTATAGCAAAATGTCCCCCAAGGCGTTGTGAACGCCATTTTTAGTTGGTCCTCGAGATTGATACGAATCTGATTGTATCCCGAGAAACCATCCATGAGGGAAAGCATTTCATGGCCCACTGTAGCGTCTACCAATGCGTCGATGCTCGACAAGGGGAAATCATCCTTAGGACTCGCTTTGTTTAGATCTCAAAAATTAGTGCATATGCGAATCCTCCCATCAAGATTTTTGATGGGCACCATGTTGGACAACCATGGTGGGTAATCCACGTAGATGACAAACTGTGCATCCAACAACTTTTGTAATTCATCTTTGACCATTAAGGCCACTGTTGGGTGCATCTTACATAGTTTTTGCTTAACTGGCTTGACTGTCGGATCAAGCGTTAGATTATGCATGACTAGCTACGGATCTAGCCCCGACATGTCTTTGTAGGACCATGCAAAAACCTCCTTCTTCTCTTTGAGAAGGGCAATGTAGTCGGCTTGCTCTTCGGGGGATAGACTTACCCCTAGCTTGATAATCTATGGATTCATTGGATCCGAGCCGATGTCTACGTCAGTCGTCTCCTCGATCGACATGTGGGATCCGTCCTCCAACTGGTGTGGAGTTGGGATCAAGTGGATATCATTTGCTGAGTTTAGATCATCGTTAGGAACCTCGGGTCCCTCTTCAGCATGGAAGATATCCTGAGTTGGCCCTAGGGTGAAATGAAGCATCTCACCGAAAGGCCAGTACTCTGATGGGGATGGTGGTGAATTGACATGATCCCAGTCTATGGCATCTATGTCTAGATACAATGACTATGTTGGATCATCCGGATTGTGGATGGGGGCGGTTAAGTCAATGGAGATCATGTTGATGAAATGATTTTGGTCTCCATTACCATGGGTGTGATGACTCGAACATTCTGGATGTTCTTTGTGCTCCGGATCTAGCTCTGGAGGTATTGGCATGAATGGATCGGCCCTATGTGCGGATAGGAGGATAGGGTCTACCCTCGGCACTGATATCTCTATAGGGTCTCTGGGTGGTAGGTGCTCTCCGTATGCCCAAAGTGGTGGATTCAACACTTGGTCCCACTACGCTGGGTTTATGTGCCACTCATGCCCTGGCACTATGTTTAGTTGTTCAAACATGTCATCAATATCCAAGGGGTATTGTTGTTGCATCTACCGCATGTGATTGAGATATGCCATCTCAGTTTCATCTTCATAATCACTGTCGAAGATCCAAAGGCCTTCATTGGTTCCAACAACTATTTGTGACATTAGAGGCTCATCTTGCTCGAGAAAATTGATCTGGCCCCATTGGGGTTGTTTCGCTCTCTATGGGGGGACCTGATTTTCTTGAGGTGGCACTTGCTCGATTGGAGCATCCAAAGGGAACATTGCCAAGAGGCTTTCTTGATAATCATCCATGGGGGTCACTTGTGAGTGATTGCTATCCGATTCGAAGGGGTCCCATGGTGCTACCTCATATTCTGACTCATCTTCTAAAGATCCTTCTTGACCTTGTCTATACCTCTCTTGTAGGTGAGTTCTCAAACTTTCTCCTCTCTCGAGCGAAGGGAAAGGGTTGTTGAGGTCAACAAGGTTGGTTGTCAACAATGGGAGATAATCCCCTAGTGTATATGTCGTGTTAGGGTTGGCATATGGATCTAATGCCAATCCCCCTTGTTGCCTATCCCTAGGCCTTGCATGTTCTCTACCAAGATGTCCAAGGGTAGAGGGTGGTTGAACCCTACTCCTGACTTGTCATATGGCATTTGGTATCTTGGTTGGCAAAGAACACGCACTCCTTGCTCATATCTGCCTAACCCATATCCATGCCAATTGCATTGGCCAAGGTATCTCAAAGCGAAATTTGGGTTGGAAAAATAATTGACATCTTCAGTAAAAGGCTCTTCATCTTCGTCCTCTTGCATGTATGGTTCAATACCATGATCAAGGCCCCCATACACAAATTTTGTCTGGTTTGGCGGGTAGCCTAGAGGAACAATAGTGCCTATGGGGAGACGAGGTCTCCCCATGTCCTGCATGGACTCAAGTGCGGTGTTGCTACAATATTCCACACTAGGTACTCCCCTAGGCCCGTATTGGCCATTTCAATGGTGATTGTTGGTGATTGAGGGGGAGGGAATGGAAGTTCTTCCTGAGTCCACTCCATGTCGGGTGAACTAGGAGCCTCGACTTCCATTCTGCTAGGCATCTCCTTAGTAGAGATGGTTGATACTGATGGCGGTACCTCTTCTAGGGGTTTCTTCCCTTTGTCCTTCTATGTAGCCACCATAGGTGGCATCATTGGTGAAGGACCAGACGATGAAGATGGACCCGATTAGGGATTTGATGGACTTGTCAATGGGGATGCCTATGGAATCGGACCCTGTTTAGATGGATTCAACTAAAAATCCAAATGCATTGATGGAAGGGTCGATTGCGGCATCAGCTGCACCGCATTGCAATACTTGAAGGGTTCCAAGTCCGTCGGGACTACATGCACCTACCCTTCGAATGTATACTTTAAGCACTGATGAGCTATCGAAGGGACACACTTCATGTCCCTGATCCATGGCCGACCCAGCAAGATGTTATAGGCCATCTCACCCTCCAAGATGTGGCACAATGTAGGTATAGTCTTTTGTCCCACTTGGATGGGTAGGACAATTGTGCCAACTATCGAGCATATTGCATCATTGAATGCTCGCAGTGTATAGGTGGAGGCCACTATGTGAGATGCGGGCAACTTGAGGTGCTTCAAGGCCATTGTTGTAATGATATTACTGGATGAGCCAGTGTCCACCAATACCCTTTTGTACGAAATCTCGTTGACCCACGCGATGACGTGCAGGGGTGGATCCGCCATGTCACCAGCCACTGATTTCAATTCATCCTCTCGAAAGGTGATGACTGGCTCAGTGCATCATTTGACATGTCCCACGAAGTTGTTGAAGGAGTTTGCTTCATGGGGCTGCAACTCGATGGCTTTTAGTATCTCCATTAGAGCCTCCCGATGGGGCGTTGATTGTTGTATGAGCTCGTAGATGGAGAGCCTAGCCGATGTGGTCCTCAAACTCTGGGTGAGTTTGGTCCGAATCGTGGCCACTGGTCTAGGCGGAGGAGGTGGTGCAAGGTGCTGTTGTGGTTGTGACATTGTTGGCACCTCTCCTGTAGCTACCGTAGGGGCAGCTGTGCTTGGGTACCTCTTGTTTCGAGTCACTATACTGATCATCCCTACATACCCCTGCATGGGGCAGTTTTGTGTGACCTCATTGACTTGTAGGGTCTTTGCCTATGCATCATGGGTAGGCAAGGGGTCTTTAAAGACCTCCATTTGTTGATTGCTTGGTGCCACGAGATTATCCACCGCTAATGTCTTGTTATCTATTAAGTCTTGCACCAAGCCTTTAAACTTCCAACATGCATTAAGGTCATGTCCCTTCCATCTGTGGAACCTATAGTACAAGTCTTCCCTATAGCCCTTAGGTTTTGGTGCATTGGGGTCTATGGGTTGAATCTCGAGCAGGTTGATCAAGTTTGCCATTGACAAGCGGTCAAACAAGGAGTCTCTGGACTCTGTGTAAGGTGTGAATTGTCGCCTAGGGTGACGCTGCTGATTTTGTTCTTGCCTCTAATTTTCTCTATCATAACTATTAAGAGGCACTACCTGATAGTTAGCCTTTTGGGGCTATGTTGCTTGTGCAGGCTTAGGGACGTTTATAGCAACTTGATTGACCGCAATGGGTTTCTATTGTGTGGTCCCTATTTTGGTGTTCTTAGACCATTCTTTCTTCTTTGGCTTGGCTATCTCGCCATCCTGAATCTTGATCTCCTCAATGATTCTAGCTTGTGCCAGAGCTTCCTCTAAAGTGGCATATTGTTGTAGCTGCAATAGCATAGAGATCGATCTCAAATAGCTCTTTGAGAACATTTGGGTGAGGTCGGACATAGGAGGGAGGTAGGGTAGCTTGGAAAGCAAAGTCCTCCATCGGTTCCCATAGGCCGCCATGGTTTCTTCCTCATACTACTTGAGGCTGGCTAGGTCGCTTAGTGATGCCTTCTTCTTGGTGTTGAAGGTGAAGCATTCGAGGAACGCATCCACTAGCTGATCTAAGTTACTAATGTTGTGCTTTGGCAATTGAGTGAACCAATCCGAGGTAGGGCCTACGAACGTGGTGATGAATGTTCTTAACAACAAAGCATCATTGTCCTGAATGCCAAAGCATTGGCTCAGGAATCTAGTCACATGCTCTTGGGCATCTTCCTCCCCTCTAAATATTGCCAACTGAGGCAGTTTAAAGTGTTCAGGGTAAGGGGGTGCCGGCACTGACGGATGCACAGGATGACTACGGAGTTGGCGTAAAGTGGGATTTTGGGGCCCAGAAGTCTTGGTCTCCATAGACTCCAAGCGCTCTAGCAATGCTTTATATGCATCGAAAGATTTAATTTCTTCCTCCTTAGTTTGCTCCCATTGTGGGTTGTGGGAAACTTGAGGCCTATGGAGGGGTGGCCGGATAGCAGCCCCTCCGCCTTGGTAGGGCATTTTGGCCCGCTCTTCTTCTTGCTCATACTCCTCATAGGCTTCTTGAGGAGTTTTTGGATGAGACCTATAACCATGGGTGGGTCCCCACGGGGGTGCCCATCATTGTTCCTGGGAGTGGCCTCCCGCTCGGGTCTAGGAGGTCTCGGAGGTAGCACTTGGTAAGGTCATGGAGACCTATCTCGTACCAAGGGGTTGCACCTCTCATACGGTTCTGCTCTTTGGGTGTGAGGGGTTGGAACCCTCTCAGGCATAGTGTTATGGAGCAGCTCATCTATTTGGCACTGAATGCGCTCTTTGCTAAGGTGATATAGATGCTCTAGTTGTTGTTGGTCTTGCTCAAGCTGCGTGATCTACGCTTGGTGGGTGGCATGTCTGGTGACTGCCAGGTCAATTTGTTCTACCATCTTGAGTCTAGGAGGCCTAGATGCCTCTCCTATGCATTTATCTCGGTCATGATGATCCGAGATCTCTATAGGTCACTTCCCTCTATCGAGGTTGGTGGCATTCACTCGAGGCTCTGGCCTCAGTAGGTGATTCTGGTAGATAGCAGGTGCGGAGGTGCATTGCTCCCATACTGTGTATTGCTCTTGAGGAATGTAATGGTCTTCCTCATGCTCCCTTTCGTATATGTGAAAGGGGCGGGTAGAGTTGGCTCGCCCTGTTTGAAGAGCCTTGTGCTCTGGATTTGGCTTATTATTCCTAATAGTGATGGGGGGTAAAGGAGGGATGACATAATCATGTGGCCTCTCCTCATGGACCCTATGTTGTTCTAGCACTTCATCACGTGGTGGCCACTCATACCGAGCTTCTAAGGGAGCCTTCCCATTTATATTGAGTGCCACATGTAAGGACTCCTCCTGAAAGGGTCTATGTTGGATGGGAGTGCCCCTCGAAGGGGTGCCTCTATAGTCCCATTCTAAAATGGCATGATGTGGACTCTCTTGTGGGTCGGGCCGCCAAGGTGGTATGACCAAGTCCTTGGGGCTATAGCGGAGGTGACTTGTGCCCCCTTGTACACTCTCCGTAGCTCCTGCCCATGATTGGGCTTGGCTACGGGTGTACACCATGGTGGTGTTTTCCTACAAGATGCGTAGATTTTTATTTTTTTTCTTTTTATGATTTTTATGCTACACTAAATAGAAAATATCACACACACAAAGCAATGATTATCTCGTTTAAAGATTAAAAGTGTGCCCTAAATCTGGTTTAGTGTGTTTTGATTTTTGTTTTGAAAGATTTTGTAAAGAACATTTAAATGCAATATGATGGCTCTTATGACTCCCAAAAATGGTCGCCCCTTCGATATACCATTGCCAGGCCGATATACCAACCTCTCTATATACCCACCCTTACGTGAGGGAAACTATTGGTACGTGAGAGCAGATGGTACATGGAACATAGGCGGTACGAAAGGGGAATCACCCTATTTTTGACACCTACCATAGAAGACTTATCCTCATGCACTGGGAATCACCCCAGCTACACTTGGTCAGCTTTCATCAGGATTTACATCTAGCAATAGTAGCGATCGGGGTTATGGATGCAAAAATTCAAGCCAAGGTGGTGATGAAATCCACCGTTGGTCTTGATCAAGGGCTGGGGTTTTACGACCAGCTCCTTGGTGTTTAAATTGCCATGTGATGTGTGGGGTTATTTTTATTTTGCATAAAAGAAAGTAAACATGCAGTAAAACTTTCCCTAAGCAAGCAAATAACCAGAAAATAGAAAACAGAAAGCAAAAAATGACAGAAGGTGTTTAGGACCCCTACCTCTTCTCTACCCAAATCGGTTGGTTCTGAATTTCTATCCTAAAACTACATAGAGAGCTATTCATCCCTAGGTGGGATGAATAACAGAACTATATTCATCATAGGGTGGGATGAATGCCCATTCATCCCTAGGTAAGATGAATTCCAGCTCTATATTCATCACAGACTAGAACGAACAACAGTCCAACGTTTGAAAACTTGGTACCTACAAGCAAAAACAATCAAGTTTTGATCAGATTTCTGATATCAAAAATAGAGGACAAGGTCCCACCATGATCACCACTAAAATCATGAGGATACGAAAACAAAAAGGAAAAGCCAAGATGCGATGCAAACGAAACAAAAGATAACGCTAAATCCTATGAATTGAAAGTGCATGAAAGGAGAGAAGCATAAACGAATCAAAACCAAATAGAAATCCAATATGGAAGACAACCTTTTTATTAATATGCTTCAGAACTCGATTACAATTCATCTCCTCCATTTTTAGGGGCTAGGAGCGTTAAAATGTGTTCTTGTCACATCAATGGATGCCATTCCTTCTTCCGCGTGCCCACATGTAAAGTGGGCGGACCAAACATCACCACCACTTGCATTGATGAGTCTTGAATCCTTGCTGCTCCTCTAATGTTAAGACCCTACATTCAAGGAAATAAGAAATAGTCAGTAGCACTTGTAGATAAAATGAAACATGCAATCCCCACGCCTTCAATTAGTACATGCAAAATATAAATAAAATGATAACTAAAATAGATCCAAATGAACTAAAAACTTGATAGGGGCATCAAAACATCACAGAGAAGGCACTACAAATGGAACAATCAAAAAATTCACCACAGATTCATATTCGCTCCGGGTGGGACGAATAGACCTACAACAAAGTGTCAAAAAGCACTATCCCAAATGTCACATCCGGGAAGCTCCAAATCACCTAAAAAGTTGGGGGTTAGCTAAATGGGGGTATTTTGGGAAGACCCAGAAGGTCATATTTTCCCAATTTGGCCTCTATCACCAGGAATTTGATGATGCTACCTGCATGTTAGTAAAGGCGGGAAATGATAAAAACATGATAAAAAATGCTCAAAACGATGTGAAATTTGAATGACAACCTATCTAAGAAGCATAGAATCAGATGCAAAAATAATAGAAAGGAAATCTACCACAGATTTCTAATCGCTCCGGGCGGGGCGATTAGAACTACAATAGTGTGGGGGGCGCCCGGGGCAGGACGCCCATCGTTTGGGGCCCGATTTTGGCACCAATCCACTTGGGATGGGTCCAAAACCTCTTGTGGGGTGTTTTCAAAAAATTTGGTAGGATGTTGTGGCCAAATTTCGGGTTTTGGTTTCGGATTTGCGCTTCCAATAACCACCCTATGACCTCCCTTCCAAAAGAGATCAAGGATGTGAAAGGCACAAATCAAAAGGTGTGTGTGGAAGTAAAATGGCAGCACTTCATTGCTCAAAATGCTCCTTCTCTGTATATCTTGTGGTGAGAAAACTCACCAATTTATAGACCTGGAGGTCTCTTGTGATTGAGCATGCAGAGGCGCCACTTGGCAATCATGCCTTCCCAAGGGGGAGAAGATTCCTCCCTGATTAGGGGCTCCATGACTGCCCCTGTAACTGCCTCTAATGCTCAAAAATGCTCACTCACACTCCCATGCAATGAAGGAAGAGTTAAGTGGTGGATCTGAGCTGCCATTTGTCAAGATTTGACTTTTTTCCCGTCAAACCTGCTATTCGCCCCACCCTGGAGCGAATACTGCTAATCGTCCCTGGGTGGGGTGAATACCAGTTTGTAATCATCCCTGGGTGGAACGAGTATGAGGTAGAGTGCCTGAAGGTGCCAAATTGACCTCTGACCTTCCAAAACTATTGTGAGAGTGGTTAGGACCACTGTTTAACCTCTGGGGGCTGCCCTGGGGCTGTGTGTGTCAATGCGATCAGTGTTTGCAGTCACATAATCGGATTGGTGCTATTTTGGTGTCTACACATACTACTGGTAGGACTATGATATCTAATAGCCACCTGTAGATGTTAGGCCTGACAGGCCCACATGGGGTGGCCCACGTCATCCAGACAGCCCACGTAAGAGCAGGTGGCCCCCTGAACCTTGCAAAAACTCCCTTAATCTAGATGGTGTTGACTTTACGAAACTCAAAACTGATAGAACTGATGGTATATCTAACAAGATGTCTTGTATCTTGAATATCGGTGTAGACTCTGATGACCACCTAGAAAACATCTACTTGAATCTTGAAATCCATGTGGACATAGTAGAACACCTCCACTTGGTGGTAGGCCTGAAACCCAAGGTGAGCTGACATAACATTGTTGATGTGGTGTTGATGTGGTAGGATGACAAGGTAGTTGAGATGGCAAGGACACATGGCTTGTGAGCTAGCACTAATGTGGTGATCTCACTAACATGGCACTAATGATTGGACGACTAACATGGTTTGATGATGTGTCAAGATGATGTATGTTGAGTTGGCGTGTTTTGTTTCATTTTTGTGCATGGCAAAAGGTGTCGACAATTTCTCAAAGGCAATCGATATGATATTGTCAAAAAATGCTTTATAAAACCTTTTACATACACTTTTGTAGCGCATGTGGGACAATTACTCCCAAATCCCTTTTGGGCTTTATTTTTTTCCCACCTCCTGCTTGAGGTCGAAGATAAAGACACCGACAATGTCTTTAGACCCGTCTATTGGTCTAGACAGGATGGTTAGGTGTCCGTGGCTAGGGCGCTGCCACCTGCTAGACCATGGGTTGATTCCCATCAACATAAAAATTACAATAAATTGGTTAAAATTACCGCACATATAAGGTAAAGTTTTTTTATTTTTATTTTTTTTGCATTTTTTATTAAAGTTTTTTTTTTCATATAAATATTTTTGTTTAATAAATTAAATATTAATTTTATTTTTTAATCAATTTTTTTTTTTTAATTTGAATTGATTTTTAAACACTATTGTATTTTCTTATTAAATTAAAGTATTTTTTATTAAACTTTATTTTAAAAAAATTGCAAATTAAATTGAAAGAAAAAAAGAGAAACCCTATGTTTTTGCAATTTTAAATCAAAAGAGTACTTTTTTTTTCTCCATGTGGGGATGTAAGACAAATAAGAGTACCATTTATTTTGCAAAACCAGGGAGCCCTAAAATCTTCTCAAAACCTTGTTAATATTGCAAAATCAAAGGAGGGTAAAATCAAGAAAAATAGTTCTTTGTTGCAAAATTGTAACACAAGGAGTTGCCAAATTTTCAAAATCCAAAGTTAATATTTGTGCATGTATTTTCTCCAAGGAGTGATATAACACAAGAAATTGCACATTTTATTTTTTACAAAACTGTTAAGTCGTCACTAGCTGAGAAGATATCGAAGACCTTGGGTCCAATAAAACCAAGTCGTGTGTCGATTGGTTCTGGAAAGCCTTTCAAACATGGGTCGTGTATCGACTTGACTTGAAAGGAGTGCTACTTTGTTAATTTTGCAAATCAAAGTGGGGAAGACAAGAAATTGTATTTCTTTACAAAATTGTAACACAAAGGGGGGCACTTGAATAAACAAAACTTATTAATTTTGTAACACAAAAAGGAAAGGCAATTGTTTTTGCCACATTATTTGCAAAATTGTAAAACAAGAGGAGACATTGAAAATCAATTTTTTGCACAACACAAAATCAAAATTTTGTTGTAAAAATTAATAATAATGTGCATTTTCAATATTACTTGACACTTTTATTTCAAATTGCAAATTAGGTGCATTTTTGGTTGCATTCGACACCTAAGTGGTAAACATTTGTGGGCACTCTTTGATTGATTATTGTATTTAATTTCTTTTTTTCTACAATTATAAGTCATCAAAATCAAGAGCACTCAAAACCCCAAATTTCACACTCATTTGTGTAATTCATTGCACAAGTATAAGCCATTTTTAATATTGATATTCTCTCCATACAACCCTAAAATTCACTCTTCTTGTTTGGCTTAAACTCCTCAAACTAATCATCATTTTTCAAAAGGGTTTTTAGGTAGGTGCCATTAAATATATTTTTGAGTGAATTATCTTTCAGTATTCTTTTAGGGTATGTCGAAAGAAAGAACAAGATTTTGTGAAATAAGGAACCTTCAAAGTAGAAATTGTTTGCACTAAGGGGGATAATTCCTTTCTTCCTTCAAAATAGATTTTTCACAAGAGGGAGATAAAAATTGTAAAGGTAATTAGAAAAGCAAAGCAAAAGTCATACAAATTATACCTTTTCTTTTAGGCTTCATAATAGCAACCATGCTTGAAGTACTTGCAATAAGGAAGGATTGTTTGGTGAACTTTTTTGATAAATTGCCTAGGAGGCAAAGTTATGTACAAAGATATTTTGCACTCAAGGGGAAGACTTCAGAAATTACCTAAGGGAGATAGATTTGTAAACCTAGGTATCACCATTTGAAACTTCTTTTTAGGCTTCAAAAATAACACATGTTTTTGTTTGAATTACTTGCAATAAAAGGGGAGTGTACCTCTTTAGGCTTCATAAATAGCAAACTTTTTTTTTTAATGTACTTGTAATAAAGGGGGGTTTCTGGTGAAATTTTTGAAATTTTCCTAGGAGGAAATATTTTTAAAAGACTTCAAAAGCTTCATAAAGTTGCAATTCTTTTGCACTTAGGGGGGATAAAAATTTCTTTCCTACCTCACTGAATATTTTTCTAAACATGGAGGAAGACTTAAAAAGGGTGCATTTTCGGTAGAGACAAACACCTTAGTCAAACTCCTTGCAAAATTTCATCAAAAAAATATTTTGCTAAAAAGGGAGGATGACTTATAAGGGTGCATTTTCTGTAGAGACCGACACCTTAGTCAAAATTATTGTAAAAGTTCTATTACAACATGTTTTGCAAAAAGGAGGAAACTTATAAGGGTGCATTTTTGTCAGCAAATGATACCTTAGCTACCTTATCAAAAATTTTACAAAATCATATTGTAATGGAGTGAACATCATATGTAGTGATCTATTCTAGAACACCAAGCAGTTGTAGTGGCTAGTTATCCATCCAATCTGATTGGATGACAAGATTACAATAAGGACATTCATTGTTGTTAAAGCAAAGTGAGGGATGACCCACTTTTGCTTAAGTACTTTGGAAGTACTTATTTTTCTTAGACCCAAAGGTGATAGACCTAAAGGTATCTACCTAAGAAAGAGCAACTAGAGCCATGATCCATAGCAGCTCAACCAAGATGAAAGAAGTGTTGTTTGGCATCTATAAGAAAGGTAAATCCTATGGTAGACCTAGTGGTAAATCCAATGACACAGATCCAGAGATAGTTCCATAGGTATTCATATAGAGATACACTTAGATACATGAGCCAAAGCTCTATAGGTTCCACTGTAGGTGGACAATACTTATGATACAGGTTCCACCATTCAATGGACAAGATCTACACTAGGTTCCATCATTTGGTGGACAAGACCTAGAGCCAACAGATCAACATATTTCATTTTCTCTTCTTCACTATATTGGGGTAGTTATATACATTACCCAAATAATGTAATAAGGGGGGATGTTAGAGTTACTATGTTAGTAACTCCTAATATTACCTTATTTGGTAATTAGTAGATTCTCCTAGGTAGATATATTCAATAATTTAATTATTACCATAGTTAGTTTATCTATTACAATTATTTCATTTTACCATGAAGATATTCATTGTTTGAATATCTTATGGTCATCATCATTTTTATTAGTTGTTAGTTGTTAGCGATAAATTAGGGAAGATTTGATTTACATATGTTGAAGAACACAAGCTTATACTGAGAGGAGGGGGTGAACAGTATAAGACCTCTTTTTACTTTTTCCTTTATACTTCAAAATAGTAAAGCAATATACCCAAAGCAATATCAAAGCAATGCACAATATCATCCACAAAGTGACACCAATTTTAACGTGGTTCACCCGGAATGGCTGGGCTACGTCCACAAAACTTTTCTCTAAAAGTTATCTCAAAGTTCTTTGGGAATCCTTCCCAATTACAATGTTTATGAGCCTCGGCCCAAAGGAGATACCTTCCCCCAATCAGAATTTATGAGCCTCTGCTCAAAGGAGATACCTTCCCCCAATCAGAATTTATGAGCCTCTGCTCAAAGGAGATACCTTCCCCTCTCCTCTGGAAATGATCCCTCGGGAAGATCAACCGCCTCTACCTCTTGCCAGCACGTGGAACTCCTTTCCACCGAAGACCTCCTGTCCTCAATGCTTAGCCTAAGAGACCTCTCGCCTTCTATGATCATGTCCACAGTAGCTCAACAACCTGTACCAAACACAGTCAGTCGGTCTAGTACAAGTCTTCCTCTGTCTTCGAGATCTGTCCAACTCTTGAACAAATCAATCCTCTCGCATACAAGCCTTCTCAAAGACTTGCCCAATCTGTCCTCAGGTTCTTCTCATAGAACCAATGCACCTCTGTCCTCAAGTTCTCTGATAGAACTATCAAACTCAGCTCACAAGTCCTCTGCTAGGACCTGTCCAAATCTGCTCACAAGTCCCCACCGAAACCTGTCCAAAAACTGCTCACAAGTCCCCACCGGAACTTGTCCAAAAACTCAACAAGCTCACCAAGAAAAACTTTCTTAGTAGGAAATCACAAAGTGAATTGTTAGAGACCCAATGTGATTTGTCAAACTCATAGAAGCATAAAGAGAATTGTTAGAGACTCAATATGTTCTATACTCAAATCCCAATCTCAAAACTCAACTCAAATCAACTCAGCTCAATCTCAATCTCAAATCTGAAAACTCAACTCAATATCTGAAATGGATAGGATAGAATGTTTTCTTTCAAGAACATGAAACCCCAACAATTGCCAACTATGCAAAGAATCACATAACAATGATACTCATGTTCTTTTCACCATCAATTAGGGTTTCAACAACAATGCTCATCAAACAAGGTTTAGTCAACCAACACCATTCAACTCAACATCAACCTTGAAGCATTCAACCAATCATCACAAGAAAAGGAAACAAGTAGAAATCCTTTTCCCTCCAAAGATATTTGAACAAAATAACCACCAACACAATATCACCAAATGCAAAGAATAACTTGCTCAAATCAACTCAATGGAGTAAGCCCAATATCATGAATCAAGTAAAGCAATAACTTGATCAAACAACCTCTATGGAAGCAACTCAACCATCAAACTCAAAACAGCCAACCAAGGGTTCCACCAACTCAATGCAAGTAGCTAGACTCACAAATATAAACCCTAGTGCACAAAGCTTCCACTATCTCAAACCAAAAATTATGCATTCACCAAAAACTCTCCTTAAGGATAACAATGCATAAGTAGTCTTCAACAAACCAGAAAATAGGATTTACACCTAGCCAAAGGATACCTAGTAGAATACCTTTTCACTCCAACCTTATTTCAGAAAACATACACCAATCATACTCATAAGAAGAATGTGCCCATACCTTATTGGAGTAGAAGATAATTGAACCTTCAAGCTGTCACCACACACAACTCTCAAACTTCCAACCAAGTTAGGGTTAGAATAAAAAGAAATGAGCAATAATATAAACTTCCTTTATTACACCTTTTAGCTCCACTTCTTTAAACACAACCACCATAACATGCCAATAAATCAACAATCACAGACTCACACCTTATACCTCCATTTTTAATTTTAGCATAGCAAAGAATAATCTTAAAAATACATCCAAAGAAATATGCCCTTATTTCTCCTAAGCTTTTATTCAATGCTAATCACAAAAGCCAAAACTCATAAAATTTAATCACACCTTATAAATCGTTGTCCAAGAAACTTCGAATTTCGTGGCATAAAGACGTTTTAATAAAAACGTGTGTTACTCTAGCAAAGCACCCCCGCGAGACTCGAAACGGTGACCTCCGCCAATGCAGCGCCCAACAGCAGCCTTCGTTGCCACTAGCCCATGCGGGCTACGAAGTTCACAAGTGAACTTCCCTCCACTTCACCCTCGAAAAAAACT
Source organism: Wollemia nobilis (assembly GCA_028583015.1). Classification (NCBI taxonomy): domain Eukaryota; kingdom Viridiplantae; phylum Streptophyta; class Pinopsida; order Araucariales; family Araucariaceae; genus Wollemia; species Wollemia nobilis. The sequence continues at coordinate 205,945 of JAQPPZ010002366.1, forward strand.
CTCGAAGACTTTTCAACCGCACGTGCTTCTAAGTCTTCCTTCGATCGCAGCGAATACAGAGCACAAACACCGCAAATTGCATTCGGGGAATTTTGAATTAATTAGCCTTCCAACCTTAGGAGTTGGAGAATAAATAGTCTCTTCGAAGACACCTTGACGCTGGCGGAAATAAAGACCATTTCGAAATTAATCAAAAGTCTTTTCAAAAAGGGTTTAAAAACCCTTAAATAATTTTAATAAATTAAGAATAAAAAAAGGTTTAAAAACCTTTAAGTATTTTTAATAAATTAAAAATAATTTCTCCCTTAATTAATTAAATAATTAATTAATTAAAACCTTGAAGGGTTTTAAATAATAATTAAATAAATAATAAAGAGAACCTCCATTGGTTTTAATAAAAACCATTTAACTTGGTTTTAATAAAAACCCGGTTTGGTTTTAATGAAAAACCCTTGCCAATGGAATCTCTCCGGATTCTCTTAAAAATATTCTCTTGGAATCTTCCACCTTTGAAGCCAACACATCCTCTTAACATTAATGCCATTTCCTTTTGACATCAATGACAACTCATAGACAAGAAGCTAGGATCTCAAACCCAAAATTGCCAACAATCTCCCCCTTTGTCATTGATGGCAAACCATGCTTCTCAACAACACAGAAACTCAACATAAACAGCTCCCCCTGTCTTGAGGCTCTCCCCCTTACTCAAATCTCCTCCCCTTTGTCATCAATGGCAAAGGGTCACCTTTGGGGCTCGGGACTAAGAATGAGCCTCTTAGCTTAGTCCCTCCCCCACCTCCTGATGAGGTGATTAATTCTTGGGTGGGAGTAAAACTCCCATTAGGCACTGATCATCATCAGCGTCTATAACTTCCTTGTCGGGCCTTCTCTTGAACTCTTTGTCCATATTCCTATTCCTGTCACTGTTCTTGTTCTTGTTCTCATCCCTGTTCTTGTCCATGCCTTGATCCTTGGACCTGATCATGCCACTGTTCCTGTTCTTGTATTCTAGAATTTCAGCTCTACACTCGTCTGATTATGTGACCTTCATTGTTGCACTTGAAACACTTGACGATGTTGTTTCTCTGAGGTAAACCTGATCTTTGAATCCACCAGTTCTGACCAAACCTGTTCTGACCAAACCTGTTCCTGTTATTTGCCTTGCAATAAACTGCCTTGTGCCCAAACTGTTGACAAGAGTAGCAATACCCTTGAAAGTAACTAGCACTTCTGAAACTGTCATTTACCTCCTTCACTTGAGCCATGCAATGTGAAGCCATGTGACCAAACTTGTGACAAGCAAAACATCTGCCTTGAAACTTTCCTTTAATTGACCTCTTAGGTTCTGAAAACTTCTTCTTCTCATTCTGAATTCTATTTTCTGTTTCTGTGCATCTATCATTCAAGGACTCCTTTTCTGAAATACTTTCCTCATCAGAACTCTCTTCCTTTTGGAGTCTCTTACTAGACTCTCCAACTTGTTCCTTGTGTGGCTTAACAAAACCAAGGCCTATTTTATCTGTTGTCTTTCTTTGACCTTTGATGAGTGACTTAACCTTTTTGGAGCTATCTTGAAACCTGTAAAGCTTATCCTTGTACTCTTTAGTTTCCTCTTTCAAAGAAGCCATTTTCTGTTCTAACTCACTATACTCAAGAACCTTAGACTCTAACTCATCCTTGAGTTCTTGTGTCTTAGCCATAGAGAAGTCAAGACTTTCTATAAGATCATCTCTCTCCATACAACATTCATCTAACTTATCCTTGAGTCTAGCATTCTTCTTTCTTTCCTTTTTCAAAGCACTAAGAGCACTAATAAGTTCACCTTCAAGATCTACTTCACCTTCCTCTATATCTTCCTCTATTTGTTTGCTTTTTGAATCATCAAAGCCTTTTTCAGATTTCTTATCACTAGAGGTGCTACCCTTTTCAAAAACCATACATGCATCTTCCTTATAGTTTTCTGAAGCATCCTCATACATACTAGAAACCAAATCATTATTTGTGCAATCATCCTCAAGGTGACCAAAATTTCCACATCTAAGACATTTCATGATAATGAATCTATGTTTCGGTTCTTCCTCTTTTTCTGATATGAACAACATCTCATTTTCATTATCACTTGAAGAACTTTCACTATCACTACTAGAACACTTACTTGCTTTGTCTAGGTAGAAACTCTTCTTGTGCTTGTGAGAATACCTCTTTCCTTGATTGTTGTGCTCATCTTTGTTTTTCCTGTGATGCTTGTGCTTTTCAGAATCCTTGCTCTTAGAATCCTGTTTATCTTCATCACTTTCATTCTTGGGAACAGTACAATCAGTAGCATAATGACCAAACTTTCCACAATTGAAACATCTTATATTTTTCATACTTTTGTGCTTTCTAGAGAACTTGCCTTTCTTGCTGTAATATGCCTCTTCATCACTAGAAGACTCATCACTATCTTGAAGTTGTTTACCCTTGGAATTCTTGGTAGCCTTGAAAGTTGCCTCTTTCTTGACATCAACCTTCACTTGAGTTCTCAACTCAAATGCTGCAAGTATACTATGGAGCTCATCCTTTTTCAACTTATCCAAATCTTTAGCTTCCTCAATAGCAGAAATATTTTCACTAAATCTATTAGGAAGAGATCTTAAAATCTTATCACAAACATCATTTTCAGCAAGCTCAAGACCTAAGTCTTTCATGGAGTTAACAACCTCATCCATACGAAGCATGTAGTCACTAATATTTTCATCATCATTCATCTTGAGTTGTTCAAACATACCTTTGAAGTGTCTCAACTTGGCCTTTCTGACATTTGTATCACCTCTATGAACCACCTTCAACTGTTTCCACATTTCACTAGTTGTCTTGCAGTGAATCACTTTGGTGAGATCTGCTTTCTGTAAGCCTTTCAGGATTGCATTCATTGCTTTTGAATTGCTGTGATGTAGGAGCCTTTCTTCTTTAGTATTAGGACCATGTTCAGGAATAGTGTACTCATCTTCAATCACTTCCCAAACCTCATTCCCAAGTGCCATTAGATGAACCTTCATCCTTGCACTCCAAAGACCAAAATCTGACCCATCAAGAATAGGTGTTGCATTGCCACTTGAATGATCCATTGTGTTCTTTACTAGCTTTTCCTTCAAGCTATTAAACTTTTCGAAGGCACCTGCTCTGATACCAATTGAAGAACACAAGCTTATACTGAGAGGGGGGGTGAACAATATAAGACCTCTTTTTACTTTTTCCTTTATACTTCAAAATAGTAAAGCAATATACCCAAAGCAATATCAAAGCAATGCACAATATCATCCACAAAGTGACACCAATTTTAACGTGGTTCACCCAGAATGGTTGAGCTACGTCCACAAAACTTTTCTCTAAAAGTTATCTCAAAGTTCTTTGGGAATCCTTCCCAATTACAATGTTTATGAGCCTCGGCCCAAAGGAGATACCTTCCCCCAATCAGAATTTATGAGCCTCTGCTCAAAGGAGATACCTTCCCCCAATCAAAATTTATGAGCCTCTGCTCAAAGGAGATACCTTCCCCTCTACTCTGGAAATGATCCCTCAGAAGATCAACTGCCTCTACCTCTTGCCAACACGTGGAACTCCTTTCCACCGAAGACCTCCTATCCTCAATGCTTAGCCTAAGAGACCTCTGCCTTCTATGATCACGTCCACAGTAGCTCAACAACCTGTACCAAACATAGTCGATCGGTCTAGTACAAGTCTTCCTCTGTCTGTCAGATCTATCCAACTCTTGAACAAATCAATCCTCTACATACAAGCCTTCTCAAAGACTTGCCAACTATCCTCAGGTTCTTCTCATAGAACCAATGCACCTCTATCCTCAAGTTCTCTGATAGAACTATCAAACTCAGCTCACAAGTCCTCTGCTAGGACCTGTCCAAATCTGCTCACAAGTCCCCACCGGAACCTATCCAAAATTGCTCACAAGTCCCCACCGAAACCTGTCCAAAACTGCTCACAAGTCCCCATCGGAACCTGTCCAAAAACTCAGCAAGCTCACCAAGAAAAACTTTCTTAGTAGGAAATCACAAAGTGAATTGTTAGAGACCCAATGTGATTTGTCAAACTCATAGAAGCATAAAGAGAATTGTTAGAGACTCAATATGTTCTATACTCAAATCCCAATCTCAAAACTCAACTCAAATCAACTCAGCTCAATCTCAATCTCAAATCTGAAAACTCAACTCAATATCTGAAATGGATAGGATAGAATGTTTTCTTTCAAGAACATGAAACCCCAACAATTGCCAACTATGCAAAGAATCACATAACAATGATACTCATGTTCTTTTCACCATCAATTAGGGTTTCAACAACAATGCTCATCAAACAAGGTTTAGTCAACCAACACCATTCAACTCAACATCAACCTTGAAGCATTCAACCAATCATCACAAGAAAAGGAAACAAGTAGAAATCCTTTTCCCTCCAAAGATATTTGAACAAAACAGCCACCAACACAATATCACCAAATGCAAAGAATAACTTGCTCAAATCAACTCAATGGAGTAAGCCCAATATCATGAATCAAGTAAAGCAATAACTTGATCAAACAACCTCTATGGAAGCAACTCAACCATCAAACTCAAAACAGCCAACCAAGGGTTCCACCAACTCAATGCAAGTAGCTAGACTCACAAATATAAACCCTAGTGCACAAAGCTTCCACTATCTCAAACCAAAAATTATGCATTCACCAAAAACTCTCCTTAAGGATAACAATGCATAAGTAGTCTTCAACAAACCAGAAAATAGGATTTACACCTAGCCAAAGGATACCTAGTAGAATACCTTTTCACTCCAACCTTATTTCAGAAAACATACACCAATCATACTCATAAGAAGAATGTGCCCATACCTTATTGGAGTAGAAGATAATTGAACCTTCAAGTTGTCACCACACACAACTCTCAAACTTCCAACCAAGTTAGGGTTAGAATAAAAAGAAATGAGCAATAATATAAACTTCCTTTATTACACCTTTTAGCTCCACTTCTTTAAACACAACCACCATAACATGCCAATAAATCAACAATCACAGACTCACACCTTATACCTCCATTTTTAATTTTAGCATAGCAAAGAATAATCTTAAAAATACATCCAAAGAAATATGCCCTTATTTCTCCTAAGCTTTTATTCAATGCTAATCACAAAAGCCAAAACTCATAAAATTTAATCACACCTTATAAATCGTTGTCCAAGAAACTTCGAATTTCGTGGCATAAAGACGTTTTAATAAAAACGTGTGTTACTCTAGCAAAGCACCCCCGCGAGACTCGAAACGGTGACCTCCGCCAATGCAGTGCCCAACAGCAGCCTTCGCTGCCACTAGCCCATGCGGGCTACGAAGTTCACAAGTGAACTTCCCTCCACTTCACCCTCAAAAAAAACTCCCGAAGACTTTTCAACCGCACGTGCTTCTAAGTCTTCCTTCGATCGCAGCGAATACAGAGCACAAACACCGCAAATTGCATTCGGGGAATTTCGAATTAATTAGCCTTCCAACCTTAGGAGTTGGAGAATAAATAGTCTCTTCGAAGACACCTTGACGTCAGCAGAAATAAAGACCATTTCGAAATTAATCAAAAGTCTTTTCAAAAAGGGTTTAAAAACCCTTAAATAATTTTAATAAATTAAGAATAAAAAAAGGTTTAAAAACCTTTAAGTATTTTTAATAAATTAAAAATAATTTCTCCCTTAATTAATTAAATAATTAATTAATTAAAACCTTGAAGGGTTTTAAATAATAATTAAATAAATAATAAAGAGAACCTCCATTGGTTTTAATAAAAACCATTTAACTTGGTTTTAATAAAAACCGGTTTGGTTTTAATGAAAAACCCTTGCCAATGGAATCTCTTCGGATTCTCTTAAAAATATTCTCTTGGAATCTTCCACCTTTGAAGCCAACACATCCTCTTAACATTAATGCCATTTCCTTTTGACATCAATGACAACTCATAGACAAGAAGCTAGGATCTCAAACCCAAAATTGCCAACAATCTCCCCCTTTGTCATTGATGGCAAACCATGCTTCTCAACAACACAGAAACTCAACATAAATAGCTCCCCCTGTCTTGAGGCTCTCCCCCTTACTCAAATCTCTCCCCCTTTGTCATCAATGGCAAAGGGTCACCTTTGGGGCTCGGGACTAAGAATGAGCCTCTTAGCTTAGTCCCTCCCCCACCTCCTGATGAGGTGATTAATTCTTGGGTGGGAGTAAAACTCCCATTAGGCACTGATCATCATCAACGTCTATAACTTCCTTGTCGGGCCTTCTCTTGAACTCTTTGTCCATATTCCTATTCCTATCATTGTTCTTGTTCTTGTTCTCATCCCTGTTCTTGTCCATGCCTTGATCCTTGGACCTGATCATGCCATTGTTCCTGTTCCTGTATTCTAGAATTTCAGCTCTACACTGTCTATTGTGTGACCTTCATTGTTGCACTTGAAACACTTGACGATGTTGTTTCTCTGAGGTAAACCTGATCTTTGAATCCACCAGTTCTGACCAAACCTGTTCTGGCCAAACCTGTTCTGACCAAACTTGTTCCTGTTATTTGCCTTGCAATAAATTGCCTTGTGCCCAAACTATTGACAAGAGTAGCAATACCCTTGAAAGTAACTAGCACTTCTGAAACTGTCATTTACCTCCTTCACTTGAGCCATGCAATGTGAAGCCATGTGACCAAACCTGTGACAAGCAAAACATCTGCCTTGAAACTTTCCTTTAATTGACCTCTTAGGTTCTGAAAACTTCTTCTTCTCATTCTGAATTCTATTTTCTGTTTTTGTGCATCTATCATTCAAGGACTCCTTTTCTGAAATACTTTCCTCATCAGAACTCTCTTCCTTTTGGAGTCTCTTACTAGACTCTCCAACTTGTTCCTTGTGTGGCTTAACAAAACCAAGGCCTATTTTATCTCGTTGTCTTTCTTTGACCTTTGATGAGTGACTTAACCTTTTTGGAGCTATCTTGAAACCTGTAAAGCTTATCCTTGTACTCTTTAGTTTCCTCTTTCAAAGAAGCCATTTTCTGTTCTAACTCACTATACTCAAGAACCTTAGACTCTAACTCATCCTTGAGTTCTTGTGTCTTAGCCATAGAGAAGTCAAGACTTTCTATAAGATCATCTCTCTCCATACAACATTCATCTAACTTATCCTTGAGTCTAGCATTCTTCTTTCTTTCCTTTTTCAAAGCACTAAGAGCACTAATAAGTTCACCTTCAAGATCTACTTCACCTTCCTCTATATCTTCCTCTATTTGTTTGCTTTTTGAATCATCAAAGCCTTTTTCAGATTTCTTATCACTAGAGGTGCTACCCTTTTCAAAAACCATACATGCATCTTCCTTATAGTTTTCTGAAGCATCCTCATACATACTAGAAACCAAATCATTATTTGTGCAATCATCCTCAAGGTGACCAAAATTTCCACATCTAAGACATTTCATGATAATGAATCTATGTTTCGGTTCTTCCTCTTTTTTTGATATGAACAACATCTCATTTTCATTATCACTTGAAGAACTTTCACTATCACTACTAGAACACTTACTTGCTTTGTCTAGGTAGAAACTCTTCTTGTGCTTGTGAGAATACCTCTTTCCTTGATTGTTGTGCTCATCTTTGTTTTTCCTGTGATGCTTGTGCTTTTCAGAATCCTTGCTCTTAGAATCCTGTTTATCTTCATCACTTTCATTCTTGGGAATAGTACTGTTAGTAGCATAATGACCAAACTTTCCACAATTGAAACATCTTATATTTTTCATACTTTTGTGCTTTCTAGAGAACTTGCCTTTCTTGCTTGTAATATGCCTCTTCATCACTAGAAGACTCATCACTATCTTGAAGTCGTTTACCCTTGGAATTCTTGGTAGCCTTGAAAGTTGCCTCTTTCTTGACATCAACCTTCACTTGAGTTCTCAACTCAAATGCTGCAAGTATACTATGGAGCTCATCCTTTTTCAACTTATCCAAATCTTTAGCTTCCTCAATAGCAGAAATATTTTCACTAAATCTATTAGGAAGAGATCTTAAAATCTTATCACAAACATCATTTTCAGCAAGCTCAAGACCTAAGTCTTTCATGGAGTTAACAACCTCATCCATACGAAGCATGTAGTCACTAATATTTTCATCATCATTCATCTTGAGTTGTTCAAACATACCTTTGAAGTGTCTCAACTTGGCCTTTCTGACATTTGTATCACCTGTATGAACCACCTTCAACTGTTTCCACATTTCACTAGCTGTCTTGCAGTGAATCACTTTGGTGAGATCTGCTTTCTGTAAGCCTTTCAGGATTGCATTCATTGCTTTTGAATTGTTGTGATGTAGGAGCCTTTCTTCTTTAGTATTAGGACCATGTTCAGGAATAGTGTACTCATCTTCAATCACTTCCCAAACCTCATTCCCAAGTGCCATTAGATGAACCTTCATCCTTGCACTCCAAAGACCAAAATCTGACCCATCAAGAATAGGTGTTGCATTGCCACTTGAATGATCCATTGTGTTCTTTACTAGCTTTTCCTTCAAGCTGTTAAACTTTTCGAAGGCACCTGCTCTGATACCAATTGAAGAACACAAGCTTATACTTGAGAGGGGGGTGAACAGTATAAGACCTCTTTTTACTTTTTCCTTTATACTTCAAAATAGTAAAGCAATATACCCAAAGCAATATCAAAGCAATGCACAATATCATCCACAAAGTGACACCAATTTTAACGTGGTTCACCCGGAATGGTCGGGCTACGTCCACAAAACTTTTCTCTAAAAGTTATCTCAAAGTTCTTTGGGAATCCTTCCCAATTACAATGTTTATGAGCCTCGGCCCAAAGGAGATACCTTCCCCCAATCAGAATTTATGAGCCTCTGCTCAAAGGAGATACCTTCCCCCAATCAAAATTTATGAGCCTCTCGCTCAAAGGAGATACCTTCCCCTCTGCTCTGGAAATGATCCCTCAGAAGATCAACTGCCTCTACCTCTTGCCAGCACGTGGAACTCCTTTCCACCGAAGACCTCCTATCCTCAATGCTTAGCCTAAGAGACCTCTGCCTTCTATGATCACGTCCACAATAGCTCAACAACCTGTACCAAACATAGTCAGTCGGTCTAGTACAAGTCTTCCTCTGTCTGTCAGATCTATCCAACTCTTGAACAAATCAATCCTCTGCATACAAGCCTTCTCAAAGACTTGCCAAATCTATCCTCAGGTTCTTCTCATAGAACCAATGCACCTCTGTCCTCAAGTTCTCTGATAGAACTATCAAACTCAGCTCACAAGTCCTCTGCTAGGACCTGTCCAAATCTGCTCACAAGTCCCCACCGAAACCTATCCAAAACTGCTCACAAGTCCCCACTGGAACCTGTCCAAAACTGCTCACAAGTCCCCACCGAAACCTGTCCAAAAACTCAGCAAGCTCACCAAGAAAAACTTTCTTAGTAGGAAATCACAAAGTGAATTGTTAGAGACCCAATGTGATTTGTCAAACTCATAGAAGCATAAAGAGAATTGTTAGAGACTCAATATGTTCTATACTCAAATCCCAATCTCAAAACTCAACTCAAATCAACTCAGCTCAATCTCAATCTCAAATCTGAAAACTCAACTCAATATCTGAAATGGATAGGATAGAATGTTTTCTTTCAAGAACATGAAACCCCAACAATTGCCAACTATGCAAAGAATCACATAACAATGATACTCATGTTCTTTTCACCATCAATTAGGGTTTCAACAACAATGCTCATCAAACAAGGTTTAGTCAACCAACACCATTCAACTCAACATCAACCTTGAAGCATTCAACCAATCATCACAAGAAAAGGAAACAAGTAGAAATCCTTTTCCCTCCAAAGATATTTGAACAAAACAGCCACCAACACAATATCACCAAATGCAAAGAATAACTTGCTCAAATCAACTCAATGGAGTAAGCCCAATATCATGAATCAAGTAAAGCAATAACTTGATCAAACAACCTCTATGGAAGCAACTCAACCATCAAACTCAAAACAGCCAACCAAGGGTTCCACCAACTCAATGCAAGTAGCTAGACTCACAAATATAAACCCTAGTGCACAAAGCTTCCACTATCTCAAACCAAAAATTATGCATTCACCAAAAACTCTCCTTAAGGATAACAATGCATAAGTAGTCTTCAACAAACCAGAAAATAGGATTTACACCTAGCCAAAGGATACCTAGTAGAATACCTTTTCACTCCAACCTTATTTCAGAAAACATACACCAATCATACTCATAAGAAGAATGTGCCCATACCTTATTGGAGTAGAAGATAATTGAACCTTCAAGCTGTCACCACACACAACTCTCAAACTTCCAACCAAGTTAGGGTTAGAATAAAAAGAAATGAGCAATAATATAAACTTCCTTTATTACACCTTTTAGCTCCACTTCTTTAAACACAACCACCATAACATGCCAATAAATCAACAATCACAGACTCACACCTTATACCTCCATTTTTAATTTTAGCATAGCAAAGAATAATCTTAAAAATACATCCAAAGAAATATGCCCTTATTTCTCCTAAGCTTTTATTCAATGCTAATCACAAAAGCCAAAACTCATAAAATTTAATCACACCTTATAAATCGCTGTCCAAGAAACTCCGAATTTCACGGCATAAAGACGTTTTAATAAAAACGTGTGTTACTCTAGCAAAGCACCCCCGCGAGACTCGAAACGGTGACCTCCGCCAATGCAGCGCCCAACAGCAGCCTTCGCTGCCACTAGCCCACGCGGGCTACGAAGTTCACAAGTGAACTTCCCTCCACTTCACCCTCGAAAAAAACTCTCGAAGACTTTTCAACCGCACGTGCTTCTAAGTCTTCCTTCGATCGTAGCGAATACAGAGCACAAACACCGCAAATTGCATTCGGGGAATTTCGAATTAATTAGCCTTCCAACCTTAGGAGTTGGAGAATAAATAGTCTCTTCGAAGACACCTTGACGTCGGCGAAAATAAAGACCATTTCGAAATTAATCAAAAGTCTTTTCAAAAAGGGTTTAAAAACCCTTAAATAATTTTAATAAATTAAGAATAAAAAAAGGTTTAAAAACCTTTAAGTATTTTTAATAAATTAAAAATAATTTCTCCCTTAATTAATTAAATAATTAATTAATTAAAACCTTGAAGGGTTTTAAATAATAATTAAATAAATAATAAAGAGAACCTCCATTGGTTTTAATAAAAACCGGTTTGGTTTTAATGAAAAACCCTTGCCAATGGAATCTCTCCGGATTCTCTTAAAAATATTCTCTTGGAATCTTCCACCTTTGAAGCCAACACATCCTCTTAACATTAATGCCATTTCCTTTTGACATCAATGACAACTCATAGACAAGAAGCTAGGATCTCAAACCCAAAATTGCCAACATTATTACCGTAGTTAGTTTATCTATTACTATTATTTTATTTTACCATGAAGATATTCATTGTTTGAATATCTTATGGTCATCATCATTTTGATTAGTTGTTAGTTGTTAGTGACAACTTAGGGAAGATTTGATTTACGTATGTTTAGGCTATATTTAGCCTTAGACTTATGTATTTATATGCCTACAATATTAATAAATTATTAATCACCTATGGTTTCTAACAAAATTCCTCCTAAACCATAAAAAAAAACTACAAAAAATGTGATGTTATGATATTTTGCATGTGAGTAGTTGAGAGTGTTCTAATTAGTTATTGACTAGATAATGTACCAATGAATGAGGTGATACCACACATCACTATCCCATGTAGGGGGTTTCCAACTTGGTGTTTAATATGTAGCCCATTGGTAAATATAGCATAAATTTAGATTATGCTAATTGTCATATTTTAATTTGTTCTATAACCTATAAACTAGACTATACCACTTGCAACTCTCTAATTTGCTCTAAAATTTATGCTTTTTCAAGTTTACTTCTAACTATAAAATTGTACAATCATTGGGTTTGATCATTTTGTAGAATATTACTACTTGAAAAAATATTTATACCTACCATGTGGTCTTCATATATCAAATTGGACTCTAACACATTGAAACCTACCATATCATCACCTAACAAGTTATCATATGCCACACGTCACTATCTATGGCAACACTTGCCATGTCACCTTCCACGTTATCAACTACCTTGTTATCACAATACATGAATACCACACCATCATTGACTACCATGCATCATTGATTGCCACATCATCTTAAAATTTCACAAAACCATGTGTGGGGAGAAAATAGTTGATGTCCTCATAGGTGTCACATCTTCACATAGTTCCATGTCATTAGGATATGTTATATCATCGCATAATTCCAACTCAAATATATTGATATTACTAGTCAAATTTGTGATATCATAACCTTCCTCCAAAATTATAGGTAATTCAAGTTTAAAAATTGGATATTCAAGGCCCAATGCCTTAAGGGAGACTCCCTTGTCCATGGCATGGATTCCTTTTGAAACTAATAACACCCAATAATAATAAGAGGTATGCTCTATTCAATGTTTTCTCCCTTATCTACATGCACACATGATATAAATGCATGTCATGATGATGTAAGCACACTCCACATTGTAGTATTTATATGCCTTTGTACAAACTATTTTTAGGAATATTCTCTTTTAAAATTATAAAAAATTCATAGAGGGGGAAAACTATACAAATTTTCAACATAGAAAAATAGGCACCTAGAGGTGAAATGGAGGAATGTGTTGACAATGATCCCTTAAAATTTTGCAAATATTTCTAGAAATACTAAAAGTTTGGTTATATTTTTTATAATTTTCCTACATGAAATTCTTATCAAACATAATCAATCAAGACATCCTCTCATACCAATACAAAAAAATTGTCAAACCATGTTAGCAACTTTGTCAAGCAACCTAGAGGTCTCTACCATACATGAAAGTCTACCCACATATTCACTATCATCCAAGTCCTATCCAAAAGTGTTTAGACTCTTATTTTTCACTTGATTGTCATGAATAATATCATCTAATTTATGATTCTATTAGACATGAAATTCCAAAAGAGAAAAGGAAAGCATTTTTTTTTAGAAAAATCTATAAGAGAAAAATGAGGGTTTCAACAAGCCTAAGAAAACTCAATCCTAAAACTAGGGCAACCATATAGTCAAAAAGAAAAAAAAAATCAGTCATGGCTTAGAGTAATGCTTAGCCACCATATATTATAACAAAAATATCTAGGGTATATATATATATATCCAACTTAATTAACAATGCATAAAAAATGGTGGGCAAGTCTTCAAGCAATGATTATGCATATAAAACCTTAATATATATTATGCATAGTACTAGACTCTGGACATCAAAAGTTTTTAAATAGTAGACTTGATCATATGATTACATTAATTAATCCATGTTTTAATAAACACTCTCAAAATTGGCTAAGTCTATAAATCTAAAATCCTAAAAACTAGTTAAGCATAAAAAAACTAAGTTTAAAAATCTAGTTTCTCTATTGTATGTGTTATGTACATAATCAAGCATCCTATATGTACAAATTAATAATATAATTTTAATTACTTTAGTTTCATTATAAATATAGATATTATAAATACCACATAATCACATACAAACTTGTTACTTTTCATGGAACCTTTTCTTAGAGGATTTGAACTTCCTAATTGAGATATATTCATTGAATCCACACACACACAAAGGCCTTACAAAATTACTTGATGAAAAAACAAATTATCACTTTAAGTTCAAATATATATTGGGAAAGGATGAAAATTTGGGTCTTTCTCTTTTGTAATCTAAATTTTGCATCTAGATCCCCTATATGTATGCATGATCTGTTTCAAACCTAATAACAATAGACAACAACTAGGAACACTTACAACTATTTACAAACATCATGCATAAATAATAAATAGAATAAAAGGTTTGTCATACTCTATTTTTTATTTATTTATTAGATTTTACATATTTTCCTTTCCATAAGTTAATATTTATATATAATCCTCTTCTTACATCAAGCTCATGGTAAGGATCTATTATCCAATAAAGTGTTTTTAATAAGCATAAGTAATGATCAGAACTAAAAGTTAAATTAAGTAAATATCATAGATAAATAAATAAATATCAAGTATTAATTTATATGTTGCTTATGCATTTGGATGAAGCACCTATTGAAAGTGTAATTTCACTTATGGCCAAGGCCAATATTATATGATGCAATCTTGTATATACTTATAGGAAATCATAGTATAAATATATTTAATTTATTGTAGTATTTTGTTACATATACCTTAAGGGCTAGGATTAACCTTGTTATGGTTAAACCCACCTTATTAATTTAATTAGCCTAAATCCCTATTGGTATATGGATGTTAGGTTAATTTTTGTATTGAGGTTTTATTATTGGTATAAATACCCCCTCCCACTCCATCCATTATATTAATGTGTTGTGTTTTGTATCTATGGATAATACAATGATTGTTTATGGTGCCCATGGGTGCCCATATTATACTTATATCTATCATAATTTGTATGCTTTCTATAAAATATTTGAGTGAATGGTTTGTTTTTGTTCATTGTTGGAAATAAGTGTAAATTTCAACATGGTGCTATAATAGATATGGAGCTTTATTGGTTAGTCATGCACAAAGTTTTTTTAGAGCAATAGATATTTATTTTGACTTCTAATATGAATTATTTATCAAAGTTTCATAATCATACTTGACAAAATAAGGAAATTAAAGATCCAATTTTTTTTCTTTCGCTAAGTATTTTGATTTTTTTGGAAGAATTGTTCCATTATTATTTCTATATTTAGAGCTATTTTGCATAGAACTAAACCATTTATAGCAAAATAAGTAATGTTGCTTTGATTTCATAAGGGTATCTTGACTTCTTCATGAAGAGTCAAACATTGTTTCCTCATAAAGAGGACTTGGTGTCATTGCAAAAGAGGGAGAATTATCATGTTGTTGTCCCACGTGGGACCTTTGATGCCTTGGCTAGAAAATGAAAAAGGAGGTATATTTATTTTCCCTGGTTCAAATATTTTACACTGTGTTCATTTAAATGGTCAATTCTATTTTTAATTATGGATCATGATTCCTTTCTTCATGGAGAGGACACATATTTAGACCCAAGTAACAATGGTGATAGTCAATATATATAATAATAATATAAGGGTATTTTACTTTCTGATGTGAGAAGCAAAAGATAAAAATTATTGCTTAGTAATTTTTCTTATAGAAAATTAGAAGGAATTTAAAAAAAAAATTATGTTCTTTCAAAACCATCACTCTAGAGCTATTTTGGAGGCTAGACTTTGAGAGGCCTTAAATTTTGATACAAAAGTATTTTGAGTTTAGTTTTCTTAAATCACATAATTTTTGAGCTCTATGTATTGGTGTTAGTTTTTCATAAATTTTCTTATTTGTGTTCCATTATTTTGTCTTTCCACCTTATTCTACCTTTTTTCATCATCGACACTTTATTCACATATGTTATCCCTTTATTACAAAAAGCCCTTGTAGTTTTACCACCTTCTATATTTGTTGCCCCTTCTATTACAATACCACTTTTACCCATAGTAGTCCTTATGGTGGATTTATGACCAATAGAAAAGGATAAAATATTTGAAGATGTAGAGCTATCAAGGGGATAAATCCAAAAGCAAAAGAAGGAAAAGAGGAAGAGACAAGAAGATATACCCTATAAAATAATTGAGGAGCATTTTAAAGGCCTATACTAGAAGGTGGTTGAGGGTAGATACACCCACTCCACTAGAGAATAAGAAGAGATAATAAGGATATTTTACTTGGACCTCTAGATGGACCGATCGAGTATAAGCTATGACCATACATCTAACCTAGTAATGAATATAGTACCATAAGTGTGAGATTACCCTAAACATGTACTAATAGTGGTTAAGAGGTGTGAGCCACCTTTAATAACTTTAGAATCTTGTAATAGTTTAAATATACCTTTTATATAAGGATGAGAGTCATAAAGAGTATGTTAAAGGTAAGCAATAATTTTGCTATGTCAATATCTTGTTGTCCCAAGCCACAAAGAGACTTCTATTATAGGCAATCTAGTGGCTATTGGAAGATTTTTCTTTAAGGAATCCTAACCATCCATCTAAATTTAGTATTCCACTAGAGTTGGATCAAATTTAAAGATGATATATAGATAGTATTTTCAAGGATCATTACTATCCTTAGGGAGATGAGAAACAAAAGAATTTGTGAGGAATATTTTTTAAGATGATTTATGTTGGAAATATGAGTAGGATTTGTTGTCATTGATGTCAAAATTCAGTTTCAGTGAGCAAGACAAAAGGAAGGATGTCAAGAGTCAGTTGTGCAAGAAAAATATTGCTTCTAGACCTAAGGAAAATAATATTATAATGTCCCTAATTAAAAAATTCAAGGTGGTCGGATGAGGTCTAAAGAGCAATAGGAAGGCCCAAAAAAAATAATATTGTAATATTTTATTATAATATTAGAGGTCTATTAAATTAATTATAATAATTTCATTATAAATTAATTTATAATTTAATTTGATTAACTCTAAGAGTTATTAAATTAATTAAAAGTTAATTATAATTTAATTATAACTTAGTTTATAACTTAATTTAATAAACCCTAGATTTAGGGTTATAAAGGGCATATACAAAGCACCAACATCGTATTTTATCTACTCTGCCAACACCAACAATTTACAAAGGATGGGTATAAATACCTAAGCCTAAAAGGATTCAAACTCATTCGTGATTTTAATATATCTCCTAAGAAAAGAATTGTGTGAGCAATTTTTTTAAGCAAGAGAGGGAAGAAGGTCCCGTTTGACCCTTTTTGGTAGGTAGCAAAGGAATAAAAGGAACAAGGAACGAAGGTCTTGTCACCATCTAGATAGGTGGGCTAGCAGCAAGTGGTAGTGCCTTAGGAATACGAGGTTCCAAGTTTGACTCATAGTAGGGTTGGTTGTGCAGTGTTTTGGGCACCAAAGACACCAAAGCCTTTTGGCTTTGGGTACCGAAGTAGAAGATAAAGCATCGTTAGCACTTTTACCTTCCATGTGAGTGCTTAGCTCATGTGGCTTGGTAGCCATGACTAAGGTGCTAGAGGTGTTGTGTTGTGGGATCGAATCCCACCAAGAGCACTTTGTGAGGTAATAAATTTTTTGTTATAAATTGATTTGTGCTTCTAAGGTTGTATGGTGTATTTTTGAGCTTAGGGAGATACAATATTCATGAAATTAAATAATTGTTTTATTTAATTATTTGGTGGATTGAGTTGTTTAAGAGTGAAGTTATAAGGTTTAATAAAATATTTATTTTTATATGTTTTGGTGAATTCTTATTTCAAAGAAGTAATAATGTGTATTTGAGTTTAATTATTTTTATAATTGTAAAATATCTTAAGGGAGTGTTAGAGTGATATTTTTTCATCTAACCATTGAAATTGGTAAAAAGGAAAATTGTGTTTGATAAAGGTTTTGAGGTCAATTATTCAACAAAAAAAAGGTATGGGCACATATTCCTTGTGAGTGATTGTTGGATGTTGTGAATGCTAAGTTGGAGAGAAAAGGATTTTTTGATAAGCATTGTTGAGTTTGATTGTTAAAGGTTTTTCTGAGTGATATTTGTTGATAAAAACCTTGTTTGATAAGTTTGATTGTTAAAGGTTTTTCTAAGTGAGAGTTGTTGGTAAAAAACCTTGTTTGATAAGCATTGTTGGAAACAGTTGAATGAATTTTCATATGCATAATTAGGGTTTGTGAAATATCATGAGTATCATTGTTATGATAAGCATTGTTGAGTGAAATTTTATTGAGTGTTTAATTGAGTTGAGTTGAGTAAGCTTTTGTGGAAGCTTAAAATACAGATTGAACAAGTTCTAGTGAGGACTTGTTGAGTAGATTTGAGGTAAGTCTTGGTGAGGTAAGTCTTGGTGAAGACTTGTTGAGAATATTGGACAAGTTCTATAGAGGACTTATGGATAGATTAATGCAAACTTTTGTGGAAGCTTACAAAGAAACTTTGAGACAAGTCTTTGAGAAGACTTGAGAGTAGAGTTGATTGATTGATTTGTTCAAACCTTGGGTTAAGGTTTGGGGTAGATCTAGTAGAGTTGATTTGTGATTGAGTCAAGCTTTGTGTTAAGGCTTGAGGATAGATTTGAGAATAGAGTTTGGTGCATATTTGAGGATAGGTTTTTGCCAGACTAAGGACAGAGATTGAGGATAGATTTGTGCTAGATCAAAGGACTATGTTTAGTGCATATTTGAGGATAGAGATTGAGAATAGATTTGTGATAGACCAAAGGACTATATTTAGTGCAAATTTGAGGACAGATATTGAGGATAGATTTGTGCTAGACCAAAGGATTGTGTTTATTACATATTTGAAGATAGATATTGAGGATAAATTTATGCTAGATCGAAGGACTTTGTTTAGTACAAATTTGAGGAAAGATATTGAGCATATTTGTGCTAGATCGAAGGACCATGTTTAGTGTAAATTTGAGAGAGCTGAGAGCAAGTTTTGGAGGTTACAAAGTATAGAGGATGATAGTCTCTAGTGGATAAAGTTCCATTAGCCAAGGTAGTGAAGACATGTCTTTTGAGTGAGGGTAGGAGTATTCAGTGGATAGAGATCCATAAGCCAATGTAGTGGAGGAAATAGTTATTCTAGAAGATCACCAGCTAGAGCAAAGGAGATTGGTGTCTCCTGTGGATAGACATCCACAAAATTGATTAGGGTATTGGTGTCTCCTTTGGATAGAGGTCTATAAATATTGTAATAGGGAAGGATTTCCAAATATATTTGTTGAGAAAAAATTAGTGAAATATTTTCTCTATGGAGTATCGCACATTGGGTGAACCACATTAAATTGGTGTCTCTATTGTGTGTGGTTATTTGTGCATTACTTTGATTACTACTGTTGATATTGCCATTGATATATTGCATAATATTGATTGGAAAAGAAAAGTAAAAAAAGGGTCTTATACTTTTCACCCCCTCTGAGTATAATCTTGTGTTATTCAATTGGTATCAAAGTAGGTTCCTTCGCAAGATTTTGAAATACTGAATAAAAAACTTACAAGAACACAAATGAATTCTAAGAGTGGATCCTCAGATAATTCAACACTAGTATTTGATGGGATATATTATGTATTTTGGAGTATGAGAATTAAAATTCATCTGATGGCACATGGAAATGAAATATGGGAAGCAGTTGAAAATGGATACTCACCACCAGCTACTCCACCTATAGATAAATATTGTAAGCTTCTATATCATTACAATTCAAAAGAAATGAATGTAATTTTGAGAGGTTTGCATAAAATAGAATTTATAAAGGTTATGCACTACAAATCAGCAAAGGAAATATGGGATAAATTGCAAGGCATATATGAAGGAGATAAAAAGTTGAAAAAGGTAAAGTTACGAAATCTCAAGGGAATGTTTGAAGACCTAAAAATGAAGGATGAAGAAAACATTAGTGCTTATCTAATTTATGTAGACAAGGTTTTTAATGCCATGCAAGGACTTGGACTTGAATTTCAATAATCTGATGTTTGTGATAATATTCTAAGGTCACTCCCAAAAATATTTAGTGAAAATATTTCAGCTATAGAGGAATCAAAAGATAGTGATATTTTGACAAGGGATGACTTACATGGTATTCTTACATATTTTGCGATGAGAACAAAAGAGGAACCTAATATTTAGAAAGAAGTAACCTTAAAAGCTACTAAGAATACAAAGGGTAAGAATTCAGATTCAAGCAATGAGTCATCCAGTGATGAAGAAGCAAATTATGGCTAAAGGAACAAGGATCCAAGAAAGTTTAAAGGTATGATTTCATTTAGATGTTTCAATTGTGGATATTATGGTCACTATGCAACTTATTGTTAAGAATCTATAAATAGAAATGATGATGAATAATAGGATCTAAGAACAGGGAAACAAAAAAGCATAGGTATCAAAATAAAGGCAAGGATGAACAAGGCAAGAAAGAAAATAAGTTCTTTCAAATATATAAGAAGATTTTATATGCAGACAAGGCAAGTAAGTACTCAACCGATATTGATGATAATTACTCAGATAATAATATAGATCAAGTTATATTTATGGAAAAATTAAAAAAAAGAAATTAAGAAAAGGTCACCAATAATTCTCAAGTGTTTTATATGTGGTAGATTT
This sequence comes from Wollemia nobilis, assembly GCA_028583015.1. Taxonomy (NCBI): domain Eukaryota; kingdom Viridiplantae; phylum Streptophyta; class Pinopsida; order Araucariales; family Araucariaceae; genus Wollemia; species Wollemia nobilis. The sequence continues at coordinate 226,182 of JAQPPZ010002366.1, forward strand.
GGTCATCTTGAAGATTGTTTTACAAGAATTTTTTTTAGTTTCAGTGATGATGAATATGAAGATACACTTGAAGGACCAGAGATAATATTCTAATGGCATTAGAATGGGAAGGAGGTGATCCTATAAAATATGAGTCAGAAAAGAATGAAGATGTTTTCAAAGGTAAACAAATAGAGGAAGAATCAGAGGAAGGAGAAGTTGATCTTGAGGGAGAGCTTATTCATGCCCTTGATGCATTAAAGAAGGTAAGAAAGCAAAAATCCCAAATTAAGATTTAGTTTTAAGAATGTGATGAAGAGAAAGGAAATATTATAGAGAATTTAATAAGTCAATGGATAAGACAAGAAAGTTCAAAAACAAGTTAGAAGCAAAGGTCTTAGAATGTCAAAGGTTAGAGCTTGAAGTAGCTTCACTAAGGAAGGAAGTAAAAGAGTCTAAGGATAGGTTACATAGGTTTGGAAAGAGCTCAAAAATCATAGATAAGATGATTAAGGTACAAATACGGTCAACAAACAAGATAGGCCTTAGTTTTGAACAGGTACAAAAGAAACAAGGAGAGGAGTCAACCTCAAGTTCTGAAGAAGAAGAAACTTTAGAAGAAGAGATTGTAAGAGAGAGTGAGACTTTTGAGGATGAGTTGGACAATATAAATTTAAACAAGAAAAAAAATAATGCACAAAAGAGGAACAAATGGAACATGAAATAGCACAGGGTAAAAGATACTAAAAGACCCATGGGATCAAGGCAAGGAAATTTCAATGGATGATGCTTCTCATATCATAGGTTTGGGCACAAAGCTTCTCAGTGCAATATACATGAAATATAGGAATATGGGAACTTAAGAAATATGTAGCTATTTCAGGGGTATTTCTACTCTTGTAATTAGTTTGGTCACAAGGCAATGAATTGTAGGGTTCATGACAGGAATAGATATGGCTTCACCAGGAGAAATCTCAAGACATTTGCACCTCCACGTAATAATAACATTAAGTATTATAAGTGCAATAATGATGGACATACAAAAAAATGTAGAGTAGAAATTATAGAGACAAGCAAAAAAAAAAAAAATCAAAGAAATCAAAAGGATCAGATGAGAAAGAAAGTGGATAAAGGTAAATATCAGTGCATGCTGGGAGTATAAATACTCCCAACCCAGAATTAACCACCTCAAGAGGAGGTGGGAGAGGGGCTAAGCTAAGAGTCTCATTCTTAGCCCCGAGTACCAAAGGTGACCCTTTGCCATTGATGACAAAGAGCGAGAGATTTGAGTTAGGGGGAGAGCATTCAATCAAGGGGAGCAGTTTATCAAGGGGAGCAGAATAGGAAAAGGTAAAAGGAATGGTAAAAATAAAGCGGGTTGCCATCAAATACAAAGGGAGATATTTTTGGAAATATGAGTAGGATTTCTTGTCATTGATGTCAAAAGTCAATTTCAATTAGTAGGACAAAAGGTGGGATGTCAAGAGCCAGTTGTGTAAGAAAAATATTGCTTCTAGACCTAAGGAAAATAATATTATAATATTAGAGGTCTATTCAATTAATTATAATAATTTAATTATAAATTAATTTATAATTTAATTTTATTAACTCTAAGAGATATTAAATTAATTATAAGTCAATTATAATTTAATAATAAGTTAGTTTATAACTTAATTTAATAAACCCTAGAGTTATGGTTATAAAGGACATATACAAAGCATTGATGTCATATTCTATCTCCTTTGTTAGTGTCACTGATTTCCAAATAATGGGTATAAATACCTTAAGCCTAAAAGGTTTCAAACTCATCCGCAATTTTAATATATTTCCTAAGAAAAAATCGTGTGTACAAGTTTTGTAAGCAAGAGAGGGAAGAAGTCCTTGTTTGATCCTTTTTGGTAGGTAGCGAAGGAATAAAAGGCACAAGGCACAAAGGCCTTCTCACCACCTAGCCAGGTGGACTAGAAGGAAGTGGAAGCACCTTGGGAACATGAGGTTCCACGTTTGACTCATAGCATGGTTGGTTGTGTAGTGTTTTGGGTGCCAAAGACAACAAAGCCTTTTGGATTTGGGCACCGAAGTAGAAGACAAAGCATAATTGGTGCTTTTGCATTCCACGTGAGTTCTTAGATCACATGGCTTGGCATATGTAGCTAAGACGCTGGAGGCATTGTGTTGTGGGATCGAATCCCACCAGAAGCACTTTGTGAGGTAATAAATTTTTTGTTATAAATTGATTTGTGCTTCTAACGTTGTATGGTGTATTTTTGAGCTTAGGGAGATATAAGGCTTAGGGAGATATAAGGTTCATGAAATTAAATAATTGTTTTATTTAATTATTTTGTGGATTGAGTTGTTTAAGAGTGGAGTTATAAGGTTTAATAAAATATTTATTTTTATATGTTTTGGTGAATGCTTATTTCAAAGGAGTAATAAGGTGTATTTGAGTTTAATTATTTCTGTAATTGTGAAATATCTTGAGGGAGTGCTAGAGTAATATTTTTTTCATCTAACCTTTGAAATTGGAAAAGAGCGAAATTGTGTTTGATATAGGTTTTGAGGTCAATTATTCAACAAACAAAAGGTATGGGCACATCTTCCTTGTGAGTGATTGTTGGATGATGTGAATTCTAATTTGGAAAGAAAGGGGTTGTTTGATAAACATTGTTGAGATTAATTGTTAAAGATTTTTCTGAGTGAGATTTGTTGATAAAAACCATGTTTGATAAGTTTGATTGTTAAAGTTTTTCTAAGTGAAATTTTTTGATAAAAAACCTTGTTTGATAAGCATTGTTGGAAACAATTGAATGAATCTTCATATGCATGATTAGGGTTTGTGAAATATCATGAGTATCATTGTTATGATAAGCATTTTTGAGTGAAATTTCATTGAGTGTTTAATTGAGTTGAGTTGAGTAAGCTTTTGTGGAAGCTTACAATATAGATTGGACAAGTTCTAGTGAGGACTTGTTGAGCATATTTGAGGTAAGTCTTGGTGAAGACTTGTGGATAGATTAGTGTGAGATTTTGTGGAAGCTTACAAAGAAAATTTGAGATAAGTCTTTGAGAATACTTGAGAGCAAAGTTTATTGATTGATTTGTTCAAACCTTGGGTTAAGGTTTGGGGTAGATCTAGCAGAGTTAATTTGTGATTGAGTCAAGATTTGTGTTAAGGCTTTAGGATAAATTTGAGGATAGATTTTGGTGAAAATTTGAGGATAGGTTTGTACCAGAACAAGGACAAATATTTTGGACATATTTGAGCTAGACCGAAGGACTGTGTTTATTGCAGATTTGAGGAGGGATATTGAGGATAGATTTGTGCTAGATTGAAGGATTGTGTTTAGTGTATATTTGAGGACAAATATTGGGGATAAATTTCTACTAGACTAAAGGACTATTTTTAGTGCATATTTGAGGACAAATATTGAGGATAAATTTGTGCTAGATTGAAGGACTATGTTTAGTGCAGATTTGAGGATACAGATTGAGTATATTTGTGCTAGACCAAAGGACCATGTTTAGTGCAGATTTGAGACAGAGCTGACATCAAGATTTGAAGGTGATAGAGTATAGAGGATGAAATTATCTAGTGAATAGAGGTACATTAGTCAGGGTAGTGAAGACAAGTCTTTTGAGTGAGGGCAAGAATATTAAGTGGATAGAGTTATTTAATGATAGCTTAGCAAACATTATCCACTCAAAAAAACACACTTATTCATATGGTAGTTTGTTTGAATGCTCTCCACTTTTATTGATGGCTTTTTCTCCACTTGAATTATTCTCCCACTTGAACAACATCGTGTACTTTAATCAAATGGTACCTATTTCTTTTCTCAAATGATAATAACCACTTGAATGGTTCCCATGCTCTCAATTGAACTTAAGATCCAAGGCCTAAAATCACATGGTTTTCATGTTCTCATGCAACAACTTATTCTGGTAGTGCTATAACATTTGCTTGATAAGCCAATGCTAAAAACCATTTGTTAGTTGTGCATGTTCTATAGAGATATATGTGCTAAAGTGGTGGATCCTGTAAAAGTAGATAAATTATCAATAGAGGTCACAAATATATTATTTTTGGTTGAAAAGTACTTCCTCCCTTCATTTTTTGATATCATGGTACACCTAATTATTCACTTGGTGCAGGAGGTACGCCTATGTGGACTTCTACACTATTTATGGATGTAACCTTTCAAGAGGTTTGTATATGTTCATTAGTTTCATAAACCACAATTTTTTGTAATTTTTGTAGTATCTAATCTAATCAAAATGGTTTGTTTCTTTTCTTAGAATTATCAATACTTTTAAAGGCTATGTGAAGAACTGAGCTAGATCCAAAGGTTGTATTAAATAATATTATATTTTCAAGAAATTTATTTCATTCTATGCAAACTACATGAGAGGTACGAAAGCAATTGGTGATCACATTTGTCACAATAAGGTATAGAGTGAGGATGAAGAAACTATAACCAATGGGAGGCCATTGTCCAATGGTGATGACTTTGATTTGGATGAAACTTCTTATGAGTAAGCCCATCAATGCGTTCTCTTTGACATGGATGAAGTTCAATCTTGGGTATATTAAGTAGATGTTTATTTGTTGTTATATATGGCAAAATATTAATTAGACCAAATAAGCTTGACAAACTTTGAGCCAAATAAAGAAGCACCTAAAGAGTATCAAGGAATAAAATCCTTGTGTAGTGAGAGATGAAGGGGTATTGCAAAAAATCCAAAATTAAACACTCATCACTGATCTCCGATATTTATACTGATTGTCATGTACTAAACATCATGTAATGTTTTGTAATCATATTTAAACTATTCTTATTTATTTTAGTTTTAAGGAGATGGAATGCAACATAATCACAATGACTCAAACATAATTAAATGGTTGGTACGTGATTCAAGGAAATTTGCAACTAAACATTTGGACTATTTGATGAATGATTATAATTTCATATCAAAGATAAATACGAAAAAATAACAACTCAAATTAGTGGTGTGTGTGTCGATGCTACTACTTTTTGTAGAGCAAGTTTAAAAGACATAAAACCAATGCTTCAAATAGTCCCATATTTTGGTGTTATTAGAGAAATAATCTTGTTGGATTACTATCGGTTTTGATACCCTTTATTCAAATGTGATTGGGTGAATGTTCTTGATTCAAGGAATGGATGTAGAAAGGATGAAATAAGCTTCACACTAGTCTACATGAACAAATTACTTGGCCAAGATAGACTAAAATATAATCCATTTATCATAGTTTTGCAAGCTAGACAAGTATTTTATGTAAATGATCTAATTGATGCCAGTTGGTATGTAGTTCTCACATCACCTCCAAGAGGGACAAAATACACTAAAGCATACAAGTTAAAATATATCAGTGTCTTTGGAGCAACATATTTTGTTGGATATAAAATTGCATGATATGAAAATACAAATGGTGATAACATTCAATATGTCAATGAAGAATGTGAGGGTACATGGTTAGAAGCCTGATTATTGTATTTCAAAAGTAGTTATAATTAATGGAAATAATTAAAGAGTGATGATAGATATTTTTTGTTCTATTTTTAGAAAATGCTAGTAGATAATTAATGGATAGCCAATCTAGGAGTGAGGTGAGTAGGTATCTTGAGCATGAAGTTGGTAGTCAAATACAAAAGTGTAATTTAGTAAAAATAAAAAAGAGAATGCAAGTGTTGCTAGGGCATAGGATTAAGAGTCTAATCATGCATGCAAGTTGTAATGTGTTGAAATAAAGTTTTGTTGTGTTGAGTGAGTGTTAGTTATGAAATTCATGTTTCATGTTTGAATCTTAGTCCTAGCCCTTAGTAGTAGTACTTGATTTGCATAAATGAGTATATATGTATCTGACAAAAGTCTTAGGATACCCTCTCACCTCATCTTTGATGATTGGGGAATGTAGGTATTTTTAGATATCTGCTCGTTATATAGTGGGCTAAGGTTGTGCATTCACCTATATTTATAAATAAGAATTGCACTTGAAATAAGAATTTTCCATTTATGTATATAATCATAACTACCTTTGCACTTAAAATAAGATTTTTTCATTTATTTAGCATTCTTACAACCATGCTTTCTATTTCTCCATTTGACCCATTTCAAGCATGGTACTATGAATTTTCTCTATAGAGATATTTGAGTCTCTATTATCTTGCAAATTTATATATGCTTGTATTTTGGTAATGTTTATTAGGTTTCAATAACAAAGTTAGTGAAAATATGCACAATTGGGTGGATTCCTGCACAACTAAAATATAAAGAGTTTTTTTTTGCATAATATAGAAAATTGTTAGATTAGATAGAAATTTGAAAATTTAAAACTTAATTCCTCCCATATTACAAGACTTTAAATCTTTAATTGAGACAAGAATAAAAATATGTGGGTTCTTGCATAGATCTATTGAAACTTAACACTAGCATCTTTATATAAGTTCTGCAATCTATTTATGCACATAAAGTGAATGCATGACATTACCACATAAAATGTTTGGATGTTTTAGGATAGCTATGGAAAAAAATTGAGTCATCAGAAATAAAAATTTGCATACGATGCTTTGAAGAACATACTTGGTAGTCCAATGGATCAATCACATTGAACCAGTCACTGTACTCTCCAAATAATACATCATCATATTATTGTTTTGTCTATAGTTGTTGATTAGTAATGAAAATCCAATGATTATCTCATATTTATGCCTTTCCAAATGTATTTTCATTTATAATTTTTAAATTTTATATTTCTATATTTTTAAATTTTTAAATTTTATATTTCCACAATGTTTGTTAATTGACAATTGGAGGTTATCAACTTGGGTGTTTGATATGTTGCTTGTTTCATATGTGATTCTATTGTTCTGGTGATGATATCGAAGAGGTGGAAAGTTGATTAAATTTAAGAGCTCTTTATCGTAATTTGTTTGAATTGAATATGTTGTGGGTTACAATATTGATTGTCCAATTTTATCCCTAGAGTATGTGTTACCAAAATTTTGTATATTGTTTATGTGTTTAAACATACCAAAGGATCTTTGAACAAGAGACTTCAACTGGTTATGACTTTCCAATTTTTTTTAATGTTGGATAGACCATTTTGAAGTATGAGAGTATGCTTAAAACTCTTGTGTTTTGATTGTACGGTATTTTGTTGAGGACTAATAAAATAAAGGTATATAACTACTCCTGGTAAATTGAACATAGTTTGATAAAATTGAAAGAGTTGAGCTTTCAATGTTCTGCAAGAAGAAGGCTATTGGCTATTAGATATCTAAAATTTATGTTTTATTAAATGTGTTTAAAGCAACAACAACTAGTTACATAAATTTTTCAACATAAAGTATACTACCATATGAATCAATAATGTAAAGACAGGTTTTTCAAAATAGGAAATTGTAGGTTGTGACTAGTGGTAAAAGTTTACCATATATACCCAAGGGGACACAACTGTCTATTTTCCATAACAAATCTTAATTCTCCCTTGGATAACATTTGTTTATACCATGTATTACACCTTTTCAATAATGTAACATATATGGCTAACATGTCCTTGATTTGCCAAACAAATTTGACATCATTTTCATTAAACTCATTTGATATATGTAGGTGCCATCGACAATTATGGGCATCATGGACCATTTATAATTTTTTTTCAATAAGGACTGGTAGATTATATTTTTCCATATATTTTCCTCTAATTGTTGAGATGATTATTCATGTCATGACATATGAAATACAATTTCAATTATTTAATTTATTTTAATTTAATTTCTCAGTATTTTTTACTTTCTCAATCCTTATTAAGCAAGTACAAGTAGTTATCTGATAAATTCATTAACAATTATTGAATATATTAATGCTGATTTTAGTGTCTTTAATCATTGTTTAGCCAAGGAGTAGAAGTAGGATATTTAGTAAATAATTTTAATTTTATTAAAGGTAGCATTTTTTTAACTTCTAATGAGGATATTTTCCAAAACCACCATTCGATTTCTAAGGATGATAAATATAACAAAGAAATTGAATGTTATGGATGACTCATCAATGCTGCACATTTTATTCTTGCGAATCTCTGGTGGAAAATATAATATCCAATGGATTGAGAGAACCATAAGCATGGCTATTAGATATTGATCACATTGATTTGAATCACTCAATGGCTAAATATAATGAATGTATTTTAGGAAGAAGATAAAAGTGGATAGAACATTAGAAGAGTGTCTCTTCATTTACCATATTTGAGGCTTTATGTAACATTATTGTTTATCGAGTTCTATTAGAATTCTTCTATTTAATTTTCATCCTTCACATACAACATATGGATAAAGAAAAAAAAAAGAATAAATCTTGCATATAATGTCCAAATAGTTCAAAAGAATTCCTAATCAATTGGATTTGAACATAATCCTGGTAGCAACATGAAATTGGAAAAAAAAAGTATTCCTTGTGTGGTGATTGGGTTAATTTGATATGTAAACCATAGTCATGTAGAAGACATTGACCCAACCATTTTTTTTGTTAGTTTCTTTTGTACACTTGAAAAATAAGTAAATTTTTGTTTCCTTATATATGTTTCTTTGAATGATAGTATAGTTCTTTTCTTGAACAACACCCCGGTCCTCAACTTGAATGATAAATTATTAAGTAGTCTCCACTCTAAATGACACTCCTATTTGTATGGTAGTTTGTTTGAATGATATCCGCTTTGGTCAGTGTCTCATCCTTCACTCAAATTATTCTTCCACTTGAATGAAACTTTATCCTTCACTCAAATTATGCTCCCACTTGAATGGAACTTCATCCTTCACTCAAATTATGCTCCCACTTGAATGGAACTTTATCCTTCACTCAAATTATGCTCCCACTTGAATGGAACTTCATCCTTCACTCAAATGGTGTATCATTTTTCCCTTGTATAGAAATGACCACATGAATGACACCTTTTATCTCTATTTGAATGATTCCCAAGATCCCAATTGAATGACATTATAGTTTTCTACTTCAAATGTAACTATGAATTGAATGGTAAGGTTAGTTTGAATGTCTACTACACCAATTACTCTTTGATTTATTGGATGAAAACTCCTAGATTTGCAAGAACCAATATTGAACATTATCATTGCACATTCAAATGACATATTTACTTGGATGATAATAATGCTATTCTCTTGCAACATGCGTACAACAATCTATGCAATATATAGCATAAAAATCTAATAATATGAAATATTCATCACATATACCCACACATAGAATGGATTAAAAGTGCATTATAATTATTATTTTAGTAAGTTTGTCACTTATACAAAAATATGGGAATCAATATGCCACATAGCTACTGTGTTGATACTATTTCTCCTAAACCATATCACAATGCACTCGCTTGAGACTCATGCTCTCATGCACTCATACAACATGCATTTAACTAGTTCACATATACACTTTTAGTATTGCACTCCCATACACTTCTATATACATGTCATATTCGCCCTAGCATTCGATATGCAATTGGATGTCTTTTAAGATTTATTTCTCTTCTTCCCTTATATTCTCCTTCTTTTATTATTTTCTTTATTCTTGTTATTCCTCCTCTTTTTTCATGCCAATCCATTTTCTTCTTTATTCTATCAATTTCTCTTTTTTTTTTCTTCTTTCATGTGTATGTCATCCCCCATTTGTATCCTTTAAGAAACATTTATTTATACACACACTAGTTATAGCTACAAACATGTGAAGACTACCTTAGTTTTAACCATTTCAAGCATGGATGCTCTTGCATCATAGTTGTCGAGTAAGATAAATGCTTCATGAGATCCACATCATGAAATTTGCTCTTTCAAGTTATTACTGTTTGAGCTTGGCTTTCTTCATAAGGTTGTATTTTTTATCATATCCTTGCTTTACTTTGAGAACAAAATATTCTCTTGTAGAATGCACTCAATGTTTTTTGCACTTTATCCCATTTTATCACACCCATCAAACCATAATCAACATGTATTTTGTTGCCTATTTTCTCTTGTTGGCAACACTTTCTTTCAAAGTGATTATATCCTCCATAAAACTCACAAGGGTGTAGGTTACAACATATATTTGTCACATGTTTAGATCTTCTACACTAACTACACTAACCCATCCTAGGACCTTCATATCTTGTACTAATTTCTCTTCTTACAAATTTATTCTTATTGCTTCCTACATGACCTATGTATCTATGGTCTTCATTATTTGGACTTATATCTGGTACTATGGGTATTTTCATATCTTGCCCATATCTTGTCAATACTTTACCATTATATCCCATTATTTTCATTATCTTGGAGCCAATACCTTTTGTGTGCTTTTCAAAACACCCAATCATTAAATCATCGTTATATTTTTTAATAATATGGTCTTTGTCATAACCATTAATGAAATTATGAGGTTCATATTATTTTGTTGTCTCTTCAACATTCATTCTCTCTTTCTCTTTCTCTTTACCTAAAATGTTTCTTAGCAGTGATTTTAAAAAAGAACCAAGAATCATTGCACTATCATCTTCATCATCATTGCTAGTGGTGACTTCGATTAGCTGGTTCTTCTTCATGCTTATTATCTTACCTATTTCTACCTTTAGCTCCACTTGTTTCACAACTTATCTTAATATTGTCCTATATTCCTTCAAATTTGTCCCTTATCCCTTCAACATTGTCTCATAATCTTGGAGGTCCTTTTATTTTATTAAAATAACACTATTTTATTCTCTTAGAATCTTAATTTCTTTAGAGACTCTACAAATTGCTTATCTTATCCTCATTGCAAATGTTGCCATTGTTTATGACTTATTCATTTAGTTTTGCTATTAATTTTTCCCTAGCTATTATTAGGCATTCCTCCCACATACCAATGGGAAGTCCTGCTTTGCTAGAGGGTTTTACATATTTGTCTTTGTCATTATTTTTCCTAATAAAATTCTATCTTATGCTCTGCATATTTTATGGTTTTAGTGTCAATGAGCATTACCTAATTTGGCTATGATACCAAAATGATGCAATCTAAATGAGAGTTTTTAATGAAAAATTACCTCGCTTAGTAGCAGAATCATAAACCATATAACAAATTAATAATAGATATTGTTTAAACTTAATACTCTATTTGTACAATATCATTTCTTGCATTAGAATGACAATATGGTTCTTTGCTTGAATGTAACCCTTCTTAAATAGCATCCTAGTCCTCAACTTGAATGATAGCTTAATGAACATTCTCCACTCCAAACAACACTCTTATTCATACGCTAGTTTACTTGAATGCTCTCCACTTTGATTAACACCTTGTCCTCCACTTGAATTATGCTCCCAATTGAACAACATCTCGTCCTTCAATCGAATGGTACCTTGTTCTTTCCTCAAATGACATCAACCACTTGAATGGTTCCCATGCTCTCAATTGAACGATATTATGATTTTCTATGTGAATGACACTATGATTTGAATGGTAAGGTGAGTTTGAAGTTTTGCTTCACCAACTGCATTATGAATTCTTGGCTGAAAACTCCTAGATATGCAAGAACTAGATTTGAACATTATTGATACACATTCGAATGATGTCTTTTCTTAGACAACAATATTACTATTCAGCCACAATCTACATACAGCAATTTGTGCAATCTATGGTATAAAACTCTAAAAATATAGTGCATTTGTCACTTTGACCTACACACATTATGGGTTAAAAGTGGAATGTAATTATTATTTTAATATGTCTATCATTTATACAAAATCATGTGCATTAATATACTACACAATGAATGTGTTGATTCTATTCCTCCTAAACCATATCGCCATGGACTCATCTCAGACTCATGCTATCATACGCTCATACAACATGCATCCAACTACTTCATGCATACACTTCTCTATACATGCCATATTCACCCTTACATTTTATATGCAACTAGATATATTTTAATAGGTCTTTCTCTCGTCCTTTTCTCTTCTCCTTCTTTTATTTACTTTTTTTTTGTGCATGTCGGTGCTCCTCTTCTTTTTTCTACCCATCCCCTTTTTGCTTTCTCCTATCAATTTTTACTTTTTTTCCTCTTCCTAACATGGAATTTGGGCATGTGTGGGGTTGGCCCTCTTGCTTTCTAACCGGTTAATATGATGATGCAAGTCTAGTAACATATTCCATGATTGGAATTTCGTTCCACGTTAATACTTACCTATCTATCTATCTATCTTTCCTCTCTTCATTGTGTATGTTATCCCTTTTTCTCCTTCAAAAAGGAGGGTTTTTCTTTATAAGTCTCCATGACAGTTACAAATAGATGACGACTACCTTGCTTGTAACCATTTTCATACGCGGATGCTCCCACATCATTAACAAATTTAATATAAAAAATAATACATTTTATGACTACTCCATGATGCTCCCGCACCATAGATACTCCATGGCATGGCATTTCTTTTATTTTCTTGTACATTTTGCTGGGTGTGTGTCGTTGTAGTTGGAATAGGTATATGTCTTGTTGTTTCTCGCCTCCTTCATTTGTCATGGAGCGTTGGCTTCACATCTATCCCTCCAACAACCCACGAGACGATGACAACGATCATGTCAAGAATAAGTCAAAGATAACAGAGACCTCAATTCCAAGTAATTGTGATCATTCTCGCTCGCTCATAATTTGCATAACCAACTGACCGCCCAACGCATAAAATAAACTTGTGCCTCCATTTTTAAATTTTCAATAATTATTAGAATCACTTCTCTCCACCTTCTTGCAATCATAAATCATGAGGCCGTTAATGTGGGCCACTCCATAAATATGGCAATGCTTGTGTCGGTGATATTTTCTCTGTACAAGGTCTCAGACTTCTTTATTTTCCTGCCTCTGGCGGGCCCTCGCACATGACCTTTAATTTCACTAAACTCGGCACCCAGCTGAAAGTGAAGGGTAATGCTTTAACTTATCAAAGTTGCCATCAATGTAAAATACAAAATGACCAACCTAGCTTCCTCGATGTGCACAAAAATGGTTTCACACATAGCCAAAATTGGTTTTATTGAACATCTACAATATTTATAAATTTATACTCTCTACTTCTTTTTTTATACGAGATATGTTTGTGAGGCTCTCTCAAGGGCCAAAGAATCGGAAACAGCGTCGGTGGCAAGGAAGAAGAAGAGGACGAAAATTCCCCGGTTCCAAAGGTGGCATCAGGTCCATGTGATATTGTAAGAAGAACATTACGGAAATGTCCGAATAGAGACAAATGATCTCGCTTTCAGATAGAGGCGCTGCTTCAAATGAGGCCTCTAAAGACAATTCGTTTCTGATAAGTATCATCTGCACTTGCACGGCGCAACGTTGCCAAACGAACCTTCGCCGTTCTTTCAATTTGGTGAATTGGCGGTGATGGTTACGCCAGAATTGGTGAAAACTTGCAGTGCAAGCATGAATTGGGCGTGTTTGGCAGATACTTAACCACAAGCACGTTCGTGGCGAAAAACACCTCTAGATCTAGGTACCAATGGTGTTGTACATGCCAGGAAGAGATCAACACCGTTGATCATCAGCTGCACCCTGGACATTCATTCTTAGGGTCTTCTTTCTCACCGAAGTAATTAAAGCCGCCGGTAATTTTACAGAGTCTGTCTCGGGGTGTGGTTCATGCAATTTAGAATATTTCCGGGAAGAAAGCGGGTTATATGAAGACAATGGATTAAATAAAAAAAAAGAGGAATATTCTCGACCAAAAAGGAGGGAGGAGTCCTTGTGTGGGGACAGATTGACCCAATTTTGGGGGGAAGATATAGGTACCTAAGGGGTTGAAGGTATATTCCGGGATCCATCCATAAGAATCCTTGAAAAGGGGTATTTGTACCCAAATACAAGTTACCTTTAAGTCAAGGTTGAGATATTCACTTTAAGGATTGACAAAATAAAATAATACAATAATACATTTTTCAAGGTTTACAAAGGGTTTATATGAACAATACAATACAAAATTTCATTGTGACCTTAAGAGAGGCTTAACCACCACATATTTTATAATCAACCTTTATGCTAAATGTGGGACATAAAGAGATACCATTATAGACACCAAAACAGCACCAATCCGATTATGTGACGACAAGCACTAATCGCATTGACACACACAGCCCCTAGGGCAGCCCCCAGAGGTTAAACAATGGTCCTAACCACTCCCAAAAGTAGTTTTGGAGGTCAGAGGTCAATTTGGCACCTTTTTGGCACCTTGCTCTCTGCTCGTCCCACCCAGGGATGAATACAAACTGGCATTCGTCCCACCCAGGGACGAATATCAGCATTCGCCCTAGGGTGAGGCGAATAGCAAGTTTGACTGGCAAAAAGTCAAACCTCGACAAGTCCGCCAGTTAATTGAAGCTTCAGGCCATGCAATTGCGAGGAATAGCTTTAAATCAAGGAGAGAGACTTCAGTCATGCATGTCTTTGATTTTGGAGACTTCATGCAAGGAGACTCTAAATCAGGGAATTATCTTTTCTCTCAAAATAGGACAATCAACTCAAGTGGCGCCCTCGCATGCGCAATTCAAACAAAGAGACCCTAGGTCTATAAATTGGTGAGTCTTCTCACCCCAAAAAGGATATAGAGAGGAGATTTTGGAGCAACGAAGTGCTGCTAAAATATATCCTCACCCTTTGTTTGTGCTTTCACATCCTTGATCTCTCTTTTGGAGGGAGGTTATTGGGTGATCATTGGAGGCGCATTCTAAGACCCAAACCCAAACATTTGGCCACAATATTCCACAAAATTTGTCGACAACACCCCATAAGAAGTTTTGGACCCATCCCAAGTGGATTGGTGCCAAAACAGAGTCCCAAACGGCGGGCGTCCTGCCCTCGGGTGCCCCCCAAACTGTCGCAGCCCTAATCGCCCCACCCCGGAGTGAATAGAAATATGTGATATATTTCTCTGATTTTTCTTTTGCATCTTATTCTAGGTTATTTAAATAGGCTGTAGTTTAAATTTCACTTCATTCTGAGCATTTTTGACCAGGTTTTTATCATTTCCCGCCTTTACTAACTTGCAGATGGCACCAGAAAAATCTGGGTGATAGAGGCCAAATTGGAGAAATATGACCTTCTGGGTCTTCCCAAAACACCCCCAATTAGCTAACCCCAACTTTGTAGGTCATTTGGAGCTTTCTGGATAGGACATTGAAGAGGGTGCTTTCTGACAAGTTATTGCAGGTCTATTCGTCCCACCCTGGAGCGAATACAAATATGTGAGGAATTTCTAGACTGTTCCTTTTGTAGTGGCCTCCTGGTAACATATTCATGCTTCTATTAAATTTTTAGGTCGATCTGAGGTCATTTGGTTATCATTTTAATATTTTCATGCATACACTAACAGTAGGCCTTGGGAAATACATGTTCTATTCTATCTGCAGGTGCTACTGATCTTTTCTATTTCCTTGAACGTAGGTTTCCGACATCAGAGGAGCAGTGAGGAACCAAAATTCATATACACAAGCGGTGGTGACGTTTTGGTCCGCCCATCTTACATGTGGGCACGCGGAAGAAGGATTGCTATCCATGGATGTGATCAAAAACATATTTAACGCTCCTATCCCATAAAAAGGAAGGAGACGTATTGTAACACGACTTTGAAAGCATATCAATAAAAAGGACCCTATTCCATATTGCTTTTATCTTGTGTCGATTCGCTCATGTTCTTTCCTTTCATGCATTTTTCAATACATAGGCTTTTGGCGTTAAGTTTGGTTTTAGACGCATCGTACTTGGCATTTTCCTTTTTGTTTTCGTATCCTCATGCTTTCAGTGGCGATCATGGTGGGACCTCTGTCCCTTGATTTTTAAGGTTAACTTTCTGATCAAAGTTGCTTGTTTTTGCTTACAGGTACCAAGTTTTCAAACCCTGGACTGTTGTTCGTTTCAGTCTGTGACGAGTGCAGAGCTAGAATTCGTCTCATCCAGGGACGAATAGGAATTCGTCCTACCCTAGAATGAATACAGATCTATTATTCATCTCACCCTAGGATGAATAGCTCCTTGTGCAATTTTAGGGCAGAAATTTAGAGACATCCGATTTGGGCAGAGAAGAGGTAGGGGTCCTAAAACACCTTTTGTCAATTTTTTGCTTTCTGTTCTCTGGTTATTTGCTTGCATAGGAGAGTTTGAATGCTTGTTTGCTTCATTTATGCAACTTAAAAAGAACCCCACACACCACGTGGCAAGTTAAAACAACAAGGAGTTGGTCATAAAACCCCAACCCTTGAGCAAGACCAACGGTGGATTTCATCACCACCTTGGCTTGAGATACTGCATACATTACCCCGATCGCGACTGTTGCTAGACGTAAATCCTGACGAAAGCTGACCAAGTGTAGTTGGGGTGATTCCCAGTGCATGAGGATAAGTCTTCTATGGTAGGTGTCATAAACAGAGTGATTCCCCTTCCATACCGCCTATGTTCCACGTACCATCTGCTCTCACGTACCAATAGTTTCCCTCACGTAAGGGCGGGTATATAGAGAGGTTGGTATATCGGTCTGGCAATGGTATATCGAAGGGGCGACCATTTTTGGGAGTCATAAGAGCCATCATTTTGCATTTAAACATTCTTTCCACAAGCTTTCAAAATGAACATTAAAAACACACTGAACCAGGTTTAGGGCACACTTTTAATCTTTAAACGAGATAATCATTGTTTTGTGTGTGTGATATTTCCTGTTTAGTGTAGCATAAGAAATCCTAAAAAAGATAAAAATCTACGCATCTTTAGGTAAGCATCACCATGGTGTACACCCGTAGCCGAGCCCAATCACGGGCAAGCATAGCGAAAAGTGTACAAAGGGGGGCAAGTCACCTCCGTTATAGTCCTGAGGACTTGGTCATCCCGCCTTGGCAGCCTGACACACAAGATAGTCCACATCATGCCATTACAGAATAGGACTATAGAGGCACCTCTTTGAGAGGCACCCCCACTCAGCATAGGTCCTTTCAAGAAGAGAACCTACACGTAGCACTCAACATAGACAAGAGGCCTCCCTTAGATGCTCGTTATGAGTGGCCTAGTGATGAAGTGCTAGAGCAACATAGGGTCCATAAGGAGGGGCCACATGATTTTGTCATCCCTCCTCTATCCCGTATTGCTGTTAGAAACACTAGACCAAATCCAGAGTATCAGGCTCTCCAGACAGGGCAAGACAATTCTGCCCGCACCTTGCACGCATATGAAAGGGAGTACGAGGAAGACCACCATGTTCCTCAAGAGCAATACACAGTGTGGGAGCGATGCACCTCCGCACCTGCTATGTATCAGGATCACCCATTGAGGCCAGAGCCTCGGGTTAATGTAGCTAACCTCGACAGAGGAAAGCAACCCATAGGGGTCTCGGATCACCATGACCGAGATAGACATGTAGGAGAGGCATCTAGGCTTCCTAAACATGAGACGATGGAACAAAGTGACTTGGCATTTTCCAGACATGCCACCCACCAAGCGCAAATCACGCAGCTCAAGCAAGATCAACAATAGTTAGAGCATCTGTATCGCCTTAACAAAGAGTGCATTCAGCGTCAGACAGCCGAATTGCTGCATAACAATGTGCCTGAGAAGGTCCCAACCCCTCGCACGCATAAAGTAGAAGTGTATGAGAGGCACAACCCCTTGGTATGAGACAGGTCTACGCGACCTTATCAAGTATTGCCTCCAAGACCTCCTAGACCTGAGCGGGAGGCCACTCCCAGAAACAATGATGGGCACCCTCCACGGGCACCCACCCATGTGTATAGGTCTCGGCCAGGCACTCCTCAAGAAACCTATGAGGAGTATGAACAAGAAGAAGAGCGGGCTGAAATGCTCTACCAAGGCGAGAGGGGTGCTATCCAGCTACCCCTCCATAGGCCTCAAGTTCCCCGCAACCCACAATGGGAGCAAACTAAGGAGGAAGAAATTAAATCCTCCGATGCATATAAAGCGCTTCTAGAGCGCTTAGAGTCTATGGAGATCAAGACTTCTGGGCCCCAAAAGCCCACTTTATGCCAACTCCGTAGTCATCCTGTGCATCCGTCAGTGTCGGCACCTCCATACCCTGAACACTTTAAACTACCCCAGTTGGCACTCTTTAGAGGGGAGGAGGATGCCCAAGAGCACGTGACTAGATTCTTGAGCCAGTGCTTTGGCATTCAGGATAATGATGCTTTGTTACTAAGAACATTTATAACCACATTCATAGGCCCTGCCTCGGATTGGTTCACTCAATTACCAAAACATAGCATCAGTAACTTGGATCAGCTAGTGGACGCGTTCCTCGAATGCTTCACCTTCAACACTAAGAAAAAGGCATCATTAAGTGACCTAGCTAGCCTCAGGGAAGTATGAGGAAGAAACCATGGTGGCATATGGGAACCGATGGAGGACGTTGCTTTCAAAGCTGCCCTACCTCCCTCCCATGTCAGACCTGACCCAAATGTTCTCAAAAAGCTGTTTGAGATCGATCTCCATGCTATTGCAGCTGCAACAATATGCCAGTTTAGAGGAAGCTCTGGCGCAAGCCAGAATCATTGAGGAGATCAAGATACAGGATGGCGAGATCGCCAAACCTAAGAAGAAAGAATGGACCAAGAACACCAAAATAGGGACCACGCAATAGAAACCCGCTATGGTCAATCAGGTTGCTATCAACGTCCCTAAGCCTGCACAAGCAACACAACCTCAAAAGGCTAACTATCAAGTGGTGCCTCCTAACAACTATGATAGAGAAAACCAGAGGCAGGAACAAAATCAGCAGCATCGCCCTAGGCGACAATTTACTCCTTACATAGAGTCCAGGGACTCCCTGTTTGATCGCTTGTCAGCGGTGAACTTGATCAACCTGCCAGAGATTCAAACTATAGACCCCAATGCACCAAAGCCTAAGGGGTACCGGGAGGACTTGTACTGTCGGTTCCACAGGTGTAAGGGACATGATCTTAATGCATGTTGGAAGTTCAAAGGTTTGGTACAAGACCTAATCGACAACAAGACATTGGTGGTGGACAACCCCGTAGCACCAAACAACCAACATATGGGAGTCTTTAGAGACCCCTTGCCTACCCATGATGCGTAGGAAAAACCCCTTCAAGTCAATGAGGTGCAACAGAATTGCCCCATGCAGGGGTATGTAGGGATGATAAGCATAGTGACTAGGAACAAGAGGTATCCAGGAGCTGCCCCTACGGCGGCCACTAGAGAAGTTCCATCGACGTCACAACCTCAACAACACCCTACGCAACCTCCCCCGCCTAGACCAATGGCCATGATTCGGACTAGACTTACCCAAAGTCTAAGGACCACGTCGGCTAGGCTCTCCATATACGAGCTCATTCAACAATCAGTGCCCCATCGGGAGGCTCTAATGGAGATATTAAAAGCCATCGAGCTGCAGCCCCATGAAGCAAACTCTTTCAACAACTTTGTGGGACATGTAAAACAATGTACAGAACCAGTCATCACCTTTAGAGAAGATGAATTGAAATCGGTGACTGGTGATGTGGCGGATCCACCCCTGCACGTTATTGCATGGGTCAACGGGATTCCGTATAAGAGGGTGTTGGTGGACACTGGCTCATCCAGTAATATCATCACAACAGCAGCATTGAAACATCTGAAGTTGCCAGCATCTCACATCGTGGCCTCCACCTATACACTGCGAGCATTCAATGATGCAATATGCTCGACAGTTGGCACAATTGTCCTACCCATCCAAGTGGGACAAAAGACTATTCATACATTGTGCCACATCTTGGAAGGTGAGATGGCTTATAATATCTTGTTGGGCCGGCCTTGGATCAGGGACATGAAGTGTGTCCCTTCAATAGCTCATTAGTGCCTAAAGTATACATTTGAAGGACAGGTGCATGTAGTCCCGATAGACTTAGAGCCCTTCAAGTATTGCAATACGGTGCAATTCATGCCGCAATCGACCCTTCCATCAACACATTTGGATTTTTAGTTGAATCCATCTAATCAGGGTCCGATTCCATAGGCCTCCCCGGTGTCGGATCCATCCAATCCCCAGTAGGGTCCATCTTCCTCATCTGGTCCTTCAACAACGATGCCACCTACGATGGCCACATCAAAGGACAAGGGAAAGAAACCCCTAGAAGAGGAACCACCCCTAGTCTCAACCATCTCTACCGAAGAGATGCCTAGCCGAATGGAAGTCGAGATGCCTAGTTCACCCCACATGGAGTGGACTCCGGAAGGACTCCCATTCGCTCCCCCTCAACCGCCAACAATCACCGTTGAGATGGCCAACACGGGCCTGGGGGAGTATATAGTGCGAAACATTGTCGCAACGCCCACACTTGAGTCCATGCAGGACATGGGGAGGCCTCGACTCCCCATCGGCTCTGTGGTTCCTCTAGGCTACCCACCCAATCAGACAAACTTTGTTTATGGGGGCCTGGATAATGGCATTGAAACTTGTATGCAAGAAGATGAAGATGAAGAGCCCTTTGCAGAGGACGTCAACTATTTGTCCAACCCAGACTTCGCATTGAGATATCTTGGCCAATGCAATTGGCATGGATATGGGTTGGGTAGGTATGAGCAAGGAGTGCGTGTTCTTTGCCAACCGAGATATCAAATGTCGTATGACAAGTCAGGAGTAGGGTTCAACCACCCCTTGCCCCTAGACATCTTGGTAGAGAACATGCAAGGCCTAGGGATAGGCAACAAGGATGGGTTGGCATTAGATCCATATGCCAATCCTAACACAACATATACATTGGGAGATTATCTCCCATTGCTAACAACCAACCTTGTTGACCATAACAACCCTTTCCCTTCGATCAAAAATGGAGAAAATTCAAGGACTCACCCACAAGAGGGATATGGACAAGACCAAGAAGGGTCTTCAGAGGATGAGTCGGAGTACGAGGTAGCACCTTGGGATCCTTTCGAGTCTGATAGCAATCATTCACAAGTATATCCCATGGATGATGATCAGGAGAGCTTCCTGACAATGTTCCCTCTGGATGCTCCAATTGAGCATATGCCACCTCCAGAGAATCAGGTCCCCCCGTAGAGAGCGGAACAACCTCGATGGGACCACATTAATTTGCTCGAGCAAGATGAGCCTCATATGTCGCAAACAGCTGTTGGAGCCAACGAAGGCCTTTGGATCTCTGACAATGATTATGAAGATGAAACTGAGATGGCTTATCTCAATCATATGCGACAACAGCAATATCCCTTGGATATAGATGACATGTTTGAACAATTACACATAGGGCCAAGGCATAGGTGGCACCTAAACCAGGCGTAGTTATAGCAATTACTGCACCCGCCACTCTAGGTACACAGAGAGCACCTTCCGCTTGGAGACCCCATAGAGCCATCAGTATCAAGCGTAGCTCCTATTATCTTATCCATGCATAGGGCCGATCCATTTGTGCTAGTACCCATAGAGCCAGATCCGGAGCACAAAGATCATCTAGGATGTTCGAGCAGTCACACCCACGGTAATGGAGACCACAATCATTTCATCAACATGATCTCCATTGATTTAACCGCCCCCATCCATGATCCAGCCGACCCGACATGGTCATTGCATCTAGACCTAGATGCTATAGACTGGGATCACGCTGACGCACCGCCATCCCCATCAGAGTACTGGCCTTGTGGTGGGATGTTCCATTTCACCCCAGGATAGACTCAGGATGTCTTCCATGCTCGAAGAGGAACCCGATGTTCCGAACGATGATCTAAATTCAGCAAACGATATCCACTTGATCCCAACTCCACACCATTTGGAGGACGGGTCCCACATGTCGGTCGAGGAGACGACTGACGTAGACATCGGCTCATATCCAGTGAATTTGCAAATCATCAAGTCGGGGGTAAGTCTATCCCTCGAAGAGCAAGCCGACTACATTGCCCTTCTCAAAGAGAAGAAGGAGGTTTTTGCATGGTCCTACAAAGACATGCCGGGACTAGACCCGCAGCTAGTCACGCATAATCTAACGCTTGATCCGATAGTCAAGCCAGTAAAGCAAAAACTACGTAAGATGCACCCAAAAGTAGCCTTAATGGTCAAATATGAGCTACAAAAGTTGTTGGATGCATAGTTTGTCATCTGCGTGGATTACCCACCATGGTTGTCTAACATGGTGCCCATCAAAAATCTCGATGGGAGGATTCGCATATGCACCGATTTTTGAGATCTAAACAAAGCGAGTCCTAAGGATGATTTTCCCTTGCCGAGCATCGACGCATTGGTAGACGCTACAGTGGGCCATGAAATGCTCTCCCTCATGGATGGTTTCTCGGGATACAATCAAATTCGTATCAATCCCGAGGACCAACTAAAAATGGCGTTCACAACACCTTGGGGGACATTTTGCTATAAGGTCATGCCTTTTGGCCTTAAAAATGTTGGCGCCACCTACCAACGTGCCATGACGTACATCTTCCATGATTACATGCACAAAACTTTGGAAGATTACATGGATGATTTGTTGGCCAAATCTCTTTTGCGCCTAGATCATCTCGATGACTTAAGCAAGATCCTCGATCGCCTCATAGAACATAAAGTCAGACTAAACCCCAAGAAGTGCGTATTTGGCATCACATCTGGAAAGCTCTTGGGTTACATAGTCTCCAAATGAGGAATCGAGGTAGATCCACACAAAGTCAAGGCAATCCTTGAAATGCTTCCCCCAACTACCATCAAGCAGCTCAAAAGTCTACAGGGAAAGGTCGCGTCGATCAAGCGCTTCATAGCGCAGCTATCTGACAAGTGCCGACCCATGAATAAATTATTGCACAAGGGGGTAACATTTCACTGGGATGACGAGTGCCAGTCAGCCTTTGATGACATTAAACAATACTTGGCTTCGCCGCCAGTATTGGCACCACCTAGACCAGGAGTGTCATTCTACTTATACATCTCAGCTACTGAGGTGGCACTGGGTGCCATGCTATCCCAGAAAAATGAACTACACAAAGAATAGGCTACTTACTATCTTAGCCGCACCCTGGTCAGCTTTGAACTTAACTATGCATACGTTGAGAAGCTCTGCTTGGCAGTGGTGTTTGCTACCAAAAAGCTATGCCACTACATGCTCAGCAACATGACGTATGTTGTGTCTAAGGAGAATCCATTGCGATACATGATGAGTCGTACTTATCATAGTAGCCGCACGATGAAATGGATCATGTTGTTGATGGAGTTTGACATAGAATTCATTGGAAAAAAATCCATAAAAGGTCAAGTCATCATCGATCAACTGGCAGAGGCTCCTCTTGAAGACGATCAACCTCTGACCATAGAACTACCTGATGATGGGGTCTTCCATGTTTTAGAATCACCAGATTCTGATGAGCCTGAGTCACAGGCTGACATGACCCTCTTCTTCGATGGTTCTAAATGTGAGCAAGGAGGTGGCATGGGAATTGTATTCTTCACTCCACAAGGGGCTCCAATGCCTCTATCATTTAAATTAGACTTCCCGTGCACCAAAAACAATGCAGAATATGAAGCCTTGCTCATAGGTCTTCAGACAACAATCACCATGAACATTAAATGTTTAAACATCTTTGGTGATTCGTTGTTAATTGTCAATCAAGTAAAGGGGATATTCCAATGTAAATGCCCAGTTCTGCAGGCCTACAAAGCCCTTGTGGACAAATTCCTGGCACAACTTGAATGGTATGACATCGAGGCACTCCCTCGATCATCGAATCATTTTGCGGATACTATGGCCTCCTTGGGGTCACTAATCCCGCAAGACCCTTCCGGTGAGATGACAACCATTCAGGTCAAAACATTATCGCAATCCATGATGGAGCATGCAAGCTCGACCTAACGCCAGGAATCCACTTGATCCAGATTGAACCATCTCAGGATAGGTTCTCTCGAATCCATGATTGTCTGACTCGAGCCAACTAGGGGTCCTTGTTCTCCCCGACCCCTCTTAATAGCAACACAACGCTATTTTTACAAGTTCTTTCCCACTCAGATTTTGCTAGGGATGAACTTCAAGAGGGATTGGCCATTCATACCATCGAGGTTTTCGATCAGCAGGATTGGTACACACCCATAAGGGATTACCTCAAGCTAGGTAACCTCCCACTTGGATTGACACAAGCCACGAAAAGATCATTTAAATAGAAAGCGGCAAAACATGTCTTGTTAGGAGACATTTTGTATCATCGAAGCTATGAAGGAATCCTCCTCCGTTGCTTGGACCAGCAAGAGTCCGCTTGGGCGATCACCCAAGCACACGATGGTACATGTGGTGGCCACTTCAGTGGTATGGCCATCGCAAAGCGCATTCTTTGCATGGGCTATTATTGGCCATATTTAGAGCGAGATTGTTGCGCATATGTAAAGAAGTGCGTGAAGTGTCAACACCATGCTAATTTGACACACGTACCTTCTCAGGCCTTGCAACCGATCCAATCGGCTTGGCATTTTTCGTAGTGGGGCTTTGAAAAGATCTCCCCTGCATCGTCCGGTCATCACACGTTCATCATAACGGCCACAGAGTACTTCACCAAGTGGGTGGAAGCAATTCCGCTAACCTCTACGACTCGGAACCCGCATTGCGGAGTTTATTTTGCATAACATCATATGTCATTTTGGTATTCCATCCAAGATTCTTTCGGATAATGGGACGTCATTCAAGAATAAGGATGTGCGTGCTTTGACAACAAAGTACAAAATTCAGCACAGTTTTTCAACACCCTATTATCCGTAGGCAAATGGGCAAGCAGAGGCGTCAAACAAAATGCTAGTCGCCATCCTCAAAAAGACCATCGTAGATAGTCATAAGGATTGGCACATTCAAATCCCGCTTGCCCTATGGGCTTATCGCACTAGCATTCGGACGCCCACTAGGGCAACTCCATTTTCGCTGGTGTATGGCTCCGAGGCAGTCATGCCTCTTGAGTTGGAAATCCCTTCCATGCGCATATCAATGCAAGAGTTCATCGATGATGACACTGTGCGACAAGCCCGGTTAGACCAACTGACGTTGCTCGATGAACGACGCGTCAATGCTCTCGAGCATTTGCGTATCTATCAAGAGCGACTTAAGAAAGCATACAACATGAAGGTCCACTTAAGGGACTTTCAGGTTGGTGACTTGGTCTTAAAAGAGAACCAACAGAATTCTAATTTGTCATCCCATCTAAGGGACAAGTTCATGGCAAACTGGTTAGGTCCTTATGTCATTGATAGTAGAATAGGACCTGGAACATACCGACTCGCCTCTCTTGAAGGAATCAAGGAACTAGAACCCTTGAACATCAGTCATTTGAGGCCATTCCACATCTAGAGAGCCATAGTCCAACCAAATGCTCCAAAGGTATCCATAAACCCTTTGGTCAAACCAAAAGCTCCAAGGATTCCCACAATCGCTTGGTCAACCCCAAAATGCCCCAAAGGTGTCCATAAACCCTTTGGTCAAGCCAAAAGCTCCAAGGATTCCCGCAATCGCTTGGTCAACCCCAAAAATGCTCCAAAGGTATCCATAAACCCTTTGGTCAAACACCAAAAGCTCCAAGGGTTACCATAACCGCTTGGTCAAAACAAATATTCAAAACAAACAAAAACAATAAAATCATCAAAAATAACAAAAAAAATTGCATTTCAATTCCATGCATACTCATAAAAATCAAAATACAAAAATATAGGTTGCATTAGGCATCACATCCATACATTGCATATTTGCTAGGTCATACAAGTCAAGAGCACCATAGACTATCATTACTTGGCAATTCCATCATTTTCCACATCAAATCCATTTTATAAACGCATACCTCTAGAATAACACCATCATCATTTTTAGCATAAGTTAGTTGTCTCCTAATGTATATAGGGTTTTCGTCATTCAACTGTATTTAAATTTCTAGCCAAAAACTGTACAAAGTTAAACAGATTTTACAAGGGAAAGTTTTACTTGGATCATGCCTCGTTATGTAACATCCTTACACAAGTTAAAACACATAAAATAATTCCTAAGTTGTGTGAACGCAAGAGAAACCTACAAAGTAGTCTAGGGTACCATAGGTGAAAGATTAGCCTGTTCATCCCCCTGTGCGAATGGTTCAAGAGTGCTGAGAATTGACAAAAGGACGAGCTCTTCCCCATCAATTCCCCCTAATAAACAGTGGTTTTCACCACTACCAAAAATCCCAATCACCATTGGTCCCCAAAGTTGTAAGGATTCATACTACACGTCCCTACCAAGGATGGGTAGTCATCCCCAAGGCCTCAAAGGATCGATGCCATTCAAAAGAAAAATCCCTACAAGCCATCATCATGACCACTTCCAATCACCTTTGGTCTCCAAAGTCGTAAGGATTCGTACTACACGCCCCTGAAAAGGATGGGTAGTCATCCCCAAGGCCTAAAAGATCAATGCCCTTACTTCATAATCTCCATAATCCCCTTTGGTTCCCAAAGTCATAAGGATTCATACTACACGTCCCTGCACAAGATGGGTAGTCATCCCCAAGGCCAACAGGATCAATGTCATTCACAAGCTCAACCTTACAAAGTTAAAAATCCAAAATCAAATAACAGTGGTTATCACCACTATTCAAAAATTCTTGCTCAAAAAGAAAAACAAAAGAAGAAAAATAAATAGTGATTTTCATCACTATGTATACGAGCAAGTATCCTAAACCATTGAGCAAATTAAAATCCTGAACTTGAATCCCTGGAATTCTCAGCATTCGAAAACCATCTAGGTGATCCTCATTACGGGTTTGGTGGACAACCTACCCGGCAATGGCGGTATCCTAACCGCATGATGATATGTCTATCACATTAGCTTTGCATGTGCGTAGACCAATGTTTGCATGTGGATGAGCTAGCTTATGGTACCTTAGATTGTCCCATGGATTAATCTTACTAAATACAACAATGGAGTTAGTGGAGCTAATTAGGTGATCCTCAGTACAAGTTTGGTTGATAGCCTATCTGGCACTGGCGGTATCCTGACAAATACCACATAAACGAACTCAATTGCACACATAGGGATGTGAAATAACTTGGTTAAACTCAAGTCGGATTTATACCTTGTTCAAAAGTCTTGCGAGATAAATGTACAGTTTTGGCTAGTTAGTTAAAATATCTGAATCTCAGAAAAGCTTAACTACATTTTAAAACAACTGGTACATTTCATTCCATACATCACCATCAAAAAATATGCAAAATACAAAAACAAAGTTTTTTCATGCAAAGTCATTCCACAAAGCCATCCCATAAGTACAACAAGCCAGTAAATCTTGTATAGTCTATGGTGCCATCGACAAGTTATCAACAACTCATTTCATTCATTCCATATGCATACATCATCTAAATTAGAAACATCGCATTCATAATAGCATATGCATACATCAATGTAAATACATGTGCATAAAAATAAACCATGAAAAGTGTATAAACACAAAGAAAGTCATCTGTATATATATCATCAAAAATGCTCATAGGCTACAATGAACCGGTCCTCTGACCTCGCACCAAAGCAAAACTCAAAAACCCCCAAGCCTAGGGCATCGGCCACCATGATCATGCAAGATCGGTGTGACGGGAACTACCCCCCATGGTGTGGGTCCTATGGGACCTCTCAGGGTGACTACTGCTCACCCCTGCATCATGCCTACTAGTGCCTCCCTCATCTAGCCGCCTACGATGAGAGGATGCTGACTGCTCGTATCATTATCTCTCATTCGACGTGAAGAACCACCTCTAGGGGGCTCAAGTAACCGCCCATCGAGGCGGATAATCTCTCCCTCCATATCCATCCGATGTCGAAACCACTCTACCTCCACTGATGAAATAAGCTCATCCATTGTGCCAATGTCTTCTCCTTCTTCCCACTCCCCTAGGATATCCCTCTCATGCAACATTGGTATCCCCATCCCCCTGCTACACAATATTCTCCCACTCCACTAGTTCACGGATATCCCTCTCTTGCGCTTTCCCTTCTCCACTGGGCTCTCCACACCCAACTCCTCCCCATGCCCAAAGCAGCATGTCAACACTGCTGTCCGCTGATCCTCACGTCATCCTGATCGGCAATCCATCTATCAAAATCTGAAGAATCCGATAGACATCCTCCAAGGTCACAATCATCTCCCCTATTGGGAGATGGAAGGTATTGGTCCGGGATCCCAAGTTGATCAGGCCTAGATAGGCCCGATCCCCACCCCACTCCTAGTCACTCCTTGAGCCCAAGGGTGTCAAGCCAATCCTAGCCAGCCAAATTTAGTGCCTCCCGCACTTCAGTAAAAATCATGGGCACACGGTACCGACTCTTCACAACCTACAAAAGAAAACAACACAAAAACATTAAAACCATGAAAAACTATATAACAAAAACATGAATATACAACGATGCATAAAACAATGTCCAATTAAAAACAAACAAAAAAATTCAAAAAATAATTTGTCAGTCCTAGGGTTTTTAACTCTAACTGATAAATTAAAAAACAAACAAAAACATTCAAAACTAATTTTTTAGTCCTAGGGTTTTTTAACTCTAACTGATAAATTAAACAAAACAACAAAATTCAAAAAAAATAATTTGTTAGTCCTAGGGTTTTTAACTCTAACTGATAAATTAAAAACAAACAAAAAAATTCAAAAAAATAATTTCTCAGACCTAGGGTTTTTAACTCTAAACTGGTAAATTAAAAACACAAAAACAAACCACAACAAATAACTAGGGTTGAGCTACGTTTTTAAGCTCAGTTTTACCCTACGTTTCTAACCTAAGTTTTGATCTTTGTTCAATTCAGGTTAAGCGAAGTTTTTTTAAGTTATGTTCTAAACTAAGTTTTTTAGCTCAGTTTTCATCTAACTTTGGATCTTTGTGTAACTAGGGTTCAATTAAGTTCTAAGCTAAGTGTTAATTTTTCTAGACTAGGGTTTCATTTTTAAATTTGAAAAACAAAAAAAAACAAAAAGACAAAATAACAACTAAATTGCAAGTTTTCAAAAGAACAAAAACAACTAACAATAAAGAGGAAGTGCACTCACTGGTCTCGCATCGGCTCCACCGCTTGAGGATCCGGTCCATGAACTCATGGTGGCAAGAAAATTTTGGCAGTGCTTCGCTTCGCAGAATTGACCTCCTCCTCCTCAGAGCTCCAAATCTCCAGGAAAAACAAATGCAAATGAGCCCAAAACTCAGTTTTTGCCCTTAAATAGGCTTTTTGAGCCTGTATTCATCCCTCCCTAGGATGAGCACTCTGGTTAGTGCTCGTCCCACCCTGGGACTATTACTAAATAGGTATTCATCCCACCCAGGGACGAATACAGAGTAGAAACTTCAAAACAACATAAAAATTGCACCAAAATGCACAAAAACAAGCAATAAAACTATCCAATGAGAGTGCTTTTGCACTTGACATTTCGGGCATACAAAATAGACGTCGAGGTCACAAATCCTCACTATCCTATTCCCTAAGAAGGCTACCATAGCCGGACCGCTCCACGGGAAGATGGATTTTCGAGAATTTCATCCCCAAACGGTGTCACAAAAAGGGTCAAAACCCAACCAAAAATAGCAATAACATTACCGAATGAAGGGCTTTTGCTATATCTGCATCAAAAATACCCAAAGGTCACAAAAAGGGTCAAAACCCAACCAAAAATAGCAATAACATTGCCGAACGAAGGTGCCTTTGCACCTAACATTATTGGCATCCAAAACAGATGTTGGGGTTACAAATTGTCACTATCCTACTCCCTAAGAAGGCTACCATAGCCGGACCGCTCCACGGGAGGACGAATTTTTGACAATTTCAGCTCCAAAATGCGTCACAAAAAGGGTTAAAACCCACCAAAAATAGGTCAGAATGTTTAGAAACTGCTTAAGCATTCAACGGTAAACAACTGAAGGCACCCTTACCTAAGTCATCTTGGGTCAAGTGACTCGTCACTTTTCTCATGTCGGTCATTCCCTCATCGATTCGTCGCTTGAGGGGGTAGTCACACTTAGTCACCAATCAACAAAAATATACCCAATCAAGGAAATGACACGCATTCAAAGGATCATTGACAAAGACAATCATGCCCCCGCTTGGGGCAGCAAACAAGCAATAATCACAAGCTGATCAAACACTTGGCATTCATGAATCATGAACTCAAGGTTCCCATAGACAAAAGGTTGCGCCCTTTGCCTATTCATGATTGATCAATGTCCAAGCTCAAGTAACACCTCACCAAAAAAGGTTAACACTTGAATTAAGTTCCTTAGCTCGTCAGAAGCAAGGATTCAAGAATGCATGCCCTTTCCATACTTGGGGCATCAAGAGTTGGTTAGGTTACTGAGAAACCCTAATCATTAGTGCTTTGGTTATCTATTTTTTGCTCAGCGTTGTGCCTTGCACAGCGCTTCCCAAAAAGGGGCATCTATAGACACCAAAACAACACCAATCCGATTATGTGACAACAAGCATCGATCGCATTGACACACACAACCCCTAGGGCAGCCCCCAGAGGTTAAATAGTGGTCCTAACCACTTCCAAAAGTAGTTTTGGAGGTCAGAGGTCAATTTGGCACCTTTTTGGCACCTTGCTCTCTCACCCAAGCTCATCCTACCTAGGGACGAATATCAACATTCACCCTAGGGTGAGGCGAATAGCAAGTTTGACTGGAAAAAAGTCAAACCTCGACAAGTCTGCCAGTTAACTGAAGCTTCAGGCCATGCAATTGTGAGGAATGACTTCAAATCAAGGAGAGAGACTTCAGTCATGCATGTCTTTGATTTTGGAGACTTCATGCAAGGAAACTCTAAATCAGGGAATTATCTTTTCTCTCAAAATAGGACAAACAACTCAAGTGGCGCCCTCGCATGCGCAATTCAAATAGAGAGACCCTAGGTCTATAAATTGGTGAGTCTTCTCACCCCAAAAAGGATACAGAGAGGAGCTTTTGGAGCAATGAAGTGCTGCTAAAATATATCCTCACCCTTTGTTTGTGCTTTCACATCCTTGATCTCTCTTTTGGAGGGAGGTTATTGGGTGATCATTGGAGGCGCATTCTAAGACCCAAAACCAAAAATTTGGCCACAATATTCCACAAAATTTGTCGACAACACCCCATAAGAAGTTTTGGACCCATCCCAAGTGGATTGGTGCCAAAATAGAGTCCCAAACGGTGGGCGTCCTGCCCTCGGGCGCCCCCCAAACTATCGCAGCCCTAATCGCCCCACCTCGGAGTGAATAGAAATCTGTGATATATTTCTCTAATTTTTCTTTTGCATCTTATTCTAGGTTATTTAAATAGGCTGTAGTTTAAATTTCACTTCATTCTGAGCATTTTTGACCAGGTTTTTATCATTTCTCGCATTTACTAACTTGCAGATGGCACCATAAAAATTTGGGTGATAGAGGCCAAATTGGAGAAATATGACCTTCTGGGTCTTCCCAAAACACCCCCAATTAGCTAACCCCAACTTTGTAGGTCATTTGGAGCTTTCTAGATAGGACATTGAAGAGGGTGCTTTCTGACAAGTTATTGCAGGTCTATTCGTCCCACCCTAGAGCGAATACAAATATGTGAGGAATTTCTAGACTGTTCCTTTTGCAGTGGCCTCCTGGTAACATATTCATGCTTCTGTTAAATTTTTAGGTCGATCTGAGGTCATTTGGTTATCGTTTTAATATTTTCATGCATACACTAACAGTAGGCCTTGGGAAATACATGTTCTATTCTGTCTGTAGGTGCTACTGATCTTTTCTGTTTCCTTGAACGTAGGTTTTCGACATCAGAGGAGCAGTGAGGAGTCAACATTCATATACACAAGCGGCGGCGACGTTTTGGTCCGCCCATCTTACATGTGGGCACGCGGAAGAAGGATTGCTATCCATGGATGTGATCAAAAACATATTTAATGCTCCTATCCCCTAAAAAGGAAGGAGACATATTGTAACACGACTTTGAAAGCATATCAATAAAGAGGACCCTATTCCATATTGCTTTTATCTTGTGTCGATTCGCTCATGTTCTTTCCTTTCATGCATTTTTCAATACATAGGCTTTTGGCGTTAAGTTTGGTTTTAGACGCATCGTACTTGGCATTTTCCTTTTTGTTTCCATATCCTCGTGCTTTCAACCATTACTTAACATGATCCCTTAAGGGACACCCTAAGTAGCTCTTGCACGCATGCAAAAGTATCCTTAGGCATGATTTTGATCATAATGTCCATTATCTATTTTTGTGAAGGTACAAAAGCTAGATCAAGCATACTATGTGCATGAATCCATCTCACAAAGTGTATCCAAATGTCTATGTTTTTTGTTTGTTAATAGAAAACTAGATTATGGATAGGATAGATGGTGCTTTGATTATCATATTGAAGAGAGATTGGAAAACTTCAAAGAATGCCAATCCCTTCCAAAACCATGAACATCCCATAAAGATGCTTGTATGCCTCATTGGTAGCATAATATTTAGATTTTCAAAAAGATTGAGATTTAGTGGATTGGCATTTACAACATAGAAAATAGGATCAAAATCCTAATAAAATACAAAGCGTATGGTGGACCATCACTTATCTAAATCATCGAATTGACCAATATTTAAAAATCCTATCAAAATTGAAGGGGATCTACTAGAGTAGTGAATGTTCATCTAATAAGTCTCATAGATGTACGTGAGAATCCTCAAGGGGTGCCTACATATATCTAGAACAATAATTAATAATAAAATATACATTTCATCTAGTGTAAGTGATGTGGAACTAAACTGGACAATATTTTATTATTTAAGATGTGCTTAAGTAGAACTTTTACAACAACA
The DNA here is from genome assembly GCA_028583015.1 of Wollemia nobilis. NCBI lineage: Eukaryota > Viridiplantae > Streptophyta > Pinopsida > Araucariales > Araucariaceae > Wollemia > Wollemia nobilis. The sequence goes on from JAQPPZ010002366.1 coordinate 258,985, forward strand.
ATCTTCTCATAATAGAATATGATAACCATAAAATAATTACTAAGCTATAAAATAAAATTTGATTCCTTTCACTAAGCTAAAAAATCTAATCCAATGACTATGCCATCCAAATGTGCCGATATTTACAAGTTGGAATTATATTTATAATTTATTGCTAATTTAGACTTAGGACTTTAGACTTAGAAAATAATAAAATAAACTAAGCCTAGTAAAACATAAGCCTAGGTCTAAATGATGTCCTCATCATACCTTCCCACTAAATAAGCATTGGACTCCAATGATTTTACAATTGGAAGAGAAGATATGTGCAAGTGCCCAAAATGAATCCTCAAATGTGGTTCAAAAGAGAAGAGAGAGATAGTGTACAAGAGTCCCAATAGGATCACCAAAATTCCAAAAAATGGAGTATCAAAAAGAAAAATAAATGCTCTAAAAGGGCCTAATAGGAAGCCCAAATGGGATCACTACAATTTTGACAAAGGAAGTGTAAAAAACAAACAATGCTTAAAATGGCCTCATAAAAATATTGTTCAATCTTCACAAAATATTGTAAGCTCTTCACACCAATCATGTTTAACTGTAAGCATGCACCTCAAACTAGTACAAACGATCCTATCAAGTAAGTATCTTTAAACTATAGTCAATGGAGGAAGAGTGGAGAAAAAAGGTACAAATAATTTAAGATCCAAGACAAGACATAGAAGGGAGTGTTAGGTACCACCGAGCTACAATCCTTATTTCATACTTACAAATTTACAATATGTTTAAGAAGGTTTCAAAAATCCATGTTGGAGGATAAAAAATACTCAAAGAATTTGAACGTTGAAAGATCCAAGAAGTTGATGCTAGATGTGGTGTTTCTTATAGAAATATTGTAATGCATGCTAGTGAAGAGATGAACCAAGCTAAAAAGTTCATTGAGAGACAAACCACTAGGGGTAAAGACAAATCCAATACATGGAGTACCCATGTGATATCCATGATCACATGAAAATATTCATGGTATTATGAAGGGAGGGCAGCTTCCAAAAGAGTCTCTAAAAATGAAAGTAGATTTAGGTGTATCGGGTTCAACAAAAAATGCACTCTATATTACAACAATCTATGTTTGAAAAAAAGGTTTTGACAACCCAAAATTTGGACCACCATAGGTCAATATAGACCTTTGTAAAATTATAAAATAATGTTTCCATTAGAATTGAATTTCCAATGAGTATGCATAAAGCTATACTTAGGTTAGATTGAAATCTCAAAACATGAGAAAAATATAGGTGGTCTCTAACAACAAAATATAATGGGAATTTTTCTTTTACAATTTTGAAAATGGAATATTCATGTGAATATTCTATGAAATATTTAACATTTTTTAAGAAAAATATTTAGGTCAAAATCAACTACCCATGAGATCAAGGACTCTTGGTAGTCTAAACTAAGTTCAACAATTGCGAGGTCAAACAGTGAAACAAGTTGGTAGGTAATGATCTCAAAGGCGATAGGTCAAAAGTCCTTTTTAGTGGTAGCAAGCCACCCAACCAGTCCTAGTGGATGGCTATCTCATCATCGATGCCTAGCACATTTTGAAGGATGATGTCTTCCATGCATAATAGATGTGAGACTATGTTTATCGATGGAAATTGTTGAAGAAACCACATGAAAAGCCTAAAATTATTGGGAAATTCTTACAATAATCAATAAGTCACATCCAATTTTTCCATATTGCACCAGGATCAATTAAAAAATAGTCGATTGGTATCTAAATTAGATGCAATATGAGAGGAAAATGTAAATCGATCATGTGTCACTCAAAAGAAATTTTGAGGTGTCAATGGAGGAGCAGGGTTAGATAGTTGTCAAGAAGAACTATCAAAAAGCTATCGAGAGACCAAAAATACATGGTCAACAAATGATTTGTGCTTTAGTGGTGTCATGGGTGTGGACCATGCAAAAGGTTATCAATAGGTAAGCGTTGATTAACAAAAAAGTAGATGTCAAGATTGGTCGATGGCAACCATTAAGACTCGTAATTTGTGATCGGTCTTATTAGTTAGACGAAAATATGGCCAACTTGAGGTACCCATGGTGGCCACCCTAATATTGGCTATGGGTAGTGAGGGTAGATCACACCTGATCACCAAGTTAAGCAAAAAAGATTAAACTGAACCTTTTAAAAAATGTAAATATTAATATTAATATTAATATTAATATTTAATTTTTAAACCTTAACTCATTCTTATTTAATAAGAGCAAGGTACGCAAGAGGTAAAATTCACAAAATTTATACATGGAACTGAATAAACTTTAACAAAGCTGATAGAGGAACAATTTAGAATCTAAAATTGAAATTTTAGAGGATTTTTGCAAGGATTTTAGGCACCTAATCCTATGCAAACTAGTTGTTTCCTAGGAAACCTAAGAGTCAAATTTAGAGTCAATGTACCACAAGCCTAATCCTAGGCCCTAGTACCATTGATGTGGAACTAAATTGGTTAACATTTTATTATTCAAGAGGTATAGAAATTTTACAACAATAATATTCTCAAAATAGAAGATGCTAACCATAAAATAATGTCTAAGCTATCAAATCAAATTTGATAACTTTCATTAAGCTAACTAATCTAATCCAATGACTATGATGTCCAAATATGCTATGACCCTCCCTATCAAACGTTTTGGCATAAAGAAACAATGTATTAATTATTGATGCTTTAATACCTAGTTTGAGCAATTGACCTAACTATGCAATGTTTAGTTGATATAGAAGAGCATGATACTGCTAACATTTTTCCAAGTGTGGAAGATCAGGTACACTCATAGGTGGAGGAATTAGAATCATCCATCAAAAACATGGGTACTTGAGGTTGGGGAAGTAATGACTTAGTTAACTCGAGGGTAAAATTCATGGATACCTTCATATAGGTATGCATTCGATTAGAGATAATCATCAATAGCTAGCCATCTTGAGCCCTAGTTGATAACATAGTAGCAATCATAAATTCTTAGGTTGATATGGGTGACTGAATTGATGGAAAGACTCCCTCTTTGTCTAATCGCATATGTTTGATTGCCTTTTACTTCAGCACTATCTAAATTGGTGGTTTAGGAAATAAAAGTATGCATAATTTGGTTGTATTTGAAATCCTGTTGTTTTACTTAGAAACCTCTTGCTCTCTATTTTTTATAAATAATAGTTTTTATTGTTTTAAATGATAAAAAAAATTCATTTATAAATAGAAATTATAAATAATAATAGAACTTCATTCATAAACAATGATTGTATTATGATAATAGTAAGTTCAATATTTTACAAATCATTTACAAGAAGTATATTTTTTTAAATAATGAAAGTTATTTTAGACAATGTAACTATATTTTTAAAATTATATAGAAGTCATCAGTCAACCATGGGAAGGAATGCCTTAATGGCAAATATTATAAAATGAAGAAAATTGATTTTAGATTGGATTTGATCCTACCCATCAACTAATGAGATAAATTGAATTGAAGGTAGATGGATGGGAAGTAATGGTGAAGAGATGGAAGTATATGGAGGCAAGTGGACTCGACTCCTTATGAGGAGAAAGGAGGGGCAAAAAATAAAGGTTGTTGAAATATTGAAAGTGAAGATGAGTCATCTCACACCTACGCACGAAGAAGGAAGGACTACACTATGGAAAACCAGTTTCTTAGGAGCAAACCAGGTACATAGAATCACATCCCTTGTGACGTTTTGAAAGCAATAATGTTGGTAACTAATTTTATGAATGCCTTGAATGATTTATTGGATATTTCTTATGGTTTCATGTCATATTTTGTTTTACAATCGGGTTCGACCATTCCTTCATTGTCTTGGTAAGGCATTGCCAGTTGGTTGGGTACATTGTTGTCCTTTCCCATACATCAATATGTTTATATTATAGGTCAGTATCATGGTTTTGGTTGTTTCCTAGTAGCCTAGGAGCCAGTGTTGTGTAACCAACTATTTGTGAGTGTGAGCGATCTTGTGATAAGTCGAGCAAAATTGTTACTAGCAAGTGGACTCAATGGTGATAGGATTTGTTGTGTAAGGCTAAGTATCATTATTAATCCTTAACCTTAGAAACATCTCCACCTGGCTTTGTCACTTGTGTTTCACCTAAGCAATTTAAGACTTGTGCATGCTTGAGATTCGTATACCCTATGTCTTGTTGAGAATTGCTCATTCTTAGAATTGTCCAAGGTGGGCCTGTGTTTTGTTGTGAGGAGTTCCACAAATGCCACATCAATGATGGTAAACCCCCTATCACTTGTGAAGCACTACATTGGTAGTGGCACCTTTCATAACTTCCTCTGCTCAATCAATCCTCGCATGGTGTGACCACCAAGGAAGCTCACACCCGCTCTAACTATCGTAATCGAAGGGAAACACACAAGTAGGCATGCATAATATGATAACAAGAAATAAAGTGAATATAAGGAATTCTTTGTTATTTTTGATGAAATCAAATCATAGATTCGTCTCTCTTAGGGATACCCATTTGATACATTAATTAAAATAGTGTTTAATCCCTATCAAGGGTAGGTGTGATCAAAATTACCCTCAGGGTGACACGAACTGCTCTAGGGTGTCGATGACCCTCTTCTTCACAATAGGGAAGGGGTTGGATGCTTTATCTCTCCTTTAGAATTATTTCCTGCGATCAAGAAACAACAAGACTATCAAAAATATAGGTAGCCTCTCATGATGAGGCCCTTTTAGGTAAAATGTATAATGACACCATTAACATGCATAATCAAGAAAGCATAAAGAAAGCTGCTAAACTATGCAAAGCGAACCAAGATTCATGTAATAGAATAAAGTAAAATAACATCTACACTATGCATGGATCAAATATAGGAAATGAAGCATAAACATGCATAAAGAGAGCATTCTAATTCTAATTGAAACATAAACATAAAATGTGAATCTAGCCTAGTTCTACGGTCAAAAGTCTTCTAAAATGCTATCAAATCAATAAAATGGCTAATCTAACCTAACTAGCTGGACAAAAAAGAAAAGAGTAAGGTGATCTATCTCCTATTGTAAACCATAAATCTGGTGAGCGGTCTGCACTGTGAATTGCGGCCGACAGTCGCGGTTTGACCTCTGATTAGTTTACCCTCAAAATTAGGGGTAGTGGGCTCAATCTCCTTATCCAAATTGATGTTCAAGGGTCGCCTTCATTGTCCTTAGAATGATTTGGCAGTCAATTCGATGTGAAGGGCCTTCGTTTGTTTGGATTTACATTTATTGATCCTCCTAAGCACCTAGGGCATCCATAATGCAATTCATCATGAATGGTGGCAAAATGGTCGGGAATTAAGTGCAATAGCTCTATCTCTTAGTATGCTCAATTTGAGTATACAATTTGCCAGGGCTTCGCTGCTCAAATATACAATGCTTGCTCTCTTTTTCTCCCCATTTGGAGGGGGTATTTATAGCATGCCCCTAGGGCTAGGGGTGGCTTCATGGAGAACCGACCTTCTTGTTCTTGGCTTCATGGAGAATCCAATACCAAGAAGGTTGGTTAGGATAGTTGGGATGGAAGCCTCTTGAATCTTTCATCCTTCAATTGCCTCCTTCTAGATCTCTTGGTCGTTCCAACTGATTTGGCTTGGATGGAAGGCCTGACTGAAATTCAGTTAAGACTGTAGGTCATAGTTGTGGTCCAGAATATAGACCGCAAGTGTCAACCGTGATTTAGACTGGAGGTCATAGGTCTGAGCTGCGGTTCAGACTGCTTAGGCCAAAATGATTAAATTGAGTGGTTAGAACCACTGCTCTATCTTGGATTCTGTCCAAGATCCTCCATATGGTCTTGTAGCATGTCCATATGAGTAGTCACCCTCGACATGACATGTTTTAGGTGTCTACACGTGGTCATCATCTTCATTGGGTCCATTGGGATTGTAGGAGATGGTGTGTATCGTGTGAAGTCCTATTGAGCTTTCTAATCTCTAGTCATGTTGTGTTCGGGTAGTTGGGTTGGGCTGAAGGTTTCTTTTATTAAAAGGTTAGGTTATTTGGTGATTGAAGGTATGGGACTTTAATTTCTAAAATCAAGGAAAATGAGTTTATTTATAGATTAAAATAAGTGACTGATTTATTAAACAAATAGAAATGGTTTGTTTTGTAAATTAAGGGTATGGGACTTTAGTTAATAAAATGAAGGAAAATGGGTTTATTTATAGATTAAAGTAAGTGATTTTAATTTATTAAATAAATAGAAATGGTTTATTTTATAAATTAATGGCATTGGACTTTAATTTATAAAAAGGAGGAAAATGGGTTTATTTGTAGATTAAAGTAAGTGACTTTGATTTATTATATAAATAGAAATGGGTGGTTTTATAAATTAAGGGTCTTGGACTTTAATTTATAAAAGTAAGTGACTTTAATTTATTATATAAAAAGAAATGAATTGTTTTGTAAATTAAGGATATGGGACTTTAATTTATAAAATGAAGGAAAATGGGTTTATTTATATATTAAAGTAAGTGACTTTGATTTATTAAATAAATATGGTTTGTTTTGTAAATTAAGGGTATGGGACTTTAATTTTTAAAATGGAGAAAATGGGTTTATTTATAGATTAAAGTAAGTGAATTTGATTTATTATATAAATAGAAATGGGTTTTCTTTGTAAATTAAGGGTATGGGAGTTTAATTTATAAAATGAAGGAAAATGAGTTTATTTAGTAGATTAAAGTAAGTGAGTTTGATTTATTAAATAAATAGAAATTGTTTATTTTGTAAATTAAGGGTATGGAACTTTAATTTATAAAATGAAGGAAAATGGGTTTATTTATAGATTAAAGTAAGTGACTTTGATTTATTAAATAAATAGAAATGGTTTATTTTGTAAATTAAGGGTATAGGACTAATTTATAAAATGAAAGAAAATGTTTTTATTTATAGATTAAAGTAAGTGACTTTGATTTATTAAATAAATAGAAATGTTTTGTTTTGTAAATTAAGGGTATGGGACTTTAATTTATAAAATGAAGGAAAATGGGTTTATTTGTAGATTAAAGTAAGTGGCTTTGATTTATTAAATAAATATGGTTTGTTTTGTAAATTAAGGGTATGAGACTTTAATTTATAAAATGAAGGAAAATGGGTTTATTTATAGATTAAAGTAAGTGACTTTGATTTATTAAATAATTAGAAATGGTTTTTTTTGTAAATTAAGGGTATAGGACTTTAATTTATAAAATTTAAGAAAATGGGTTAATTTGTAGATTAAAATAAACGACTATGATTTATTAAATAAAAAGAAATGGTTTGTTTTGTAAATTAAGGTTATGGGACTTCAATTTATAAAATGAAGGAAAATGGGTTTATTTATAGATTAAAGTGATGCAGGAGCCTATATTTAGAGGGTTTTTTAAAAGAAGTTTTAAAGTAGTTTTTTTATTACTAAAAATGAAATTATTTGATGCAAAATATAATTTACCGAAAATGGTAATTACTAAAAAAGGTAAATTTTTATGAAAAAATATTTTTCCAAAAATAATAATTACTTAAAAATACATCTTTGGTTGAAAAAATCAATTTGCTGAAAATAGTAATTTTTATTTTTTATTTTTAGGGTTTTAAGTTATAGAGTTTTCTTTTAGGTTTTCTTTGGGGATATATATTCCCTTGGTATTGCATTGTAAAAGGGAAGTGAATCCAGGAATAAGAAAAGAAAATATTTATTGGTTTATTTCTATGTATTATAGTTTTTATGTGAATGGAGGGTTTTATTGATTATTTTCATTTATTGTAGTTTTTATGTAAATGGAGGATTTTACATATTATTTCTATTTATCATAGTTTTTATGTAATGGGAGGTATTATGTTTTGACCTCTTGCAACTGGATTCACATCATTTGGTGTCAGAGTAAGTCGGATCTTGATGGGGAGAAAAGAGAATAAAAGAAAAGAGAAAAAGAGAGGAGAGCAAAAAGGCTCAAAAAAAAAATTGGCACTCTATGCAGTGCTTCCAGAAGGTTTGTAAAACCTTGGAGACAAAAATTGGCACTTTTTGTAAGTGCTTGCAGGAGTTTTTTTGATGTAAAATCCTCAGAGCAAGAGATTGATACTTTGTGTAGTGTTTGCAGAAGGTTTGTAAACCCTTGGAGAAAGAAATTAACACTCTGTGTAAGTGCTTGTAGGAAGTTTTTTATATAAAACCTCAAAATGAGGAATTGACACATTGTGTAGTGCTTACACAAGGTTTGTAAAACCTTAAAGAAATAAATTGACACTTTATGTAATGCTTGTAGGAGGTTTTTTTTATTAAAAACCTGAGAGGGAAGAATTGGCACTTTGTATAGTGCTTGCAAGAGGTTTGCTATTTTAAAACCTTAAATGAATAAATTGGCACTATGTGTAGTGCTTGCAGGAGGTTTGAGATATAAAACCTCAAAAGGATATTGGTACTTTGAGGAGTACTTACAGATGTGTGGCACTCTATGAAGAGCGATTATGAGTTTGATCAGAGGAACTCGTAGGAGCAGAGTTCTTTTCAACCAAAGGAGAATGATGTAGGAGCCTATCTTTAGAGGGATTTTTTAAAAGAAGTTTTAAAGTAGTTTTTTTATTACTCAAAATGGAATTATTTGATGCAAAATATAATTTACCGAAAATGGTAATTATTAAAAAAGGTAAATTTTTATGAAAAAATATTTTGCCAAAAATAGTAATTACTTAAAAAGACATTTTTGGTTGAAAAAATCAATTTGCTAAAAATAGTATTTTTTTTATTTTTAGGGTTTTAAGCTTTAGGGTTTTCTTTTAAGGTTTCTTTTAGGGCATCAAGTTTTAGGGTTTTCTTTTAGGTTTTCCTTGGGGATATATATTCCCTTGTTATTGCATTGTAAAAGAGAAGTGAATCTAGGAATAAGAAAATAAAATATTTATTAGTTTATTTCTATGTATTATAGTTTTTATGTGAATTGAGAGTTTTACTGATTATTTTCATTTATTGCAGTTTTTATGTAAATGGAGGATTTTACATATTATTTATATTTATTGTAGTTTTTATGTAATGGAAGGTATTATGTTTTGACCTCTTGCAACTCGATTCACAGCATAAAGTAAGTGACTTTGATGTATTAAATAAATAGAAATGGTTTGTTTTTTAAATTAAGGGTATGAGACTTTAATTTATAAAATGAAGGAAAATGGATTTATTTATAGACTAAAGCAAGTGACTTTTTATTAAATAATTAGAAATGGTTTGTTTTGTAAATTAAGGGTATGGGACTTTAATTTATAAAATTTAAGAAAATAGGTTTATTTGTAAATTAAAGGAAGTGACTTTGATTTATTAAACAAATAGAAATGGTTTGTTTTGTAAATTAAGGGTATAGGACTAATTTATAAAATAAAAGAAAATGGGTTTATTTATAGATTAAAGTAAGTGACTTTGATTTATTAAATAAATAGAAATGGTTTGTTTTGTAAATTAAGGGTATGGGACTTTAATTTATAAAATGAAAGAAAATGGGTTTATTTATAGCTTAAATAAATAGAAATGGTTTGTTTTGTAAATTAAGGGTATGGGACTTTAATTTATAAAATGAAGGAAAATGGGTTTATTTAGTAGATTAAAGTAAGTAACTTTGATTTATTAAATAAATAGAAATGGTTTGTTTTGTAAATTAAGGGTATGAGACTTTAATTTATAAAATGAAGGAAAATGGGTTTATTTATAGATTATAGTTAGTGACTTTGATTTATTAAATAACTAGCTTAGATATAATAGATATATATCTAAAAATGCCGAGAGTTATCAATCTCGAGGTCCCTATCTCATTTCTTGGGGGTGTGATCTCCAAGATAGGCACCTCGGGATTGATAACTCTCGGTGTTTTTAGATATATATCCTTTATATCTAAGCTAGTTTAAATGTTTGCAACGATTGGTTAGTCAACTATTTCAGTTTAAATATTTTAAATGTTTTTGTTAATGTCGATTTTTTAATAATTTTTTTTTTTTTTTACGACATGAAATGTATGACCTCTTTGCCTACCACCCCCCTGTCTGCCATTGTAGGAATGCCTCTCGGCGTAACTAGAAATTGTTTGTTTTGTAAATTAAGGGTATGGGACTTTAATTTATAAAATTTAAGAAAATGGGTTTATTTGTAGATTAAAGTAAGCAACTTTAATTTATTAAATAAATAAAAATGATTTGTTTTGTAAATTAAAGGTATGGGAGTTTAATTTATAAAATGAAGAAAAATGGGTTTATTTAGTAGATTAAAGTAAGTGACTTTGATTTATTAAATAAATAGAAATGTTTTGTTTTGTAAATTAAGGGTATGGGACTTTAATTTATAAAATGAAGGAAAATGGGTTTATTTATGGATTAAAGTAAGTGACTTTGATTTATTAAATAAATAGAAATTATTTGTTTTGTAAATTAAGGGTATGTGACTTTAATTTATAAAATGAAGGGAAATAATTTTATTTATAGATTAAAGTAAGTACTTTGAATTATTAAATAAATATAAATGGATTTTTTTGTAGATTAAGTGTATAGGACTTTAATTTATAAAATGAAGGAAAATAGATTTATTTATAGATTAAAGTCTCAAGGAACAGGTGGTAGAAATAAGCCAACGCTGGAATAGAGCATATGTGCTATTAATTTGAGAATGTAAGTTATCTCATTTTCATGAAAGTTGTTAAAAAAAAATTTAATAGATTTATTTTTTAGTTTTATTTCTTCTATTTTAGTAAGAAATATGTTGAAAAGGCTAGGATATTTGGCCCTTGGGTGGAAGGTAGAATATGGTTCTTGGTAAAACTACTCGATAAACCAATATTATCCAATAATAAAAATTATCTAAGCTAGTGGTACCACCAAAGGTTGTTTGTACATAGCCCCACTTCATGCTTTTAATATGATCCTAGGGATGGATTGGTTTCAAGACCACAAAGCCTTGATCAATTTCCAAGATAGATGGATCAAGTATTCAGAGAAAGGCAAGGGAGGATAAAGAATTCATAGCAACCAGGGGGCATTCAAACCCTAGATATCGTTGGTTATGCAATTAAAGAAAACCCTCAAGAAAGGAGGAATAGTGTATGTTGTAAAACTTAATGAAGTAGGAGATGATTATAGGAGAGAAGTGTTATGAAAGCACTCAATTTTATAGTATTTTAAGGATGTATTTCCAAAGGATTTACTTGGACTCTCTTATGTACAATAATTTGATTTCATAATTGATCTTATGCTATGGGTAAAACCTATTCATAGATATACATATAGCATGAATCCTAATGAGATGCAGGAACTAAAGGTACAATCACAAGGGCTATTAGAAAAGGAATTAATAAACCAAGTGTGTCACTTTGGGGTGCACCAATTTTATTTATGAAAAAGAAACATGGATCTTTAAGATTATGTATTGATTACAATATGCTAAATAAAGCTACAATCAAATATAGATATATCTACCTAGAATCGAAGACTTATTTGATCAACTGAGATGTTCCACAATGTTAACAATATTGGCCTAATATCAAGGTATCATAAGTTAATAATACATGAGGATGATACTCATAAAATGACATTTAAGACTAGGTATGAGCATTATGATTTTATAGTTCTACTCTTTGGACTAACTAATTCTCCAGTTGCATTCATGAATGTAATGAAAAATGTGTTCAAAAGATACTTGGACCAGTTTGTCCTTGTATTCCTAGATGATATCTTAATATACTCTTAAAACAAATAAGAGCACAATAAACATATCAAGATCGTGTTAGAGTTGTTGAGGGAAAATCAACTCTATGGAAATTTAACCAAGAGTCATTTCTACATTTTAAATATACAATATATTAGACATAACATATAAGTAGAAGGAATTACTATGGAACCAGATAAAATTGAAGCCATCATGAATTGGCCACCCCTACTAATATGATTCAAGTGCGAAGCTTCATGGGGTTAACGAACTATTATAAACGTTACATAAAGGATTACTCCAATATTGCTATGGCAATAACTAACCTTCATTAAAATGGGAAGAAATTAAAGTGGTTGAAGTGTGAAGATACCTTTGCATTACTGAAACATAAGCTCACTACCGCACTAATTCTAAAAATTCTTGACCCTTAAGGGTATTTTTTTGTATGCGTAGGCACATCATTAGAAGTGTTGGGATGAGTACTCTCTCAAGAATCTTTAGTAGTAGCATATACTTCAAGGAAGCTAAAGAAGAATGAAGTTAAATATTCTACACATGATTTAGAGCTAGCTATAGTGGTGCATGCTCTAAGAGCCTAGCACGACTACTTGGTGGGAAGACCTTTTAAATTAAAAATTGACCATCAAAGTATGAGTTATATATTTACCCAACCTATACTCAATGCGAGACAGAGAAGATGGGTTGCATTTATCATTGAGTATAAATTTGAAATTCTATACATAAAGGGGAAATAAAATAAGGTTGTTGATGCTTTGAGTAGAAGAAAATACATAGCAGTCATAACTAGAAGTTACATGGATCTGATGGATCAAGTGAGGCAGGGATAATCTCAAGATGAGTATTGCCAAAAAATTTAAACTATAATGGGCAGAGACCCTAAGGGTAATAAGGAATTTAGCATAAAATATGACCTTTTATGCTATAAAGATAGAGTCATCATACCAAAAATTGATAATTTAATGAAACTAATAATGTAAGAAGCCCATAGATATCCTTATTCTACTCATCCTAGAAGGGCTAAAATATGAAAAAATATGAAAATAACCTTCTTATGGGTTGAAATGAAGAAGGATATTACAAATTTGTTGCTCGATGCCTTGAATATAATAAAGTTAAGATAGAACACAAGAATCTTGTAGGAAAACTATATCCACACAATGTACCTACTTAGAAATGGTAGGTCAAATCTATGGATTTTATAGTAGGATTATTCATGTATCAACATAATTCAATCCTTGTGATAGTCGATAGATTGAATAAGGTTGCATATTTCATACCTAAAAACATCAAGGATGATGCTCAGATAGTGGCTAATAAATTTTATAGAGAGGTATTTCGATTGCATGGATTCCCTAAGGTGATAATTTTAAATAGAGATTCCAAGTTCACTTCTAAATTTTGGAAATATCTATATCTTGTAGTGGGCACAAAGATAAATATGAGCTCAACATACCACCTTGAGATAGATGTTCAAACTGAATGGGTAAACGAAGTACTAGAAGATACACTTCACATGTAATGCATGGATCTTAAGTCTCATTTGGAAGACTATCTACATCTTGTAGAGTTTACTATAATAATGTTATAGGAGTAGTTACAATAGACAAAATAAGATGTAAAGACAATCCACAACTTGTATTCCATTGACAACACAAGCTTATAAATAGGCGTTTACAATACAAGTAATGGATAAGGTTGCATTCAATGATAACATCGCACCTTAATACTTACAACAACTAATAGAAACAACTATTATTTATTAAATAACACATATAATACCTATCATTTCTTCCAATGGAAGCAACATTGGTCCCCAATGCATACGAGTGTGGAAGAGAAAGAAGGAAAATGACCAAGAGTATTGAGTACAATAAAAAATGTACTCCTATTAAAAATATGAAGACCAAAATGATGAGCTTTGACATGTCTTTAGAAAACTAAAATCTAGCACTGGATCTGAGTCAAGATAAAAAAATGCTCTCCAATGACTGTAAACACTGCTATGTTAGTGGACAATTAAAATGGGTCCCTCAAAATGATAAAAAAAATAGCAACTAAAGTATCAAAGAAGGTGCCTCGAAATACATGCTAAAATGTGTCAAGCTAGAAATAGAGGATGCATTTGATTATTGGTTTTAATGATCTTTGCACATTAATGATGGGATGCACATGCATTAATTTTTTTTTAATGTTGGGCTTCCATTAATGAGTGCAGGTACTGAATGATGTAGCATTAAATAAGGGTCGTTGGCATGGATCAATGGACCACTACTCGACTAATAGATATAATGATTTCAGTGCATGAAATTTCATGCATGACATAGGGTACGATAAACATACTGATCGACCAATGAAGGATGAAGATGCGATGGATAGTGATGTGACCTCGACTGATATGAGGACCACTAACAAGCATGAAGACCCTTGGACTCAAGATATGACGTGTACGATAGGCATTAGGAAAACTGGACCAGACACAATGGTTGAAATACCATGAAGTCGATGTGGCTATTAAGGTAATGACATGGAGGATGGCACATAAGTATAGGGGCAACTACAAAGTAATGTCATCGATAGGGACTACCACAATGGCTGATTCACATAATGTTGACTATGATGTAGACAAGGCTGATCAAATCACAACACAAAGTGTGGGTGACATGGCTTGATACGACACACTAGGATATGAGAATGTAGGACACAAAATTTGGTAGGCATGGGGTGCAAAAATTAAAATAAGGGCACAAAATATGATTGATTCAAATACGAGATGTGACATCGACATCAACAACTAATTCGAGAAAGTCAGCGATAATGAGGGAGGTAACGAATAACATGAAAGTGGGAAAGATCCAATGGAAGCTAGTTGTTAATATTAATGTGAGGCATCAAATATAAACAATAAAATAAGGAACCAAATCATATTACATTCAAGACATGTAACATATAAGGTTGCATTCAATGATATCGGTGCACCTTAATCCTTACAACAACTAATAGAAACAACTATCATTTATTAAATTACACACCTAATCCCTATCAAATAATTGACATCACTCCTCTCTAGGAATGGCTCCTTTCGATGCCTTGTATCTGTAAAAGTGTAGAAATCCATTATCTTGGGATAACCTTGTAATGTTTCATATGTTGGTTCGCGATCTCCATAATGATAAAAAAAAATTATCAAATATTTGGGCCTGATTTTAAAGTTCTTCATAGGGAAATTCAAGCAAAATATCAAGACAATGGTGGGTCTCGTCTATCAAAAATATGAAGTAAATAATTTTTTTTTTTAAAGGTTCCAAAAATATATTTTTTAAGAAACAAGAATATATTCTAGGAATATTCATAATTGAAGGAAAAATAATCCTTGCACCTATTTTCTTGTTTGACAAGGAAATTTATTTCTCCCAATTCAAGGCTTAAATAAATTTAGGAGTGTATGCTTGTATATACTCATTGGGAAATATTATTTTGAGGTCACTCTAATGGAGTTAAAATTTTCCATTTATGAAGGTTTAACATGGCTAGTGGTGCACCAAATTTTCTATTGCAATATTTCAAACTATTAGGAAGAAATAAGTACTCTAGTTGGAAAATAAAACTCAAAACTCAACTTGAGTTTGATAAAGTGTGAAAATTTGTAAACAAATCCATTAACCATTTTAACATATATGATTAAGAACACATAAAATTTGACAAAGCAAATATAAGGATTGATTGATCATAATGTTTGGTGTCTTTGATAAATTTTAACCATATATATGTGATTCAACCATAACCAAAGATACATGGGACAAGCTCTATATAGAATTTGAGACAAAGAATAAAAATCAAAACTTATTCCTTCAAATACAACTTCATTGCTTAAAAATTAAGAATGAACAAAAACGTAAGTCATTATTGAGATGCATTGCAAAGCTACTACATCACTTGAAGCTTTGGGAAAAATATTATCTGATGACATACTTATTACTATTATTTTTAGATCTCTTCCTTCATAATATAATGTATTGTGACAAAATTGAATATCATTAAGCAAACACCAATGTTTATGTTGGTGAGTATACTTAAAAAACTAGAGGCCCATCATACATCATAATATAAATACAATATTATCCAACAATGATTCGGTCATCATAGGAAGTTTTGATAAAGTAATTATTGTTGTAAAGAATGACTTGAAAATATCATTTGACAAGACCAATCTTGGAAAATTGAACTATTTTCTAGGATTAGAGGTGTGGTAGACACATAACCACATATCTTTCTCATAAATCAAATATACCAAGACACTCATTTAGAAGTATCACATGAACGATTTCAATCCCATGATGACTCATATGGAACTAGGGCTACAACATTCATGGTCTAGTTTTTTCTCAACTAATGAATGCAACTCTTTATCACCAATTGGTTGGAAGTCTCGTTTACCTAATATACACTAGACTAGATATCAACTTTGTAGTAAGTCACCTCTCACAATTCATGTAAGGACCAAAAATATCTCATTGAAAGTATTGAATTATGTCCAAGGTACCATTGAGTATGGTCTAGAATTTAAGAAGATTTATCAATTATCATTAACTATCTACATAGATGCAAACTATTTAGTATGTATTAAAGATGAAAAATCCACTTTTGGCTATGTATTACTTTTGCGATATGGACTTATATCATCGAGAAGTAAGAAACAAAAAATAGTTGATCAATATTCCATAGAAATAGAATATTGTGCTGTAAGAGGAGTTGTTTATAAAGTAAAATAGTTGTAACATATGATAGCATGTATGAATGTAGCACAAAATAAACCAACAATAATATAATATGATAATCACAGTATATTGAAGCTTGTTTATAATCTAGTGTTCCATGAATGCACCAAACACATTGAGGTTCAATGTCACTTCATACACAAACATATTCAACATCACAATATTTAGCTTAATTTTTTTTCTACTCATGAACAATGTATAGACATATTCACTATGTCACTTGCACATATTAAGTTTTAAGTATTTTGAGATTTCTATTCAAGAAAATTTAAACAATGAGGTAATAAAGGGGAAATATTAGGAATTATTACCACCGTAGTTAGTGTGAATTTCAAGTTAAGTGTAATCACTCAACCCATTAGTTCATTAGTGGTTAAGGATTTTTGCCAATATGGTTATGGTTTTTTATGCATATTAGGCATGAAAATTTTATACAAATTTCTTCAACACCATCACACAAAAAATGAATCAATTTTATTACATCAATATCTCATATTCTATACACATTGTATTTTTCCACTCTAACCAACCCTTAGAATTATAATATGTAATGGGATACTAAGAATGGATAACCTTTGAGATAAATCTTGAGAAGTAACCTTTCAATGTTATTCTAAAAATAGAATTGGTTGAATTAATTGAAGAGTCATATGTACTATAAGGTAAAGCATCATCAAAATCAAAATCAAAATAATCCAACTCAAAGTCACCACTCATCATCAAGTAAAGTTAAATAATCTAAACTAATGTGTCCTACTCAATATGTCCTAAACTTAGAAAAATGAGCTATATGTAGTGATACCTATGAGGGCATAAAATCATAAGGAAATGAACCTCCACTTGAAGATGGATATGAAGAATACACTCTAATAGGAATAGGGACTACAAAAATATCTAAAGAAAAAATTAAATCTAAAGAAATTAAAGGATAAAAAAATCATCCTTCAAAAGCTTAGTTGGTGGAATAAAATAAGAACCTAAAAGGACCTAACCAAAATAAAATCTCTTTGAATCAAAACCTCACACCTTTAAGAGACATATAGGTGATATGTTATTAGATATCTTAATACCACATAAATATACATCTATGAATCTTCGATAGCTTCTTCTTCTAAACACTCTTTGGTATGTCATCCTATGATGAAAATCCAAAGATAAAAAGTAAATATACATTGGGATTATCTCATGTCAACCTTTCAGGATATGTCATTCCATGCATTACCCTTGTGGATATCTTATAAATGATGTATATTACACAACTGATGGCTTCACACGTAGAAAAAATTCCATACCCTTTGGATGATTCATGCATCTTGTAATCTCCATGATCATCCTATCCTTTCATTTAGCTACACCATTCTACTCAAGAGTATAGTGAACAATCCTATGATATGTAATCTCATGAAAAGATATAAATTCATGAATGACATGACTTATGTGCTCATCTCATCTATCTATCCTAAGACACATGATATTTTTATCTAATTAATTCTCAACAAGATACTTGAAGATTTGGAACTTATCAAAGACCTCATCCTTAGTGTCAATAGTATACAACTGGACATATATGGAAAAAACATCAATAAAAAGAAAAAAGTACATGTTATTATAAAAAACTAGTGCACACATAGGTCCACCAATATCACTATATATGATCTCCAAGAGGTGATAATCCTATATTGAAATATGTTTTGTAAAATTCTATCTATGATTCTTCCCTATAGTGCATCCCTTACCACTTGGAGGAGAAATGTGTGGAAGTCCAATGGCTATATTATGATTACTTATTGCATCATTTCTAAATTTTATCATTTACATATGCATCTATAGAAATAAAATATTTTCCCTGAAATAATAATACAAATACACGATCCTGTCTTCCATATTATACAGTTGGTTAGACTCATCATAATAGCCAAAACAATATTTTTAAACACATTGTCTATATCCTTAGTTATCCAACTATTAAGCCAAAGTTTTAACTTTTTTATTTGTATGATTAACGTGATAAAAGTACAATATCTTAGGGACAACATTATGAACACGAAGTATCTCATAAATAGAATAATATCCAATTTTGATATTTCCATATCCTTCAACATGCAATGAATAATCATGTCCAATAATATCATGCACCCTTGAATGTGATTTATAGTATATCTATAGAAAACTGTTGTGCTCCATTATATGCTTCATTAGAAGATGTTTCTGTATAATATGTTGAATGAAAAAATAAATATACCTATTAGTTTCTCCATTAAATTTTCCTCACCCTATGTATAGAAAAGAGTAGCATCAACACCTATTTCTTGTTGCTTCCCAAATATTCCTCATGTGAATTTGGAATTTTCTACTTTATGCCTTTCTATTTTGTCAAATTACATGTAGGATACTTAAAGGGCTTCTTGATTTCTTCTCATTATGTTTTGGATTCTTTTCATTTTGATATTTGGTGATAACTTTATTTGAATATAAGTTATATTGAAAATATTGTTACTCTTTAATATTCTATCTTGGTGATTGAAAACTACTTGATATCTCATCAATTAGTGGTGTAGAAGAGTTGGAAAAAAACATATAAAACATCTCAAATACATCAAAAAATATCTCATATATCTCCAAAATAATACTGCAGATAATATTCAAAAGTTCAATATTCTTTTCTTTCTCCAAAGCTTCTTGTCCTTGTCCTATAACCTTAGGCAGTCCTCTTGTAGTCTAGATAATTTATTGTAGTTTTTTGAAGTGAATAATATACTATAAATATTATCTAATGAACCCATAGAAAATTTTGTAAGATCATCGTTCAACTTTATTTTTAATGTGGAATCAATATCATCATACAATCCCTAAAATGTTTCAAGCAACTCATTAGTATCCATGGTGTTTCTAACATGTGTGTCGTAGATATTGTTAACATGATGGGATATAATACAATGATCCTCATCCTTCTTATCCATATATATACTTTGTTTATTTACAATTAGTATCCTAAGGTTTCTCATTCACATATTTGAGGAACCCCTTACTGTAGGTAAGACATTCAATCTTGATCCTATAAGTATCATAGTTTAGACCACACAACAAGGGTCTGTGACGAACTATAACTATCCTACCAAAATATAAAATTCTAGATGTAGTATAAATAACACCATTGATGTAAATATCTCAAATAATCATTTGATCTAAAAAAATGAACTCAAAATGCTTTTGTATGTAAAAATTATGAACCTTATAAGATCAACCCAAAAATTACACAAAATGCTTCTAAAAGCTTTTAAAATTTTAAAAAATTAGTATCTCCAACAAATGAGGGGCCACCACATGTTGTTTCATGAGTGATTGAGATGGTTCCAAGAAATTTTTGATTATATAAAGTACTAACAAATTATATGATACAGATTACCACTTATGTATTAATTGTATAGGCTACTATACAAGGTAACAAATGACTAGAATATGCCACGTATGTTAGTTATATTGGATCATCAATCTATAAACCATATTACATAACATGTTTCTTCCTATATTTCTCTAAAATTTATGCTTCATAAAGTATCTATTGAATGTATGAATGCACTATCAAGTTTGATGAGCTAACATAATATTATTATTGGTACCTTATTTATGAACACCAAGTGGTATACAATTCACCACATTAGGTATCATATGATTAATGTGATAAAGAGATATTGTATTAAGGCTAAAATTACACACATGAAATACATCATCAAAAAAAGAAGATCAAATATTGATCTTTTCATTTCCTATAATCTGCAATTAAGAATCATATCCAATAACAATGTGCTCCCTTGAATGTGATTTATTGTTCCCCTATAATAGATGTTTGTGCTTCATGGTATACCTCATTAGAAGTTGTGGATATCTAATATGTTGAGCGAAAAACTACACATGCCTATTATGTTTCTCCATTAAAGTTTCCCTTATCCTATACATAGAAAGGAGTAACATCAACATCCCATTTCTTGTTATTTCTTCTAATGTAAATCTAGAAAAAACTTTGCTTTATGTTATTACTTTTTGAATAAATCAATTTTAGGCTTCTTAAAGGGATTCTTAAACTTATTCTCATTCTACTTTGGCTTCTTGTCATTTTGATCTTTGGCAAAAACTTCCTTTAGGTGGGCCTAATTGATCACATAATTACCCTTACACCTTTGTCTTATAGCATGGTGATGCAAAAACTACTTGAATACCTCATCAATTGGTGGTGTATGATAGTTGGTAAAGTATATATTAAGTGTCTCAAATACCAAGGTAACCATATCATATATATATATATATATATATATATATATATATATATATATATATATATATATATATATATATAATATTTTGAAGATAAATATTCAATAGTTCAATATTATTTTCCCTCTTCTCAATTTTTTATCTTTCTCCTATCACCTTAGGTAGTCCTCTTGTAGTATAGATATGTTCTTGTATTATTTTCAAGTGACTAATATACTCATTAATAGTATCAAATGATTCCATAGAGAAATTTGCAATATCATTCCCTAGCATCCTTTTTTTTTTTGGAATCAATATGATCACACAATCCCTAAAATTTCTTAAGAAACACCATGGTGTCCATGGTGTTGTTTGCATGTGTGTTATTGACATTATCAACATGATGGGCTAAAATAAAATAAGCCTCATATTTATTTTCCCTTTAGATATAATTTCTTTCTACAAATTTTTTATCATGGGGTTTCCCATTTATGTATTTTAGTAACCCCTTGCTTTAGGGTAATGCTTCAATTTTAATCCTCCGAAAAGTATACTTTGGACCACTGAATAAGTTAACATGATGATCTATAAATTTCTTACCAAAATGTAAAATTATACATGTAATATAAGTAATACAATTAAATTAGTGATCTCAAAAACTCATTCAATTTGAAAAAAATAAACTCAAAATACCTACGTAGACAAACATTATTGCCCCCGAACGCATGGAAAAAAAATACAACAAACTACCTCTAAAACCTTTAAAAAGATAAAATAACAATACCTTAAACAAATTAGAGTATGCTACATGTTGTTACATAAGTGGGTGAGAGATTTTAAAGCATGCACTAATTAGATAGAGTATCAAGAATGACATGAGGCTACTTGTCCTGATTCTGGAATTGCCACTTGTGCATTGACTATATAGGCCACTAGATAGGGTTATAATGACCTAAAAAGTACCATTTATCATACTATGATTTGATCCTCAATATATGAACCATATTACACCACTTTTCACTTCTTAATTTAATACCAAATCCATTCTTTGCCAAGTAGATATTGATTATATTAATAATTTTTTGAGTTTTTGATTTGGCATAATGTTGTTGGTTGATGTCATATTTATACATGCCAAGTGGTATATGACTTGCCACATTAGCTGTATGATTAATTTAATAAAAATTATATATATTAAGGCCAACATTAGAAACATGAAGTACCTCATTAAAAGAAAATCCAATGATGATATTTTCATGCCCTACAACCTACAATGAAAAATAATTTATGATAATATTGAGCTCCTTATAATGTGACTTATTGTACCCTTATAAGATATTTTTTTGCTTTATTATATACCTTATTGGAAGAAGTGGATATCCAATGCACTAAATAAAAAACTACATCTGCCTATGTGTTTTCTTCATCAATATTTTCCTCACTATGCATATAAAATAGTAGCATCAACACCCTCTTTCTTGTTGCTTCCTCAAGCTTCTTGATATGAATTTGAAAAAACTTTGATTTATGTCATTAATTGTTGAAACGTTACATTTAGGCTTCTTGAAGGGATTTTTGGGACTTTTCTCATTTTTCTTTGGATTCTTGACATTTAGAGCTTTGACAACAACTTCATTTGAACGGGCTTAATTTGTCATAAAATTACCCTTACACATTTGTCTCCTAGCCTATTTATGTAATAACTACTTGAATACCTCATAAATTGCTAGTGTAAGAGAGTTATTAATGTATGCATAAAGCATCTTAAATACCACAAAAACTTTCTCATCTATCCTTATAATATTATTGAAGAAAAATATTCAGTAGTTCAATATACTTTTCCCTCTCCACAAATTCTTGTGCTTCTCCTATCACCTTAGTTAGTCCTCTTGTGGTCTAGATATTTAATTGGATTTTTTTGAAGGAAGTGATATACTTATCAATAGTATCAAATTATCTCATAGAAAAATCTACAAGATCATCCTTCATGCTTCTTACTTGTGTGTAATCAATATGATCACACAATTCCTAAAATTTCTTAAGCAACTTCATCGTGTCCATGGTGTTGATAGCATGTGTGTCATATATATTATCAATATGTTGGGATATAACATCACGAGCCTTATCCTTACTATCCCTTTAGGTATGCTTTACTTATTCACACTTAGTATCATGAGGCTGCTCATTCACATATTTGAGTAAGCCCCTTATTTGAGGTAGATCTTCAATATTGATCCTCCAAGTAGCATAGTTTGGACAACTCGACAAGAGCACATGATGATCTATAACTATGCTATCAAAATACAAAATATATTATGTAGTGGAAATAATACCATCAATGTAAAATTCCTGAAAAATCATTTGTTTTAGAAATGAACTCAAAATGCTTCTATATGCAAATGTTATGACCCCCAAAATTTTATCCCAATTGCACAAAATGCCTCCAAAACTTTGGAAAAAAATACAAATTTAGTACTTAAAATAAATGAAGGGATTCCAAAAAAAACCTTTTCTAAAAAAGGATAATGCGGAACATAATGTATATGTAATCTAAAGTTTCAATAATTGTTAATATATGCTCAAGTGGGTTGCATCCAAGATACTTGTGCATCATGATTTTATCCCATAGTGATTTTATTTTCTTGATTAATATCTAGATTTAGTTTAGCTCCATACACCTATAGCAATAAGGACATATGCTTTATTTCTAGTCCAATCTATTTTTTGGGTAAGCATACAATATCCCACTTAACCTAATGGAACTTCTTTCTTTCTTGCTCTCTAGGACATTTCCATACAAATATCATTATTATCTTATTAAAGTTATTGATTATACCTACTAGTGCATGAGTAGATGATATTAAATATATTAGGATGATAGATAAAATTGATTTTATTAAAATCACTATCACAACTAGATTCAACCATCTATGGGGCGATAAATTCAAACTTTATATATATATATATATATATATATATATATATTGATAAGTAAATAAATTGCATTAAAGCAGGTTTTGAAAGGATTCCCAAAACCTTGTTAAAAAACTAGTATTATGGAATATTGTGAGGAGGAAAACATAAAATAAAGAGGCAACTAGCAAGATAAACAAAAAAGAACACCAACCAACCAAACACAGTCAACAAGGCCCCCAAAAAATGTATCCTAGAGAACACACACAACCACATCCTTAGATGCACCCCAAAATATGTCACCTAAGCGACGTCTTTGATACCATCCTTCATCGCTTCCTTCACCACATCCTTCACTGCTTCCCTCGACACCTTAGGTTCATCAAATACTTTACGTTCATCTATGGTGATGGTAGAGAAATATTCATAGAAAAAAATAGGTTTAGAGCATTCTGTATTTCCTTAAGGGTGGATAAAATATCCTAAAACAAACATAAAATAAAGAGGCAACTAGCAAGATAAACAAAAAGGAACACCAACCAACCAAACATAGTCAACAAGGCCCCCAAAAAATGTAGCCTAGAGAACACCCACAACCACATCCTTAGATGAACCCCAAAATATGTCACATAAGAGACATCTTTGATACCATCATTCATCGCTTCCTTCACCACATCCTTCACTGCTTCCCTCAACACCTTAGGTTCATCAAATACTTTACATTCATCTATGGTGATGGTAGAAAAATCTTCATAGAAAAAAAATAGGTTTAGAGCATTCTGTATTTCCTTAAGGGTGGATAAAAGATCCTCAAACTGATATATTGTTGTAGAAATCATTTTTATTATGAGTTTTTGAAGCACCAAATACGTGTGGTCATCACCGTCATCATTGGACACCATCTCCTAAATCTATATTACTTTGTTGATATTATCCCATTGATTTTTAGCATGTCTGTGTGGGCCAATTGGTACCCTTACATACAAAAAAAAAAAAAAAATTATTCACATAGTTTTTATTTAAAATTTCTAGAAATTTTCCTCTCCAAAACTACTGAGCAATAATAAATATGATAAGGGAAAATTATATTAAAATTTTGGTTCAAATGACAAATTGTTTTTGTTGATGATTTTTTGAATATAAATATTACAATATTTGAATAGACATGATTTGGGACTTTTCTTTACAATTAAATTTTCATAACTTTATGTTAATTATTAAATAATAATTAATTAAATTTAATTTCCTCATAATTCCTCCCAATAATAGAAGAATTGGTCCCAATGCATTTAGAATAGGAGGAAGAAAAAATTTGAGATAGTTGAGGATGAGGTACCAAATGTCCTGAAGTAGAAGCTGATATAGAAATATATACAATGTTTTCTATGTGGTGCTACCCTAAGAATTTTATCAAGTCCTAATTGGGAAGATGCGAGCCTAGAAGCATTTACATAAAATCCACTAAGAGATGACCCACTAGAGAAAGAAGACAACTCCAATTTTAGGAGTACCCTTGATGTGATGGTTATTGATTACAAAAGAAGAGCTACAATCCTGTGAAGGAAGAGACAATGACAACTCTATTTTTAGGAGTACCCATGTGATATCAATAATCACATATAGAGGGTTTTAGTTGTGAATAGGAATATTCTTCCAAAATGAGGCTCTGATGTCGAAGGTGTATTTCTTAGAAATAATACAAATACTTCAATAAAGACCTATATGGAGAAATTACAAGATCCTTATGGTAACCTAATCATCTTACTATATTGCATGGATAACTGATCTCTATAACTGATAGGTGTACTAGAGTAGATTACCACTTGAGGTTCACTTATATTATTGTGTGGAGTATTTTTTACCACCAATAATGCACACAATGATATATAAATTTTAAAAAATTATTAAAAAAGGAGACCTAAAGGATTAATAATGCACACAATGCACACAATATTTACACTAGTGGATTAAAAAAGGAGACCTAAATCTTAAATATGGAATTTAGTACATTACTATGCTAATTAGACCTTCAAAAAATTGGAGGATTGTGCTTCCAATAGATTGGGCTCAAAAAATACTTTCTAACAAGTATAAATAAGCTTATACTTGTAATTGATCTAATATCTCCAAGTAGAAAGGGAGGTGTATAGAGTATCACAGAAAAAAAGGAAAGGGATATGTGTTTCCCTCTAGGTGGAACATTTCTAGAATATTTCATAGCATTCTCCAAGTAGAACATTTAGAGAATATTCACAAGAATATTTTTTTGTTTAAAAGTATCATATGATCTCATTTTCATACCTATGTTTGGTCAGGGAGAAGAGATCATATAAGGCTATTATTATGCCTTTCAACAACTCATGTGGGATATGCATCTTGATTTATTGAATTTCCCTAGGAATTTCCAATGCAAAGGTGGTTTTTAAAATAGGATATTGTAGATTGTGACTAATGGTAAAATTTTACCATGTATTCCCAAGGGGACACAGCTATCTATTTTTCATAATTGGCCTTAATTCTCCCTTGGATAACTTTTTTCATACCATGTATTACACATTTTAAATAATGTAACGTATGTGTCTACTATGTCCTCAATTTTCCAAGTAAACTTGGCATCATCTGCATTCAAATCATTTGAGAGATGCTTATACCACCGATGATGATGGGCATCAGGGACCATTTACAATTTTTGTTTGAAAAATATTGACAAATTATAATTTTCCCATCTAATTTCCCTTAATCGTTGAGATGGTTATTCATGTTATGAGACAAAAACAATTCCAATTATTTAATTTAGTTTAATTTAATTTCTTCATCTTTTTAATTTTCTCAATGCTTACCAAGCAAGTGCAAGTATATATCTTCTAAAGTCATAAAAACGTATTGAATATATTAAAGATAATTTCAGAGTCTTTAGTCATTATTTTACTAAATTGGATAGAAGTGGGATATTTACTGAATGAATTTCTATTTATAAAATGTAGAATTTTTTAAAACTTTTGATGAGAATATTTTCCAAAACCACCATCTGATTACTAAGGATGATAAACAGACCAAAGAAAACCAATATTGTGGATGGGTTTTCAATGATGCAAATTTTATGCTCATTAATATTTAGGGAAAATATAAAATCTGATGTGTAGAGGGAACCACAACCATGACTGTTAGGTATGTATCACGCTAATTTGAGATACCTTATGGCTAAAGAAGATGAATGTATTCTAGGAATAAGAGAAAATCGGATGGAACATTAGTAGAGTATCTCTTCCGTTGAGTTATTTGGGGCTTTATGTAAAATTATTGTATATTAAGTTATGTTTGAATTCCTCTAATTAATTTTCATCTCACATGGAACAGATGAATGAAGAAATTATAAAAAAAAAATATTGTGTATAATATCCAAATAGTTCAGAAGATTGCCTAATTCAATTATTTTTCGACATAACCTAGTAGTAGCATGAAACTGACAAAAACATGTATTCCTTGTGTGGTGATTGGTTTACTTTGACATGTAAACCATAGTCATGCAAAAGATAGTGACCTAGCCATTTGTTTTTTTCTTAGTTTCTTTTGTACAGTTGAGAAATAAGTAATATTTTGTTTCCTTATATATAGGAAATGGTTGATGAAGCTCAATAGTGAGGATAATGATTGAGGTGGTGGAAGTGGAACGCAAAGCATGTTGATCTAGCATGATGCATAAATTATACCACAAGTAGGCAAGGTTTCAAGAGGTTAGTGAGAGTCATGCAGTAGCCATCAAATATAATAATGGTGAGTCACTTGACATATCCTCTGCTAACACCTATACTCTTCCTCTACTTAATTTTAAAACAATAAAATAAGGAAGAAACACATGCATGCCATGTTTGGATGAATATTTGCATTTGGACGCTTTGATGGCAAGCTCGAGATTCGAACACAAACTTCTCATAAAATTGTAGTAAAATAATTTAATACAGTCTTCTGTTACAATTTCCAGACACACACCTTCTTCCACAATCCCGAACTCACCATCCCCTTCCCTTACAATTTCCCAGTCTTTATCGAAACCCTCGATCCTCCCGGCAATCAATGCTTCCACCTAACAAAATTCCCATTCAAATTTCCCTCCGTCGAGTTTTTCAAATTTTTGTCATTAATGGCAATCTGCCCGATCTACCAAGGTACTAGCATTGATGGCCTCCATGTACCGTCCGCATCTCTTTGACTGTCCTTTGCACTATTAAGCCATCACCTGTAAATGCTACGATGCCAAAAATGTCAAGAAGGAAATGCATGGCCGACACCCCCCTTAACAGTTTACGTGACCCACATTTAGTTTGCATACACGTGGCCAACTGCGTGTAAATCTGTCCATGCCTCCTCTTTGATGCAACATATTTGACCCACGTGCCCTTCACAACCACCACGTGTCAAGCTTGACCTTGCCCGACCATTCGCTCATTCACCTTTGGCCTCGTTCTCTATCTTCTTTCAACTCTCACAGCTGTCGGATGACCGGCCACATGTCGGCCCTTAATTTGCCACGATATCATGACGGCACTCCCCTCCTTTGCCCTGCTTCACATTACTGTCGCGATATCGCGACGACACTCCCTTCCTTTGCCCTGTTTCACATTACTGTCGTGATATCGTGATGACACTCCCCTCCTTTGCCTTGCTTTACTCTTTGCTTCTCTTTACATTACTGTCGCGATATCGCGACATCGCGATATCGCGACGAAACTTACCAAGTCACTATGCAGCCTTCGAAGGTCACGATTTCGCGACCCCACTTCCTTGCTTAACAAAACCCTTCCCAAACTGAAAATTGCTTAACAAAACTTCTTCCAAACTGAAAGTAATAAACCAAGATGCAAAATACTTAGAGAAAACTGGAAAAATTTTGGATGATGCAAGATTGCCCTACTGTCACCGGATGCTCCTGCATCAGACACCCGGGGTAAAATAAAAGTGATCCTCACTTTGGTTTTGTTAGGGGAAGACCCAGGTGGTCAACATCCATTTTTGAAAACCAAGTCGCGTCTTCAACAGGCCTGCCCTTCCACTTTACCAAGTACTCAGAATATTGTCTGTTTCGGGTGCTTCTGCCTTCACGGGTGTCTAATATCTCCTCAATATCATTGGTGGTTGGAGTAGATGCTGGAATTTGCCACAATTCTGCACTTGGTACCTCTATACCTTTCCATTCCTGATATTCCACTAAATTTGAAATATTAAAAATAGGTGAAATGTCAAGCCAATTTGGTAATTCTACTTTATATGCATTTCCTGACTCCCGTTTCTCCAGTATTCTGCATGGCCCAAATTTCTTCATCTTCAACTTATTATACGTCTTGGCAGGAAATCTCTCCTTCCTGAGATGCACCATGACCTCATCTCCCACCTTGAACTCCTTGAACCGCCGTTTCTGGTCTGCCCTTGCTTTGTATTGAGTATTCATTTTTGCAATTTGTTTCCTTACTTCTTCATGCAGACTTTTCATATGCTCCGCAAATTCTTCTGCCTCGGCATTGCACTTTTCTCTCTTGTCCAACTTTCTCAGTTCAGACACATTTCTTGGGCTGTTCCCATATATTATCTGGAAAGGAGATTTATTGGTGCTCTTATTGACTGAACTTTTATACACAAACTCCGCCTGCAGTAAAACTAAATCCCATCCCTTGGGTTGATCTACTATCAAGCATCTCAGCAAATTACCTAGGCTTCTATTCACCACATCTGTCTGTCTGTCAGTCTGTGGGTGGTATGAAGAACTGAATTTCAGATCTGTCTTCAACTTCTTCCACAAAGTTCTCCAAAAATACCCAACAATATTTGTATCTCTGTCCGAAACTATGCTTCTTGGTAGACCTTGAAGTCGTACCACTTCCTTGAAGAATAACCCTGCAATGTGAACTGCATCACTTGTCTTCTGGTAGGGAATAAAATGTGCCATTTTGGAGAATCGGTCAACCACCACAAATACAGAGTCATTTCCTCTTTGTGTTCTCGGTAATCCAAGAATGAAATCCATGCTTATGTCCTCCCATGGCCTCTTAGGTACAGGTAATGGCTGGTACAGTCTCGTGTTTTGCTTTACACATTTTGCCATCTGGCATATTCTGCAACCTTGCACAAACTTCCGCACATCTTGCTGAAGTTATGGCTAGTAGTAATTTTCCTCCACCAGTGCAATGGTCTTATCTCGACCAAAATGCCCAGCCAGTCCTCCGCTGTGCTTTTCTTTGATTAAGTTTTCTCGCATGGAACTTCTGGGAATGCATAATTTACTACCTTTGAACAACATTCCGTCTTGGATTAAGAAATCCAACCATTTTGTCCTGTCCATAGTAACAGGTATCGAACAAGCCTTCCAGGCTTCTGCAAAATCCGTATCTTTAGGGTACAAACCCTTCAGTTCTTCAAATCCCACTACTTCCACTGTCAGTTTAGTCAGTGAAGTCTGCCTTCTGCTCAAGGCATCTGCAACTCTATTCGATTTCCCACTTCTGTGCTTCAACACAAAGGTGTAACTTTGGAGGAACTCCACCCATTTCATGTGCCTTTGATTTAGGTTTTTTTGACTGTTAATGTACTATAAAGCCCAATGGTCAGTAAATAGAACAAACTCCTTTTGCAGCAAATAGTGTCTCCACTTCTTCAGAGCTTGACCTATAGCATAAAATTCTTGGTCATAAACTGAATACTTTTTTCGAGCATCATTTAACTTCTCACTGAAATAAGCAACTGGCTTGCCTCCTTGACTCAGTACAGTCCCTATTGCACTGCCACTGGCATCATAGTCCACCTGAAATACCTTGTCAAACTCTGGAAGTGCCAAAATTGGCTATTCTGTGACCTTTCTCTTTAATGTATCAAAGCTCCTTTCAGCCCCTAATGTCCACTTGAACTCTTTTTTATCCCCCCTCATTGTTTCTGTAAGAGGTGCACAAATGCTACTGAAGTTCTTTATGAACTTCCTATAAAAGCTAGCTAGACCATGGAATGATCTCACTTCTGTTGTGCTTCTTGGGGTAGGCCATTCGATGATGGCTATCACATTCTCGAGGTCCATCTTCAGACCTTCTACTGAGATTACAAACCCCAGGTATACCAACTCCTTCTTGACAAAATTACACTTTTTCGGATTTATTAATAACTCGCTCTTCCCGTGACTTTTCAAAAACCCTCCCCGATATGCATCAGGTGTTCCTCCAGGGTTCTACTGAATATCAATATATCATCTAAATAAACAATAACAAACTTTCCCAGGAATTCTTTCAATACTTCATTCATCAGCCGCATGAAAGTACTTGGTGCATTGGACAGCCCAAATGGCATGACCAACCACTCATACAGGCCTTCTCTTGTCTTGAAGGCTGTCTTCCATTCATATCCCTCTTGGATATGGATCTGATGATAGCCAATTTTTAAATCAATCTTTGTGAAGTATTCAGCTCCACTTAAACATTCCATTATATCATCCATTCTTGGCAATGGGAATCTGTATTTAATAGTGATTTTATTGATGGCCCGTGAATCTGTACACATCCTCCATTCCCCATCCTTCTTTGGTGCCAGCACTGCAGGTACT
The DNA here is from genome assembly GCA_028583015.1 of Wollemia nobilis. Lineage (NCBI taxonomy): Eukaryota > Viridiplantae > Streptophyta > Pinopsida > Araucariales > Araucariaceae > Wollemia > Wollemia nobilis. The sequence continues at coordinate 290,226 of JAQPPZ010002366.1, forward strand.
GCGCATGGGCTCAAACTTTCCTGAATAAATCCCTTCTCTAACAATTCCTGGACCTGTCTATTTAACTCCTCAGTCTCTATAGGCGTCATCCTGTGTGCAGCTTTATTTGGCAAACTCGATCCTGGCACCAAATCTATATGGTGGCTAATTTTTCTTACTGGGGGTAAACCCTCAGGCACATTATCAGACACAATATCTGGAAATTCCTCCAGCAAATCTAGGACTTCTGCTGGTGTATCCTGGCATTCCCTCTCCCCAACTCTAGGAATTATTGCATAACATAAATGCTCATGCTTCAACCCGTCCAAGAACTTTCTCCCTTCAACTAAACAGATTCTGGAATTGTTACATACCTTTTCACCCGCTTCCTTTAAGGGTTTTAATTTGTGTCGTACACCATTCTTTGTCAATGAGTAGGTGTTGGCACGGCCATCATGCACGACACTCCGGTCAAACTGCCAGGGCCTCCCCAGCAACATATGGCAAGCATCCATAGGTAGAATGTCACACAGGACCTCATCACAATAATTTCCAATTTTAAAATTAACGGAGCACTGCTCATTGACCAAAGCTTTATGGTCCTTCTACAACCATGCGACCCGGTATGGATGCGGGTGCTTCTTCCTCTCTAACTGTAGTTTTGTAACCATCTCTTCTGAAACCAGGTTGTCTGTGCTACCATTATCAATAATTATATTGCACACCTTGCCCGCACATTTACATCTTATGCGGAACAAACTTCTTCTCTGATCGGTGTCCCTATCCTCATTCAATAAGACTCTTCTTACGATCATTTCTTCCCATCTCTCTGCTTCTTCTAAATGTTCAGACTTAGCATCTTCCTCTGCCACAGCAACTCTGGCCGAAACCTCAGGCCTCTTGTTCGTTCTTTCCCGATGTTGTGGACACTCGAATGCACAATGCCCTTCTTCACCACAGTGGAAACATTTTCCATGAAATACTCCTCTTCCAAATCCTCGTCCAGATCCACCCCGTCCTCTTGGGTAGCTGTTCTGGTCTCGGGGCTGATCAACATCCTCCTCCCTTTGATCCTGGTTACTACTGGATTCACCAGTCTTCTTCGGGTCCTTATACTTTTCTCCACTAGTTCTCCCACCAGTTCTTCCACCATGGCCCCTTCCTCTTTGTTTGCCTTCAAACCACCTATTCAGTTTTTCTTCTACCTTTAGGGCAAAGTGGTAAGCATCCTCAATGGTGCTTACCCAAACTAGGCTCAACTCTTCCTGGATGCCGAGTCTCAACCCATTGATATAACGGGCTACCTTTTCTTTGTTTGCCTCTAAATGCCCAGTTCTAATGGAAATATTGTAAAACTCTTCGGTGTACTCTTGGACAGTTCTGTTCGTCTGTCTCAAACTCTACATATTTCTTAACAGATCCAACTCGTAATCTGTCGGGATGAACTATCTTTTCAGCTTCTCCACCATTCTATCCCATCTTGTTATTCTCTCCTTTCCTCTTCTGTTCCTCTCCAACTGTATTCCCCTCCACCAAATGCTAGCATGACCCTTCAACTTGGTCTTAGCAAATCTGACCCGATTAGGGTCTTCAACCTCCTCGTACTCGAAATATTCTTCTAAGTCATTTATCTAGTCAATCACTTATTTTGGATTTATGTTTCCCGAGTATGTAGAAACTTCCATTTTTGATTGTTTTCCAATCTGAGAGATGGATTTGTATAACCGGGCTTGTGCGGGATCCACAGACTCTTCCTCTTCCTCAGATTGGTCTTCTTCTTCGACTTCGTCTTCACTTTCCTCATCCCTTTTGGGCTCGTGCCTTCTGCGTAACTCTTCTTGCAGGGCCTGAACTTGTCTCTGCAAGGCTCGAAAGTCTTTGGCCGGCACCACATTTCCTACGACGCCATAGTTTCTTCATGGAGGCATTATATATATATTTTTTAAATTCTTCCATAGATCCTTGTGTAACTGCCTCTCTCTAGCGATCTGTTACATGTTCAGGAGCTCCTGCTCTAATACCACTTGATGGCAAGCTCGAGATTCGAACACAAACTTCTCATAAAATTGCAGTAAAATAATTTAATACAGTCTTCTGTTACAATTTCCAAACACACCTTCTTCCACAATCCCAAACTCACCATCCCCTTCCCTTACAATTTCCCAGTCTTTATCGAAACCCTCGATCCTTCCAGCAATCAATGCTTCCACCTAACAAAATTCCCATTTGAATTTCCCTCCGGCCGAGTTTTTCAAATTTTTGTCATTAATGGCAATCTGCCCGATCTACCAAGGTACTAGCATTGATGGCCTCCCTGCACCGGCCGCATTGTTCTGACCGTCCTCTGCACTGTTAAGCCATCACCTGTAAATGCTACAATGCCAGAAATGTCAAGAAGGAAATGCACGGTCGACACCCCCCTTAACAGTTTATGTGACCCACATTTAGTTTGCATACACACGGCCGACTACATGTAAATCTATCCATGCCTCCTCTTTGATGCAACATATTTGACCCACATGCCCTTCACAACCGCCATGTGTCAAGCTTGACCTTGCCCGACCGTTCGCTCATTCACCTTTGGCCTCGTTCTCTATCTTCTTTCAACTCTCACAGCTATCGGATGACCGGCCACGTGTCGACCCTTAATTTGCTATGATATCACGACGACACTCCCCTCCATTGCCCTGCTTCACATTACTGTTGCAATATCGTGACGTCGCGATATCACGATGTCGCTATATCGTGACGACACTCCCTTCCTTTGCCCTGCTTCACATTATCGTTGCGATATCGCGACGTCGCGATATCGCGACGTCGCGATATCGCGATGGCACTCCCCTCCTTTGCCTTGCTTTACTCTTTGCTTCTCTTTACATTACCGTCGTGATATCGCGACGAAACTTACCAAGTCACTATGCAGCCTTCGGAGGTCGCGATTTCATGACCCCACTTCCTTGCTTAACAAAACCCTTCCCAAACTGAAAATTGCTTAACAAAACTTCTTCCGAACTGAAAGTAATAAACCAAGATGCAAAATACTTAGAGAAAACTGGAAAATTTTTGGATGATGCAAGATTGCCCTACTGTCACCGGATGCTCCTTGCATCACTCTTGCAACTTCAACAAAATGTAGATAAACCTCAAGAGATTTTTTTATCTCCAATAATAGAGTTGTGGGACCATAAAGAGGTAGACATAGTAGAAAATACATGTTTGAGAGCCATGCATAGGTTTTACTAGAGGTGACATGATTTCAGCTCTCATAAAGAGAAAATAAGTATCCACTTTAATTAATTGATAAGACCTTTGTAGTTGTGCTCTCCACTATAAAATTGAATATCCCACTCATTTTTATGGAACATTATATCACTTTTTGCACTTGTTTCCTCCTATCTAAAACAATAAAGGCATAAGGTTTTTGCATGTATGGCCTCACATGATGCAAATTAAGTGGAGATAACTCTTGGTCTAAAATATGCCTAAGTCAATGTTGTGCTCTCAAGTCCTTAGACAAGATGGTATGACTCAAAAATAGATGTATTTAAGTCAACCTATGGAGTAGGTTGGATCTTATGATCCTAGCCAATATAACTAAAATGGGGTTGTAGACTAAAGTAAGGAATACAAAAGTTTAGAAGCTAAGATAAAATTTGTGAATATTAGCAACTGTAGACACCAAAACAGCACCAATCCGATTATGTGACTGCAAACACTGATCGCTTTGACAAACACAGCCCCCAGGGCAGCCCTCAGAGGTTAAACAGTGGTCTTAACCACTTTCATAGCAATTTTGTAAGGTCAAGAAGCAATTTGGCACACTTGGACACTTTGCCCAATACTCGTCTCACCCCGGGACGAATTCAAAATAGAATCCGTCCCACCCCGAGACTGACTCTGAATCCGTCCCTGGGTGGGACGAATTCTAAGCTTAACGGGCAAAAAGGCAAATGGTGCCAAGTGGCAGCCCAGAACAGTCAGTTAAGGGCTCCTACCTTGCACGCATGTGTAAGTGGACGGAGGGGCCGTTAGAGGACTGTTGCAAGAAGCATTTATCAAAGTTCAAGTCAAGGGAAGGACTCCCCTCCCTCATGGGAAGACAAGACTGCCACATGGCGCCCATGGCCAACACTTGGCTTTTGTGCTTCCCTCCCAAAAGAGACCCCTTGGGTCTATAAAAGGTGGGACTTTTCTCACCCAAAATATAGAGGTGGAAGGAGTGTTCAAGCAACGAAGTGCTGCCGAATCGAAGACTCATTTGCATCCCCCTTTGTTCACCTTCCTACATCCATCAATCTCTTTTGCAAGGGAGGTTGTTGGGTGGCCTTTGGAAGCTCGAACCTTACTCAAATCCGACGCATGGACATCTGAACCTACCAATTCGCCGACCCCCCAATCCTAAAAGGTTTTGGGCCCATCCTTGGTGGATTGGCTCCAAAATCGAGGGCCAACGGTGGGAGGCCCACTTGGGCACCCCCGCACCCCCAAATTCTAATTTTAGTTTTTGAGCACTTTAGATTAATTTTTAGATTGCATTCTGTGTTACTAGGTCTGATTAGTCTATAATTGCAATTTTGTAGCTTTTGGTCAGAGTTTAGGGTGTTTTGTATTGCTTTATCGTTTCGCTAACTTGCAGGTGTCAAGGTTAAATTCCCGAGGGAGGAGGCCAAATTGGGAAAATCCGACCATCTGGGTCGTCCCAAAATGGCCCCAATTACCTAACCCCCTGTTTGCAGGAGTTTTGCAGGTCCCGAGATCTGACATTGGAGCAGCAGCAGGTCGATTTCTCCTATTCAGAAGAATTCGTCCCACCCAGGGACGAATTACAGTCAAAATTCGTCCTGCCCAGGGACGAATTCCAGTTTAAGGTGAATTGGCCAGCTGCCTCAGTGGCAGTGGCCTTCTGGTGACCTGTTCTTACCTTCCGTCGATTTTGAAGCAATTTGGATTCACCTGTTTTCATGGTTTCAGGCAAATATTCGTATGCATATTTTGTTAGTTTTAGAGAGAGAATGATTTTCATTTGCAACAGGTGCTACTAACGTCTTGATCATTTCTTTGTTTGCAGGAGAAGCAAGCAGAGGCGAAGAACCCATCAACATCAGCGGCGGCATCATCTTAGCCCGCCCAGTGCAATCGTGGGCACGCGGAAGGAGGAACCATTCAACGATTGTAATCAAACCTTATTTGCGCTCCTAGCCCCCGAAAAGGGAGGAGGCATTATTGTAACAGAGATCGAAAGAAATTAATGAAAGGGCTGTTTTTCTTTATCTTATTGCGTCTCTTACAACATGTCTCTTTTCGTTTCATGCAATGTACATTCCTAGGACTTAAGCGTGATTAACTTTGAATGCAATTGCACTTGGTGTTTCCTTTGACCGGAATCTCGTGCTTTCAGTGGCGATCACGGTGGGACTCTGTTCCCTGGTTTTTGAAATCATAGAAACTAATTAAAATTTTGTGTTTGTGCTTGACAGGTACATTTTTTTTTGTTGCAGACTGCTATTCGTCTCTGACAGGGACGAATCCTTTTTTGCAATTCGTCCGACTCCTGAGACGAATTCAAATTCGTCTCTGGGTGGGACGAATTCTGTTCTGCAATTCGTCTCCCAGAGGGACGAATTCCTGTCTATGGATTTTCAGAGCAGAAATTCAGAGACAACAGGAGCAGGCAGAGAAGAGGTAGGGATTTTCATGATCTCTGTTATATTTTTCTGTTTTTGTTTTTGTTTCTATTTCGTTAATTGTTTTCATTTAATCTTGCATTGCATTAGGAAAAGTCATGTATGCTAGTTTCATTTTGTTGGATAAAACGAATCCCACACACATCACGAAACAACTTTAAACCAAGGAGCTGGTCGTAAGACCCCAGACCCTTGATCAAGACCATTGGTGGATTTAATCACCACCTTGGCTTGATTTGCATCCATTTCCCGATTGTCAACTGTTGTTAGGCATAAATCCTGACGAAGACAGATCGAGCGTAGCTGGGGTGATTCCCATGCGCGCGAGGATAAGTTTTCTATGGTAGGTGCCATTAACAGGACAATCCCCCTTCCGTACCGCCTACGTACCACGTACCTTCTGCTCTCACGTACCTATAGTCTCCCTCTCGTAAGGGCGGGTATATAGAGAGGTTGGTATATCGGCTCTGGTTGGTATATTGAAGGGGCGACCTTTTTGGAGTTATAAGAGCCTACATGATGCATTTAAACGTTCTACAAAACCTACAAAAACAAAACAAAACATCAAAATGCACTAAACCAGTTTAGGACACACCAAGAATCCTTAAAAGAGATAATCACGGTTTTGTGAATGTGTGTGCTTAATTCTGCTTAGTGTAGACAAAAAAAAAATCATAAACAAAAAGATAAAAATTTACGCATTTTGTCACTTGTTCCAAAAAGCTCCAAGGATTCCCGTAATCGCTTGGTCACTCCAAAATGCCCCAAAGGTGTCCATGAACCCTTTGGTCAACCCAAAATCACCCCAAATGTGCCCACAAGTGATGCAGGACCATCCAACAAAGTATGGGAAATCTTATATTTTTCCCTAAATTTTAGTGCATCTTGTCGGGGCCATAACTTCTCAACCGTAGCTCCGATTGACTTGAAATTTTACAGGGAGTTAGGTGGGATAATTTTAAACAAATATGATTCCCTAGAATCCTATTTGCCCAGAAAAGTCAGTTTTCGGGGCCAAATTCCATCATCTAGTGCCCCGAAATTAGGTTTTAAAATTGGACACGCAATTCTATGCACTTTTTGAGCTGTTCGGATGTCAATATCTCCTAATGTATTTAGAGCTAGGACTTGAAACTTCATTTTTGTCTTATCTACTATAAGAGGGATGCGCACACCAATTTTGGGCCCCATCTGACTCATTTCAATTTTTAGGGCTTTTTAGAGAGACATCGTCATGGTGCTCACCCATAGCCAAGCCCAATCACGGGCGGATGCTATGGGGAATATCCAAGGAAGAACAAGTCATCTCCATTACAATCCCAAGGATTTGGTCATACCACCTTGGCGACCTAACACACAATGCGGTCCCCTCCACACCTTAAAGGAAAGAGACTACAGGGACACCTCTTCGAGGAGCACTCCTGTTCAACATAGCACTCATCACACACCCTTCCATGAGGGGTACAGTCATAGGAGAGCTCCCTTAGATGATCGCTATGAGCGGTCACCACGCGATGAAGCGCTAGGTCAACATAGGGTTCGACGGGAGGAACCACATCATTACACTACCCGTCCTTCACCCCCTCTAGTTGTCAGGACTACAAAGACAAATCCAGAGCACAAGGCTCCTCAGGAGGGGCGGGCCAACTCCACCCGTTCCTTTTTCATTTATGAAAGAGAGCACGAGGAAGACCTCTACCTTCCTCGAGAGCAATATACAAGTGCGAGAGCAATATGCCTCCGCACCTGCTATCTATCAGGAACACTCACCGAGGCCAAAGCCTCGAGGGAATGTTGTTACCCCCAATAGAGGGAGGTCGCCTATAGATATCTTGGATCACTACGACCGAGATAGATATCTAGAAGAGGCATCTAGGCCTTCTAGACATGAAGCAATGAGAGCTCCCTTAGATGCTCGCTATGAGCGGTCATCGCGCGATGAAGTGCTAAGTCAACATAGGGTTCGATGGGAGGAACCACATGATTACATTATCCCTCCTTCACCCCCTCTAGTTTCCAGAACTACAAAGACAAATCCAGAGCACAAGGCTCTTTGGGCGAGGCGAGATAGCTCCGTCCATCCCTTTTTCACTTATGAAAGAGAGCACGAGGAAGACCTCTACCTTCCTCGAGAGCAATATACAGTGCGAGAGCAATATGCCTTCGCACCTGCTATCTATCAGGACCACTCACTGAGGCCAAAGCCCCGAGAGAATGCTGCTACCCCTAACAGAGGGATGTGTCCTATAGAGATCTTGGATCACTACGACCAAGATTTTTATCTAAGAGAGGCGTCTAGGCCTTCTAGACATGAGGCGGTGGGACCAACTATCGTAGAATCTATCGAATATATCACACATCTCAAGCAACTCACGCAACTTGAGCTCGAACGACTACCATTAGAGGAACCGTACCATATTAATGAAGAGCACCTTCAGTGCCAGAAGGATGAGCTGTTCCAACACACTATGCAAGAGAAGACTCCAACCCCTCACATGCATAAGACAAAATATTTTGAGTGGCACAACCCATGGGGGGAAGATAGGTCATCGCGACCTCATCAAAAGCTACCCCCAACACCTCCTAGATAGGAGCGGGAAGCTACTCTCCCGATTCCCTGAAGCACCACCCCCGACGCCTCCTAGACATGAATGGGAGGCCGCTCCTATAACCAATGACGGGTGCCTTCCTCAGACATCCACCCAGGCTTATGAGCCACCCTTAGAAATTCATCAAGAAGCCTCTAAGGAATCGGAGCACGAAGAAGAGCGGGATGAACTCGCCCTACCAAGGCATGGGGGTGCCATCCGGCCACCCCTCCATAAGCCCCAAGTTCCTCAACAAGAACCAACCAAAGAGGAGGAGTTCAAATCTCCCGATACATGCAAAGCACTAGAGCACTTAGAGTTGGTAGAGACCAAGATTTTGGAGCTCCCAAGGCCCAACTTACATAAGGCTCCTTTCGAAGAGGATCAACCTTTAACCATAGGGCTACCTGATGATGCGAGTCCTCCATGTCTCGGAATCTCCAGATTCCGATGAGCTATACACATTGTTCGAAGGTGAGGATGAAACGGAGATAGCCCTACACAAACACATCGACAATCTCCCATAAAATTTGAAGAAGCATGTCAACGAGATAAACATAATACTAGGGCATGAGTGGCGCGTTTACCCACCGCAGGTGGGACCAAGCATTACATCCACAACTTTGGGCACACAAAGAGCAACTTCCACCAAGAGACATCATAGCAACATCAATGCCGCGGGCGGACCCTGTCCTCATCTCCGTGCATAGGGCCGATCCATTCATGCCCATACCTCTAGAGCCAGATCCGGAGTGCAAAGACCATCAAGTCGGGGGTACCTCTATCCCCTGAAGAACCATAATCCAAACCAAAAAGCTCCAAGGATTATCGCAATCCCTTGGTCACCCAAAAGCTCCAAGGATTATCGCAATCACTTGGTCAAAACCAAAAGCTCCAAGGATTATCACAATCTCTTGGTCAACCCAAAAAGCTCCAAGGATTATCACAATCTCTTGGTCAACCCAAAAAGCTCCAAGGATTATCACAATCACTTGGTCACCCAAAAAGCTCCAAGGATTATCGCAATCACTTGGTCACCCAAAAAGCTCCAAGGATTATCGCAATCACTTGGTCACCCCAAAAAGCTCCAAGGATTATCGCAATCTCTTGGTCAACCAAAAAGCTCCAAGGATTATCGCAATCTCTTGGTCAACCAAAAAGCTCCAAGGATTATCACAATCCCTTGGTCACCCAAAAGCTCCAAGGATTATCGCAATCTCTTGGTCACCCAAAAAGCTCCAAGGATTATCGCAATCACTTGGTCAACCCAAAAGCTCCAAGGATTATCGCAATCTCTTGGTCACCCAAAAAGCTCCAAGGATTATCGCAATCACTTGGTCAACCCAAAAAGCTCCAAGGATTAACACAATATCTTGGTCAAATCCAAAAAGCTCCAAGGATTATCGCAATCTCTTGGTCAATCCAAAAAGCTCCAAGGATTATCACAATCTCTTGGTCACCCAAAAATCTCCAAGGATTATCGCAATCTCTTGGTCACCCAAAAAGCTCCAAGGATTATCGCAATCTCTTGGTCACCAAAAAGCTCCAAGGATTATCGCAATCTCTTGGTCAATCCAAAATCTCCAAGGATTATCGCAATCTCTTGGTCACCCAAAAAGCTCCAAGGATTATCGCAATCTCTTGGTCACTACAAAAAGCTCCAAGGATTATCGCAATCTCTTGGTCAACCCAAAAAGCTCCAAGGATTATCGCAATCTCTTGGTCACCCAAAAGCTCCAAGGATTATCGCAATCTCTTGGTCAATCCAAAAAGCTCCAAGGATTATCGCAATCTCTTGGTCACCAAAAAGCTCCAAGGATTATCGCAATCTCTTGGTCAATACAAAAAGCTCCAAGGATTATCGCAATCTCTTGGTCAACCCAAAAAGCTCCAACGATTATCGCAATCGCTTGGTCAAAAAAAAAAATCAAGAAATTCAAAAAACAAAACAACAAAAATCATCAAAAACAACAAAGATTTGCATCTCAATTCTAGGCATACTCAAATTCATCAAAAAAAATTAATATTCTCGCACCTCATCTTCACCTTCACCAAAAACAATCCATCAAAAATACAAAAATATATAGCTGCATTAAGCATTGCATCCATACATTGCATATTTGTGGTCATACAGGTCAAAGGCACCATAGGCTGCAATAGCTCTGATAGTCCATCTTGTTCCGCATTGTCTCATGTTACAAAAACAACAAAAACACCATGCATAACTTTTACCACACTACAGTCAATGGTCTGGGAATGTACCAAGAGTTTCAGTGATTCAGTCATCATTTTCCTCTTTAGCCATGTAGTGTATCAAGTCGAACTGATTTTACGAAGGTAGAGTCATACTTGAAATACACCTTGTTACGTAACATCCCAACACAAATCAAAACACTAAAAATTCCCAAAATTGTGTGAACGAAAGACGAAACCTGCAAAATAATCTAGGTCACCACAAGCGAAACGGTTATCTTGCTCATCCCCCGTGCGAATGACCCCTAGAATGCCGAGAGTTGGCAAAAGGACAAGCTTCCTCCCTACCCAATTCCCTAAGAATCCCTAAAGTTCTCAATAGTTGCAAAACACAAAAATTTGCAAAATGTCAAAACTCAAAAATTTGACAAAATATAGTGCACACATCAAAAGGCACAAACAACAGTGATTTTCATCACTCCATATCCCCAATCCCTTGCTCGAAAGAAAAACAAATCAAAATAAACAGTGATCTTATCACTACAAAAGAGCAAGTATCCCAATACAATTAAAAAAAAAGAAGGGAGTTGACCTTGAATCCCTGGAACTCTCAGCATTCTGTAGGTCATAAGGCAAGCTTCAATACCAATTTGGTAGCATCGGTAGTAAACCTCCCGCATGACGATATATCTCGTCACATTAACTTGCGTACGGATCAATGTTTGCATGTGGATGAGCTAGCTTATGGCATCCTGGATTACATCGCAGATTAATCTTAGTACATACAACAAAGGAATTCGTGGAGCTAATTAGGTGATCCTCAATACAGAGTTCGGTTGAAAGCCCATCTCGGCAACTGGCGGTATCCTAACAAATACCACTAAATGAACTCAATTGCACACACAGGGATGTGAAATAACTTGGTCAAAAACAAGTCCGATTCATACCTTGTTCAAAAGTCTTGTAAGATAAAGTACAATCATGGCTAGTGAGTTAAAACCGTCTGAGTCTCGGAAAACCTTAGCTACATTTCTAAACCAAGCTGCGCTACTTTTCATCCTTGCAAATACCATCAAAAAAATACAAAAAAAGAAAAACCACATGTATACATACAGAGGCATACATCACAACAATCGCCTAAAAACAAAATAACAGAGTTCTAAACAGTCCATGGTGCCATAGCCAAACATCACAAACCCCATTCATCCATTTCATATCTCGCATATCACATATAAATCAAAACCATTTGCATTCATCATAGCATATGCATCCATCAAAATAAATCAACATGCATACATCCATATTCATCAACCATCATGCACAAGATCAAAGAAAATCAAAACAACAAAAACAACAAATAAATGCAACACAAAAACAAAAAGCAATAAACATTGCCAGACACAAGTGCTCTTGCACTTTACCTCTTAGCATAACAAAACTAATGTCGGGGTCTACATTGTTGTTATCCTATTCCCTAAGAAGGCTACCATAGCCGGACCGCTCCACGGGAAGACGGATTTTTTCCAATTTTCATCCCCAAATGGCATCACAAAAACAACAAAACAACAAGAACATCAACAAAAATAGCAAATATCCACAAAAACACAACAATAAACATTGCCAGACACAAGTGCTCTTGCACTTAACCTCTTGGCATAACAAAATTGATGTCAAGGTTTACATTGTCATTATCCTACTCCCTAAGAAGGCTACCATAGCCGGACCGCTCCACGGGAAGACGGATTTTAGATAATTTCATCCCCAAACGACATCACAAAAGGGTCAAAGCCCACTCAAAAACAACAAGAAAATCAAAACAACACAAAAAAAGCAATAAACATTGCCAGACACAAGTGCTCTTGCACTTAACCTCTTGGCATAGAAAAATCGATATCGGGGTCACAAATTGTCACTATCCTACTCCCTAAGAAGGCTACCATAGCCGGACCGCTCCACGGGAAGACGGATTTTGACAATTTAATCCCCAAATGGTGTCACAAAAAAAAAAAAAACAACAAAAAACAAAACAAAAAAATCAACACAAACAAAAAGCAATAAACATTGCCAGACACAAGTGCTCTTGCACTTAACCTCTTGGCATAGCAAAATCGACATCGGGGTCACAAATTATCACTATCCTACTCCCTAAGAAGGCTACCATAGCCGGACCGCTCCACGGGAAGACAAATTTTGACAATTTAATCCCAAAATGGTGTCACAAAAAACAACAAAAAAATGTAACACAAAACAAGCAATAAACATTGCCAGACACAAGTACTCTTGCACTTAACCTCTTGGCATAGCAAAATTGATGTCGGGGTTTGCATTGTCACTATCCTACTCCCGAAGAAGGCTACCATAGCCGGACCTCTCCACGGGAGGACGGATTGCCGACAATTCAATCACCAAATGGTGTCACAAAAACAACAAAAAATAGTACAAAATTCAACAAAAACACAAGCAAAAATAATGCCGGACACAAGTGCTCTCGCACTTAGCCTCTAGGCAAAGAAAATCGATGTCGAGGTCCAAATTATCGCTCTCCTAATTCCCCAAGAAGGCTATCATAGCCGGACCGCTCCACGGGAAATAGGTTTTCGACGATTTCACCTCATTATGACATCACCAAAAGGGTTAACACCCACCAAAAATAGGTCCATATGTTGGAAAAATTGCACACGCTTAACGGTAAACCCTCTGAAGGCAACCTTGCACAAGTCATCTTGGGTCAAGCGACTCGTCGCTTCTCTCACGAAGGTCATTCCCTCATCGATTCGTCGCTTGAGGGGGTAGTCACACTTAGTCACCAACCAACAATCACACACCCAATTAAGGAAAACGACATGCATTCAAAGAATCATTGACAAAGACAATCACGCTCCCGCTTGGGGCGAGTAAACAAGCAACAATCAAATCAATCAAACACTTGGCATTTCGTGAATCATGAACACAAGGTTCCCCCTGAGGATAAAAACGCCCTTCACTTGTTCATGATTGATCAATGTCTAAGTTCAAGATTTCGTGAATCATGAACACAAGGTTCCCCCTGAGGATAAAAACGCCCTTCACTTGTTCATGACTGATCGATGTCTGAGTTCAAGTCACACCTCACCAAAACAGGTTAATACTTGAAATCAAATTCCTTAGCTCGTCAGAAGCAAGGATTCAAGAATGCATGCCCTTTCCATACTTGGGGCATCAAAAGTTGGTTAGGTGTCCAAGAAACCCTAATCATTAGTGCTTTGGTTATCTATTTTTGCTCGAAGAACTGTGTCACCCGCAGCGCTTCTCAAAAAGGGGCATCTCGTAGACACCAAAACAGCACCAATCCGATTATGTGACCGCAAACACCGATCGCTTTGACAAACACAGCCCCCAGGGGCAGCCCTCGGAGGTTAAACAAGTGGTCTTAACCACTTTCATAGCAATTTTGTAAGGTCAAGAAGCAATTTGGCACACTTGGACACTTTGCCCAAGATTCGTCTCACCCCGGGACGAATTCAAAATAGAATCCGTCCCACCCCAGGACGAATTCTGAATCCGTCCCTGGGTGGGACGAATTCTAAGCTTAACGGGCAAAAAGGCAAATGGTGCCAAGTGGCAGCCCAGAATAGTCAGTTAAGGGCTCCTACCTTGCACGCATGTGTAAGTGGACAGAGGGGCCGTTAGAGGACTGTTGCAAGAAGCATTTATCAAAGTTCAAGTCAAGGGAAGACTCCCCTCCCTCATGGGAAGACAAGACTGCCACATGGCGCCCATGGCCAACACTTGGCTTTTGTGCTTCCCTCCCAAAAGAGACCCCTTGGGTCTATAAAAGGTGGGACTTTTCTCACCCAAAATATACAGGTGGAAGGAGTGTTCAAGCAACGAAGTGCTGCCGAATCGAAGACTCATTTGCATCCCCCTTTGTTCACCTTCCTACATCCATCAATCTCTTTTGCAAGGGAGGTTGTTGGGTGGCCTTTGGAAGCTCGAACCTTACTCAAATCCGACGCATGGACATCTCAACCTACCAATTCGCCGACCCCCCAATCCTAAAAGGTTTTGGGCCCATCCTTGGTGGATTGGCTCCAAAATCGAGGGCCAACGGTGGGAGGCCCACTTGGGCACCCCCGCACCCCCAAATTCTAATTTCAGTTTTTGAGCACTTTAGATTAATTTTTAGATTGCATTTTGTGTTACTAGGTCTGATTAGTCTATAATTGCAATTTTGTAGCTTTTGGTCAGAGTTTAGGGTGTTTTGTATTGCTTTATCGTTTCGCTAACTTGCAGGTGTCAAGGTTAAATTCCCGAGGGAGGAGGTCAAATTGGGAAAATCCGACCATCTGGGTCGTCCCAAAATGGCCCCAATTACCTAACCCCCTGTTTGCAGGAGTTTTGCAGGTCCCGGGATCCGACATTGGAGCAGCAGCAGGTCGATTTCTCCTATTCAGAAGAATTCGTCCCACCCAGGGACGAATTACAGTCAGAATTCGTCCTGCCCAGGGACGAATTCCAGTTTAAGGTGAATTGGCCACTGCCTCGATGGGCAGTGGCCTTCTGGTGACTGTTCTTACCTTCTGTCAGATTTTGAAGCAATTTGGATTCACTGTTTTCATGGTTTCAAGCAAATATTCGTATGCATATTTTGTTAGTTTTAGAGAGAGAATGATTTTCATTTGCAACAGGTGCTACTAACGTCTTGATCATTTCTTTGTTTGCAGGAGAAGCAGCAGAGGCGAAGAACCCATCAACATCAGCGGCGGCATCATCTTAGCCCGCCCAGTGCAATCGTGGGCACGCGGAAGGAGGAACCATTCAACGATTGTAATCAAACCTTATTTGCGCTCCTAGCCCCTGAAAAGGGAGGAGGCATTATTGTAACAGAGATCGAAAGAAATTAATGAAAGGGCTGTTTTTCTTTATCTGATTGCGTCTCTTACAACATGTCTCTTTTCCGTTTCATGCAATGTACATTTCTAGGACTTAGGCGTGATTAACTTTGAATGCAATTGCACTTGGTGTTTCCTTTGACCGGAATCTCGTGCTTTCAGCAACATCAAGAGATATTATGCATGAGAGTCTCACAATTCAAATTAAGTTAACTTACATAATATACCAGCTTGCTTTTCTTATGATAAAATATTTAATCATAACGAATGCTAAGCGTTATTAAATATTCTAGAACTAATGAACAATAAATACAAGGAGAAATATAGAAAGAAAAATAACTATAATAGAATTATCCAATAATAGCTCTAACAAAAATGCATAATCACTTAGTTGGCATACATACATGTTTTGTAAAGAATTGAGAAGAGGCTAGACATCAATCCAATGTTCTTTCAAAAGGTGTATATCCTCAATCATACAACTATGAAATTGTAAACATTTAAGGGCTGACCATTTGAATGGCTTACATTCAAGTATATATAGGATTACATTGTATTCAGTTATCTATTCATGATTACCTATAGAGCATATTACAGGCCTACCATAATAGGTGCAACAAGTGGCTATCACATTCAAATTAGTTATGCTTAACTTCTTCAAGCATACTTTGTTGATGTGTGCGGTGCAAATTTCATTGTAAGGTTGTCTTATGTGTTGCCTCATTATATTATAAATATCTTATAATAGTCCACTAATTTCTATTATACATAGCTAGTTAAGTTGGGGTAGGTGTGTGATGGACAAGGTTTTGACTATTAAGATATTTTGATAAAAGTGATGCTTGGTGACTAATTGGAATGCACGAGCCTTATAACTAGGATAAGTTTAAATTATTTAGTGGTATGAAAGCATATTTCTTGTTGTTGGATAGTTTATTATAGTCTATTTTTTTTTCTTCATTTACCTCTTCATGCCAGGTGCTAGATATTCTTTTCTCTTTTGATGGTGTCATTGCTTGAATAGTTCGACAACCCTATACTCTTATGCATAGTGTCAAGCATTGGGTTTATTTACTTAATTATTTATTATAAACCCCTCTACCTTGATCTAACATTCATTTTAGTTTGTCGATCATTCAAGATCTTGATGATGACATGATTGCCTCCTAAAGTCTAGTTATTTCAAAACCTTGTAGATAATAACATTGAATATTGAATTCTGGATTGAATTTTGGATTGAATGCATTGGAATATTTCTTGCTTAGACATTATTTTATACTACACTAGATATTTTATGTTGCCTTGTTGAAATCATAATTATTTTCCATCTAACTTGCTTCATTCTTTTGATCTTTGATTCAATGTTGGATGTTAGATTTTGAATTCCTGAGCTTTCTCATGCTTTAATTTTGCTTCTTCTATTGAATGTGAAAATTTTATTATCCCTTTGTTAACACCAATATTCCAAATGTCTAGCTAGCTTTCTTACTTAGCCAAATTATCATATTTTTTACTTTGTGTTATCAAATTTAATTGCCTTGAAGTTTGTCACTATTTTGTAAACTTTTATCTGTTCCTTTTGCTTAATACTTTGCTACCTATTTTTCTCTACTTTGTATCCAACAATACCTTTATGCTCTCTACTCTCCTTTGCAAAATTTTGGTCTACTTTGTAACATATTTCATAATCTATCATAGGATATTCATCCAAAGTTGTTCTAGTTGCCTTTTGGGTAACTGCATGCCCTTTGCTATAATATTGACTTAAAAAAATAACTACATGGCTTGGACAAGATACCATTATGGGGTAGGTGATGAAATTTACTCTATTATTGGTGACTTCTAAATATTTTTTCTTGTGAATTTTGTAACCCAATATTCCTTATGGTCATTAAGAATAAAATAATTTTAAATAAAGGCTGAATTGATGTAGAAAAATGAAAGCATGATGGAGAATTATTGGAGTAGTGAAGGCTACTTTAAATGAGGAAGAAGCTATAAGATATAAGAAAGGCAAGGGCAACAAAATATATGAATGCTAGAGATGATGATGAGATACCCAAATAAATAGGGTGAGAATATGGATATGGAGGTAACTCACATGAACATGTGGAATATGGTGACAAAAGAGAGAAATGTTAGTAATGAAAGGAAGAATAAAGAAAATAGAGATACCTAAGAGTAGGAATATCTTACAAAATTGAAAATTCCATGAGCATATTTTGCTATAGCTAAATATTATTTTAAATCCTACTCCATAACTTTAGGTGGATGTTCACTCACATAAAAATCCTTAGGAAATCATTTTAATCTTCCAATAATTCTATTTTCTCCATTGTCTTCTTTCTCACAAAGTTGTGTAGATAATATTATTCAAGCCTACAGAATACCATGGTCCAAAGTGTTGACTCAAATCTCTACATGGCTGGTCATAGAAACTTTTATGCATTAGGCAGCCCTAAACTTCTTTTAAACCCAAGTGTTGATATGGGTGACAACTGGATTGTAGTTTGAATTGATTTTTATCAAACTCTATGTTGCTTTTGTAGATTTTGTTGCTTGCATAGATATACAACTCTTTTACTCCTTCTCTTATGCAACCTATCATAGCTCATTATAATGGCATTCTCATTAGTGCAACTCATGTCTAATTTTATGAATTTACTATCATAGCATATTACCACCAATTTTTGACATGATGTCTATCGTTTCAAACTTCATTATTGAACATTGTATGTGTTTAACACATGTCGATGTGTTTCATGGTTCCCATATGAAAAATTGTGACTATTTGTAGAGCATATAGTGGGGTTAGCCTTATCCATTAAGCTACAAAGTAATGAGAGGATATATATAAAGGAAAATTTCTTATTGTGAAATGCTGAGAATACTCACCGAATACAAGGAAAAAATGATGGTGTGTGGAAGGGATTGAATACTGTGTACAAGGAGGTAAAATAAGGCTTGTGGAGAGAATGTGTACATATAGAGGAGACATATTATTATGATGAGATATTAGATGATTCATACTTAATGGAATGGAAACCTCTTTTCCTACTTTAATTCTAGATTATTTTGATATCTTATTTTATTGCCTTCCTATTGTTTGGCCCATGTTCTCATGTTTGATTCTTCTCTAGGATAGACTCAAATGTGATAAGGTAAAAACAATATAATGCATTCTTGATCCATTTGACTCTAGAATATTATTTGTCTTTTATATTATTTCTATATCTTGAATTATCTTCCATTCTAAATGGGACAATAAGGTGAAGAATGTGCACCTTTATATAGGATTTCTCCTATGAAGAAGTTATCATTTGGCTCGTGTCAATCCTCTTATTCTTTAGCTTAATTATCTCTAGTTTTTTAGAAGCAGCATTTATCATGATATCACATGATTGTTTGAATCGTGTGATATATTTTGCATGATTCCAAAGTTCTCTTTCTATCCATTTATACTATTATTTATTTGTTTTTGTAGAATTTTTATTCACTAGTTGGCTTACATACACAAAATTATGGCATGAAAACTTCATGCCAACTATACATAATTTTTAGCTCTTGCATCTAAATCTACAGTGACCAGAATAGATAATTGGATGATATGATGCACCATGTTAATGTATTTTAGGCTCATGTATCATATATTGCCTTAGGTTTGATAATAAATTCAAATTCATGATCTATTAAAAAATTATGTAACATCCATCCTTCCAAGCATACTAACAAATAACATAAGGGAGACTTATCCCTTGTCATACCAAGGTATGAATGCTTATGTATCGGTTTAGATTTTATATGAGACATTGTGCCTATAATTGAACTTTCTAGATATCCTTTGGCCAAATCAACTTGCACATAAATAAATTAAATCCCTTCAAATATCCTTTTGGAGTATCCTTTCCAGAATCATAGCCTTTATTTTTGTTTTCTACTTTAACTCTTTGTAGGCCTTGACTACATTTTTCCATTGTTCTTTTAAAATGGTTTGGTAATCTAATTTTTATAAGCTTATCTTCTTTGGTAATATCAACATAAAGCCTCGATATCATGATATTTTCCATATAAAATTATGTCTTTTGATTCTAGGACCCTGTTCTAGGAGCATGATACTTTACTCAATGAATTGCTTTTAGATTCTTCTTACATTTTTTATTATTACCTTGGAATTTTTTTTCTTGTTGAATTTATATTGACAAGGAGTGTTAATATAATCCTAAAATTATATTTGATTCCTTTATCATAGGTACAAATTCCTCAATTTTATTATAATAATTGCATGCTTCTATAGACCTTTGGTCTTGGATATTACAACTATTCTATGTTCTTATACCTAATGTGCATGACTTGGTTGTTTGAGGTTGAATTTTCTTGAGTATTAGTATAAGAAGGATGAGCAACTATGATAATGTGATGATTCATCATATCAATCTTTTTAGTTAAACACTAGACCATAGTTCTTAGCTCATGAATTTCTTGAGATTCCCTAGTTCTCATCATAATTTCATTCATTTCTTGGGTAGGATTATATGGGAATGATCCTTGCACATTAATTAAATATGGGAGGGAAACATGGGAGATAAATTCTTGAGGCTATGTGGCATCTTACCTACTAAAATAAACATATTTTTGCCTAGATAGCTATCTAAAATATTTAAGAATATCTTTTCTCATTGGACTACTAAATCAGGATACTCATGTTTGATCTAAAAGCATGGATATATTATATGTATGCTTGAGTATATAAAGGCCTAATTACTTGAGGAATCCTATTCTAGGTTCTTCAAAATATAGTATTGAAATCTATGATATGTTACTGAGGCAACCTATGTAGTAAGAATAACTGATTGAATGGTAGAAAAGGATCTCTCAAATCATATTAATATGTCATTAATGGCTCAACCAAGTTTGCCCAAGTCCTTATATTATTTTCTTCTAAATATTTATACCACTGCAACACCTTACCCTAAAGGTAGCCTCACCATAATATATTCAAAGACTATATTGCAAATGGTGGTCACAACTAATACATCTTGACAATTCTCAAAAGTTATTTTTCGATTATCATCATAAATGGGAAATATATTTAATGTAGTCTAGATAATTTCATGGAGACCTAGGAGGTTGAGTGGCCTAGTACTATTCCAAGCCAAAAAATTTTGTCCAACCATTGCTCTAAGACCTTTATTATTGTGTTTGTAGATCTATTTGATATATACATGGTAAACTATCTTAGTTTTTTGGTACTTTTACCATTTGATTTTGAGCCTCCTTATCAGTAGAGTCATAAAATTCCTTGGATTATTACCTTTAAAAAAGTCATAAGGTGAACTTATTGTCTTTGCATGTGAGGTTAATCCTATTCACCAAGATCTTAAGTCATTTGGGTGATTGAAATAGGATCTATAAAATCTTATCCCACCAGGAATACCAAAATATGATTCGTAGCATGGTGGATAAATGCTTTTTATAAGTGGAACATTTGTGTTAGATTTTGCATGCCAAAAAAATCTTGGTAGCACGATGGGAAAATATATTTTTAAAGTGGGGAATTCATCTCCCGTAGAGAATGCCAAAAAAATCTTACTCTAAAAATTAACTAAGTGGATGAGTTGCACCCTCAATACCTTGACCAAGGTTGGATGCATTAGAAACATGTCTTTGATTCAACCTTCAAAGTAGATCGACTCTTATGGTCCTATATAATCTAACTAAAATGGGGTTGTAGCCTAAAGTAAAGAATGAAAAATGCCATAATCTAAGCTAAAAGTGATGTATATTTAGCAACATCAAGAGACATAGTGCATGAGTCTCACAATCTATAAGCTAAAGTGCCTTACAGACTAGCTCACTTTCCTTATGATAAAATATTTAATCATAATTAACGTGAAGCATTATTAAACATTCTAGAACTAATGAAAATTAAATCTAGGGAGAAATACAAAAAATAGAATAATTATAATATAACTATTCATTCATAGCTTAAAGAAAAATGCATAATCGCTCAGTTGGCATACATACATGTTTTACAAAGAATTGAGCAAAAGACTAGACAACAATCCAATATTTATTCAAAATGTTTATAGCCTCAATTTTACAATTATGCAATTATAAATGCTAAAGGATTGACCATTTGAATGGATTACTTTTAAGTATATATAGTCTTACATTGTATTTATTTATCTAGTCATGATTACCTATAAAGCATATTACAAGCCTATCATAATAGGTGCAATATGTGGTTGTTGCATTTAAGTCAACTATTCTTAACTACTTCAAGCATTCTTTGCTAATGTGTGTCGTGTAGATTTCATTATAAGTTTATATTTTGTGTTGTCTTATTATATTCTAACCATCTAATAATAGTCCACTCCTTTCTATTATACTTAAGCAGTTGAGTAGGGGTAGGTGCATGATGGAGAAGGATTTGGCTATTGAGATCTTCTAACTATAATGATTCCTAGTCATTGATTGGCACATGTGATCCTACTAACTAGGAAAAGTATAAAGTCTTTAGTGGTATGTGTAAGAAAAAAATAAACACCATTACACTAAAAATGAAATAATTTATTATATTGCAAAATGGATCTTTCGGTTACAATAAACCCATTTGCAAAGGGTGTTTTACAATGCAAATGCCCAAAGGGGATGATCCCATTTTACATTAAATTATGGTGTCATGTTCTTCTTCCTGCTATAATCGATGTTGGAGGTGGTTTTGTTGTAACCACCATTATGGATTTGAGATTACATTGATCTTGGAACCTTGAAGGATTCAAGCTTAGAACCTTCGAATATGAAACATGCACACATGAAAATAAACAAAGAGTTTAGTAGAACCTATTAAAAAGGAATCAAATGAAAATGACTAATACAAATAGAAAATGGATAATTAACATTGCATACATGATATACAATTTGAGCAGCATAACTATAGCATTCCCTTCCTCTATATCTTTTTATCTCCTCTCCTCTCCTTTTTCTCCTCTCCTTTTTCTTTGCTCTTCCTCTAGACCTGAGCGGGAGGCCACTCCCTAAAATAATGATGGGCACCCTCCACGGGCACCTACCCATGTGTATAGGTCTCAGCCAGCCACTTCTCAAGAAGCTTATGAGGAATATGAATAAGAAGAAGATCATGTTGAAACGCTCTATCGAGGTAGAGGGGGTACTATCCAGCTACATCTCAATAGGCCTCATGTTCCCCGCAACCCACAATGAGAGCAAACTAAGGAGGAAGAAATTAAATCCTCTGATGCATATAAAGCGTTGCTAGAGCGCTTAGAGTCTATGGAGATCAAGACTTCTGGGCCCCAAAAGCCCACTTTATGCCAACTCCATAGTCATCCTATGCATCCGTCAGTGCCGACACCTCCATACCCGAAACACTATAAGCTGCCCCAATTGGAACTCTTTAGAGGGGAGGAGGACACCCAAGAGCATGTGACTAGATTCCTAAGCCAGTGCTTTGGTATTTAGGACAATGATGCTTTGTTGTTAAGAAAATTTATAAGCACATTCATAGGCCTTGCCTTGGATTGGTTCACCCAATTACTGAAACATAGCATTAGTAACTTGGATCAGCTAGTGGATACGTTCCTCGAACACTTCACCTTCAATACTAAGAAAAAGGTGTCATTGAGTGACCTTGCTAGCCTCAAGCAGTATGAGGAAGAGACCATGGTGGCATACGAGAACCGATGGAGGACGTTTCTTTTGAAACTACCCTACCTCCCTCCCATGTCAGATCTGACCCAAATGTTCTCAAAAAGTTGTTTGAGATCAATCTCTGTGCTATTGCAGCTGTAGCAATATGCCAGTTTAGAGGAAGCTCTGGCGCAAGCCAGATTCATTAAGGAGATTAAGATACAGGATGGCAAGATTGCAAAACCTAAGAAGAAATAATGGACAAAGAACACTAAACCAGGGACCACGCAACCGAAACCTATTGCGGTTAATTAGGTTGCCATCAATGTCCCTAAGCCTACACAAGCAACATAGCCTCAAAAGGCTAACTATCAGGCGGTGCCTCATAACAACTATGAGAGAGAAAACCAAAGGCAAGAGAAAAATCAGCAGTGTCACCTTAGGCGACAATTTACTCCTTACACAGAGTCCAAGGATTATTTTTTTGACCGCTTGTCAGCGGTGAATTTGATCAACCTTCTAGAGATTCAAACTATAGATCCCAATGCATCGAAGCCTAAGGGGTATAGATAAGTCTTGTATTGTAGGTTCCACAGGCGTAAGGGACATGACCTTAACGCATGCTGGAAGTTCAAAGGTTTGGTACAAGATCTCATTGACAACAAGACATTGGTGGTGGACAACCTTGTAGCGCCAAACAACCAACATATGGGAGTATTTAGAGACCCCTTGCCTGCCCACAAGGCACAGGAAAAACCTCTTCAAGTTAATGAGGTGCAACAGAATTTCCCTATGCAGGGATATGTGGGGATGATAAGCATAGTGACTAGGAACAAGAAATACCTAGGAGCTGCTCCTGCGGTAGCCACAAGAGAGGTTCCATCAATGTCACAAGCTCAACAACACCCTACATAACTTCCCCCGCCTAGACCAGTGGCCATGATTTGAACTAGACTTACCCAAAGTCTAAGGACCACATTGGCTAGGCTCTCCATATACGAGATAATTCAACAATTAGCACCCCATCGAGAGGCTCTCATGGAGATTTTAAAAGCTATCGAGCTGCAGCCCCATGAAGTGAACTCTTTCAACAATTTTGTGGGGCATGTAAAATAATGTACAGAACCAGTCATCACCTTTAGAGAAGATGAATTGAAAATAGTGACTGGTGATGTGGTGGATCCACCCCTGCACATTATCGTGTGGGTCAACAGGATTCTATATAAGAGAGTGTTGGTGGACACTAGCTCATCCAGTAATATCATCACTATAGTAGCTCTGAAGCATTTGAAGTTGCCAACATCTCATATCGTGGCTTCCACTTACACACTGTGAGCATTCAATGATGCAATATCCTCGACAGTTGGCACAATTGTCCTACCTATCCAAGTGGGACAAAAGACTATTCATACATTGTGCCACATCTTGGAAGGCAAGATGGCTTATAATATCCTGCTGGGCCAGCCTTGGATTCGGGACATGAAGTGTGTCCCTTAAATAGCTCATGAGTGCCTAAAGTATACATTTGAAGGACAGGTGCATGTAGTCCCAGTGGACTTGGAGCCCTTCAAATACTGTAATACAGTGCAATTTATGTCACAATCGACCCTTCCATCAACACATTTGGATTTTCAATTAAATCCATCTCAACAGGGTTCAATTCTACAGGCATCTCCAATGATTAATCCATTGAGTCCTTAGCTGGGTCCATCTTATTTCTACAGTTCTTCCATAACGATGCCACCTATGATGGCCACATCCAAGGACAACAAAAAGAAACCCTTAGAAGAAGAACCACCTCTCATATCAACCATATCGATAGAAGAGATGCCTAGCAGAATGGAAGTCGAGATGCCTAGTTCACTCTACATGGAGTGGACTCAGGAAGGACTCCCATTCTCTTCCCCTCAACTACCAACAGTCATCGTTGAAATGGCCAGCACGGGCCTAGAGGATTATCTAGTGAGGAACATTATAGAAATGCCCACACTTGAGTCCATGTAAGACATGGGGAGGCCTCGACTCCCCATCGACTCAGTGGTTCCTTTAGGCTACCCACCCAATCAGAAAAACTTTGTTTATGGGGGCCTGGATAATGGCATTGAGATTTGTATGCAAGAATACTAAGATGAAGAGCCCTTTGTTGAGGATGTCAACTATCTATCCAACCCTGATTTTGCTTTAAGATATCTAGGCCAATGCAATTGGCATGGATATGGGTTGGGTAGGTATGAGCAAGGAGTGTGTGTTCTTTACCAATTGAGATATCAAATGTCGTATGACAAGTCAATAATAGGGTTCAACCACCCCTTACCCCTAGACATCTTGGTGGAGAACAAGCAAGGCCTAGGGATAGGCAACAAGGATGGGTTGGCATCAGGTCCATATGCCAATCCTAACACAAACTATACATTAGGAGATTATCTCCCATTGCTAACAACCAACCTTGTTGACCATAACAACCCTTTCCCTTTAGCCGAACAGGGAGAAAGTTCAAGGGCTCACCCATAAGAGGGATATGGAAAAGACCAAGAAAGGTCTTTTAGAGGATGATTTAGAGTACGAGGTAGCCCCTTGGGATCCTTTTGATTCTGATAGCAATCATTCACAAGTCTATCCCATGAATTATGATCAGGAAAGCTTCCTAACAATGTTCCCATTGGATGCTCCATTTGAGAATATGCCACCTCAAGAGAATCAGGCCCCCTATAGAGAGCAGAACAACCTCGATGGGACCACATTAATTTGCTCAAACAAGATGAGCCTCATATGTCGCAAGCAGTTGTTGGTGCCAATGAAGGCTTTTGGATCTCTGATAGTGATTCGAAAGATGAAATCGAGATGGCCTATCTCAACCACATGCGACAGGTGCAACAATAGTATCCCTTAGACATAGATGACATGTTTGAACACCTGCACATAGGGCCAAGGCATAGGTGGCACCTCAACCCAACGTAGTTATAGCAATTACTGCACCCACCACTCCAAGTACATAGAGAACATCTTTCTCCTGGAGACCCTATCAAACCATCAGTGCCTAGGGCGGACCCTGACTTCATCTACATGCATAGGGTTGATCCATTTGTGCCAGTGCCCATAAAGACAGATCCGAAGCACAAAGATCATCTAGGATGCCTGAGTTACAACACCCACGGTAATGGAGACCATAATCATTTCATCAACATGATCTCCATTGACCTAATCGCCCCCATCCATGATCCAGTCGACCCGACACGGTCATTGTATCTAGATCTAGATGCTATCGACTAGGATCATGCTGATGCAC
Source organism: Wollemia nobilis (assembly GCA_028583015.1). NCBI lineage: Eukaryota > Viridiplantae > Streptophyta > Pinopsida > Araucariales > Araucariaceae > Wollemia > Wollemia nobilis. The sequence goes on from JAQPPZ010002366.1 coordinate 316,477, forward strand.
CACCATCCCCATCAGAGTATTGGCCTTGCGGAGGAATGTTCCATTTCATCCCAAGACAGACTCAAGATGTCTTCCATGCTGAAGAGGAACTTGATGTTCCAAATGATGATCTAAATTTAGCAAACGATATCCATTTGATCCCAACTCCACACCAATTGGAGGACGGGTCCCACATGTCGGTCGAGGAGACTACTTACGTAGACATCGGCTCAGATCCAATGAATTTGCAAATCATCAAGTTGGGGATAGGTCTATCCCCTAAAGAGAAAGTTGACTACATTGCCCTTCTCAAAGAGAAGAAGGAGGTTTTTGCATGGTCATACAAAGACATGTCGGGACTAGACCCGTAGCTAGTCATGCATAATCTAATGCTTGATCCGACAGTCAAGCCAGTAAAGGAAAAAATACATAAGATGCACCCAATAGTGGCCTTAATGGTCAAATACGAGCTACAAAAGTTGTTGGATGCACAGTTTATCATCTGTGTGGATTACCCGCCATGGTTGTCTAACATGGTTCCCATCAAGAAGCTTGATGGGAGGATTCACATATGCACCAATTTTTGAGATCTAAATAAAGCGAGTCCTAAGGATGATTTTCCCTTGCCAAGCATCAACGCATTGGTAGATGCTACAGCAGGCCATGAAATGCTTTCCCTCATGGATGGTTTCTTAGGATACAATAAAATTTGTATCAATCCCGAGGACCAACTAAAAACGGTGTTCACAATGCCTTGGAGGACATTTTGTTATAAGGTCATGCCTTTTGGCCTTAAAAATACTGGCACCACCTACCAACGTGCCATGACATACATCTTCCATGATTACATGCACAAAAATTTGGAGGATTACATGGATGATTTGTTCGCCAATTATCTTTTGTGCCCAGATCATCTCGATGACTTAAGCAAGATCCTTGATCGCCTCATGGAGCATAAAGTCAAACTAAACCCCAAGAAGTGCATCTTTGGCATCACATCTAGAAAGCTCTTGGGTTACATAGTCTCTAAACAAGGAATCGAGGTAGACCCACACAAAGTAAATGCAATCCTTGAAATGCTTCCTCCAACTACCATCAAGTAGCTCAGGAGTCTGCAGGGAAAGGTTGTGTCGATCAAGCACTTCATAGCGTAGTTATTTGACAAATGTCGACCCATGAATAAATTATTGCATAAGGGGGTAACATTTCACTGGGATGACGAGTGCCAGTCAATATTTTACGACATTAAACAATGCTTGGCTTCACTGCCAGTATTGGCACCACCTAGACCAGGAGCGCCGTTCTATTTATACATCTTAGCTACTGAGGTGGCACTGGGCGCCATGCTGTCCTAGAAAAATGAACTACACAAAGAACAGGCTACATACTATCTTAGCCACACCCTGGTCAGTTATGAACTTAACTATGCATACGTTGAAAAGCTCTGCTTAGTAGTGGTGTTTGCAACCAAAAATCTATGCCACTACATGCTCAACAATATGATGTATGTTTTGTCTAAGGAGAATCCATTACGATACATGATGAGTTGTACTTATCATAGTAGCTGCACAGTGAAATGGATCATGTTGTTGATGGAGTTTGACATAGAGTTCATTGGACAAAAATCCATAAAAGGTCAAGTCATTGCTAATCATCTGGCAGAGGCTCCTATTGAAGACGATCAGCCTCTGATTATAGAATTATTGGATGATGGGGTTTTTCATGTTTCAGAATCACCAGATTCTGATGAGCCTGAGTCACAGGCTGACATGACCCTATTATTCGATGGTTCTAAATGTGAGCAAGGATGTGGCACGAGAATTGTATTCTTCACTCCACAAGGGGCTCCAATGCCTTTGTCATTTAAATTATACTTCTCATGCACCAAAAACAATCTAGAATACGAAGCCTTGCTCATAGGTCTTCAGACAACAATCACCATGAACATTAAATGTTTAAACATCTTTGGTGATTCATTGTTAATTGTCAATCAATTCAAGGGGATATTCCAATGTATATGTCCAGTTCTACAGGCCTATAAAGCCCTTGTGGACAAATTCCTAGTAAAAATTGAATGGTATGACATCAAGGCACTCCCTCTATCATTGAATCATTTTGTGGATACTATGACCTCCTTAGGGTCATTAATCCCGTAAGACCCTTATGGTGAAATGACAACCATTTAGGTTAAAACATTATCACAATTCGTAATGGAGCGTGCAAGCTTTGACCTAACACCAAGAATCCACCTGATCCAAATTGAACCATCCCAGGATAGGTTCTCTCGAATCCATGATTGTTTTATTTGAGCCAACTAGGGGTCCTTGTTCTCCTCGACCCCTCTTAATAGCAACACAACAATATTTTTATAAGTTCTTTCCTACTCATCTTTTGCTAGGGATGGACTTCAAGAGGGATTGGTTGTTCATACTATCCAGGTTTTTGATTAGAAATATTGGTACACACCCATTAGGAATTACCTCAAGATAGGTAACCTCCCACTTGGATTGACACAAGCTATGAAAATATCATTCAAATATAAAGTGACAAAGCATGTCTTGTTAGGAGACGTTTTGTATCATCGAAGCTATGAAGGAATCCTCCTTCGTTGCTTGGAACAGCAAGAGTCCGCTTGGGCGATCACCCAAGCACACGATGGTACATGTGGTGGCTACTTTAGCGGTATGGCCATCACAAAGCGCATTCTTTGCATGGGCTATTATTGGCCATCTTTAGAGCGAGATTGTTGCGCATATGTGAAGAAGTGTGTGAAGTTTCAACACCATGCTAATTTGACACACGTACCTTCTCAGGCCTGATGAGTGTCGTTGAGTCTCATAATTTAATCTCAATGATTTATCAATCCGGGGTGGTGTCCAAGGTTATCTACGATAGAAGGCTAGGGCAGAGTACAATTCAGGCATTAAGATTTCAAGCATTTATTGGTGAAGCAGATTTTGGTTTAGCCTTTTGGTGTCACACTAAACCTAGTCTACTTTTGCATAATTGAAATTGCTAAATTGAAATATAATCTACTTTTGCAAAATTGAAATCTAATTACTCTTGCAAAATTGAAATGATGCTTTTAAATAACACTTATTCTAAAAACACCTGTCAATGCCCTGCCACAGGAGGTCGTCAAGCTTCTGCTACAGGAATTGACAGCAAAATGAAATATGATGAAAAATGGAAAGTTGCTAAAATAGAAAGTAGGGAAAACATGGAAAGCAAAGGAAAAATGCTTAATATAATTTGTCATCTGACATACACACAAATTTTGTACACAAACATAATAGGAAACATAAATCACACAACACAAAATAAAAACAAGAAAATGAAATTTGGCAAGCAATCTATTAATTCTGCTGTAGCAAAATTACAGATTAAAACCTGCCATAAAATCCATCCTTATAGATCTAAAAGTGGGCCCATAATTCTTGATCTAGAAGGAGGTGAAAAGCACTCCTTATCTAATTAACACTCAGAACATAAAATGATAAAATACTGCACTTTTATTGATGACAAAACATGCTGAAAACTATTACAAAAAATCACTGTACAGTCCTAATTGTTGCTACTAAAAAATCTCCTCTATTCTAATTCCTAACTAGCTCAACCAAGGAGGGAGCTGTGTTATTTATATAAATATTTACAATATATCCCATTTTGAAATCATCCTATGTGCTATTTTACAGTCATTTGCCAATAATTTTGGATCTAAAATAAATGCAAATCTGGACAGTTTGTGTTGCAACACTAGTCATTGGCCCTTAGAAAGCATCTTCAGTGGTGGGAGTACATGGGAGGAGTCTAGAAATATCTCACACATCATTATCCACTTCAGAATATGCCATTCCTATCTTAAAAACAACTTTCTATTATGCTACAGTTTTTCTGGGTTTATCCTAGAAGAGGATCTGAATTGATCTTTTCCATGAATGGTGGCTTTGGATGGCAAGGATGGCAAAATTATATGGAAGATATTTTCCTTTACCTTTTACAACCTTTATTTCTCTTTTTCCAACTTCAAAAATCGGTCAATAAGTCAAAAAGCACATTTTGTTTTCATTTCGAAGATAAGTGGCTTCATTTCGAAGACAATGCAATTCTCATTCCGAAGATCGCTCATTCCGAAGATACTGCAATTCTCATTCTGAAGATACTACAATTCTCATTCTGAATATACTACAATTCTCATTCTGAATATCCACTCATTCTAAAGATACTACATTTCTCATTTCGAAGATGTCTGCTCATTTCAAAGACACTATGTTTTCTCATTTCGAAGATATCTGTTCATTCCGAAGATACTTCGAAATGAAAAAATGTGTACTTTTCAAGTGATTTCTTCTGCATCTCTCAGGTGGGTTATCTCCTAGAATCATATTCCAATGGTCTTCATCTCTTTTCATATGTGAATTCCATGCCTTGCTGTTTATTTATAGCTTGCTGGAATTTACAATGTAAATTATTGCATTTTTCAGTTCTGCTACACAGTTGTAAAATATTGGCATTTCTTGCAAATTAAAACAAATTAGAACATGGAAAAATTATTCAAGTATCAACATGAAGGAGCACATCAAGTTGCTACTGAATTTATACACTTCATTCACCAAGTAACCATGCTGAAATAGTGCAATAGTGCTGCACAATTGTCCCTGCTCTGTTATACCCTGTTGCTGCCTATTTAGATCATGTGGGAATGCTTCTAAATAGGTCAGATGTCTTCTGTAGTCCTTATAAACTCATTCCATCCATATTATCATGCTTTTCTTGACAACTTCAAGGTGTTCCTATAAAGTGACAGCTTGCTGATTTTTATATGGCTGTTTTTCTAGATTTTTAGATTTATGACAGTCCTAAACTTTTGGCTTAAATGTGGATTTGAAACAAGTTGAAGGGCAGGAAAAAATTCAAAAACCATTGAGAAGTTAATGGATATCAACATACCACTTTTGGTTAGTTGAAATGTATGTTATTACTTGCTACTTAATCACGCAAAATCAATCATAAAATGCTAAAAATAGTCAAAAACAGAGATATAGTATTCCTAACATCAAATCATGCAAACACTTAACAAATAGTATATTCTAGTAAACTATTTGGCAATTAACTTATCATATGGTAGTCAAACATTGTGCAATAATGAGTCAAACATTATGCAATAATGAGGCATTTTTGGGCCTCATCATCCCCCCCAACTTGAACTGATGCATGCCCTCATGCATCTTAGTAGGCCATAGTAATATGTAGGTTTTATTCTTGTGAACAACATACTTTGCTACCTGCTAACTGAGAAATTCCTCCTTGCTGCACTATATCAAGTATTTTGCAATTAAGCACATGTATGACTCTTTTTCTATTTTTCTACAAGTTTTAGTGTTGCAAGGTACCTCTTAAAGGCTTGATATCATATGATTCATCTTGCAATAGTCTTATTGTGGAACCGTATTTTGCAGATGCACTACTACTGATGGAATTTTCTATTCTTAACAACATTTTAGCTTGAATGCTTATTTTTGTTGTTTGCACCTTTTGAACAAAATTGATAAAATATTTGATTTGAAATGCCTAAGGGATGTACTTACTTGTGGTAGAGCCTTATAAACCTCAATATTTTATGTACCCTACTATTTTTGCTATTCTGTAGCATTTCCAACAATTCTGGAATAGTTTTTGCTCATTTCGAAGATATCCTGTTCATTTCAAAGATACTGCATTTCTCATTTCGAAGATCTTCAAAAAATGCGGAAATGACCTCGTATGAAAAATTTAGCTACAGATTCTATTGTGGGTCCATCTCTAGAGTGTATAAGCCTTCCATAACATCAAAAATCCCTTCTTCATCCTTTTTTTAGATGCTATTCTTTGTTTTGTATGTTGTTGTTTTATTCCAGTAGTACTAAAATAGAATCTTCAAGTGCATTTTTTTGATTATCCTCCTTCAATTTATCAGACAATTGTGAGATATAAACTTGTAGTTCTTCTTCTAAAATTTTTTCTATAAATTGAAATAGAATTGCTGCCATGTCTGTCCCAAAATTAGGTTTTTTTGAATAGTTTTGGAATTTCCATGCAATTAATGTCATAAGGGGGTGTTTCTTGACATCTTGAACATGTTTCTTTTTCAAATTGTCACTATTGTATGAATAGTTTATGCCAAATACCGACTATCATACACTAAATGCTAAATGTTTACTATGAATTATATGCAAGAAACACATACCTTACTGTCCTAAAAATTAGTCATGCACCTTACAAGCTACTTTTGATGATTGTTATCAGGCTATCTAAAAACATAAACAAACATAATACATGTGCAGTGTGAGATTTGTACAATGGTGGAACAATGATGGGTAGATCAACAAGGCAATGCATGCCGAAAAATCGGTTTTCATGCAAGCCAACTCAGTAGCGCCTCCAAGAAGGTTTTCACTACTGAATTATTCATTTATATATATATATATATATATATATATATATATATATATATATATATATATATATATATATATATATATATATATATATATATTTCATATCTTTTTTTTTTTTCATTTTTTTCATCAGAAGAGGCTGCCATTTCTGGTTTTCAACCAACTTCTGTCCTTTTTTTTTTTTTCAAGTGCTTCAATTAGAGAGAACATATCTCACTCTTATTTGGATAAGACCAATCCTTATTCTACAAAAACATGTCAATTTTTGTATGAAAACACCATCTCTTTCTGTTGAAACCTGCAACATTGATGCAACCTTCCTTACTAGATGACTAGTAAGAATCTTCTTACATCATCATTGCCTCCTTATTGTTGTAAATGAAGTATTGGCTCCATTGTTCCTCTTTCTTGCTGAAATTGATGCTTGTCCTCATGTATCCCCATTTTGTGGGACATGCCTTTGCTGCAAATTTTTTCTCTTTTTTTTTTTTCAAATTTTCTTGTCTTTCTTGTACCCAAAAAGGAAGTTCACAAACAAGACTATTCTTCTTTTTTCTTTTCTTGTATTTTTTTCTTCTTTTTTTTTTTTTTTTTTTTTTTAGACTTTTTATCATCACTCTGAATCTGATATTGAAGAGAAATTCTCTTCCCTTATGTGTACATCCAATGGAATCTCCTTCAATAACTCCTCCTTAGTTAATGGTGCATGGTATACCCGAAGGCAATGTCCATTCACCACTAGCATCCTCCATGAATTACCAATGGGAGAAAGAAGCACTGCTCCATATTTGAAAACTTCTTCAATCAAGTGTTGTCCATGGCTCCTAGTCTGCAAAATCTTGTCAATATGTTCTTGAAACAATTAAATACCAATTCCCAAAATATGTTAAGTGCTTACATCAAGATAAAATCTTGATATACCCTTGTAATTCCATGTAAAGAGATTGAAATATTGTTTCAAAATAACAACAATTTTGCTTTTTGTTTATAAGTCACCAACTAATAATGTTTAAGAATTTTCTTGGCTGCACTTCAATTTGTTTCATTCCTAGGAGGACAAAATTTACCCCTTTGTAAAATGGAAGTAAATTTTCTATGTGTAGTTTTTCTAGTTTTTCTCCTTTATCCAAGGCTAATTTCTGTGTGTTTGGACTAAAGGTTTTTTGTGTATCTCCATTGATTTTTGTCTCTTCAAGCTCAAGTAAGTTCTTATTTTAGCACAGTTGGATGTTACTGCAGTCAATAACATTTCTTGTAGGTTTTTTTCTTTTTATACCAGATTCAGCTACATAGACAAGGGTTGCCTATCCTGTATTATTCAGAATGATCACAGGTTGGGCTAAAAAAATATATTTTTGGTTTGCACAATAAGACAAGAAGTGTACAACTTTAGTAGATCAACTACTTGTCAGGTAGGATCACCTCTAATGAGATCAACTATTGTCTGTGTGGGCTAAGAATTGCTAGGTTGCGGTTTAGCACGGTAAAATCCAAACAATATTTATGTAATAATGAAAAAATCTAGGATCATCATTAAGTTGTAAACTCCTATTTTGATTGTGCAATTTTTTTTGGTGATTTTTTTTTTTAATAGATTCAGCTTACATAGATAGGGGTTGTTGTCCAGGTTGGGCTGAAGATGGTGGTTGCTTGTTTTCTAAATGGACTAAAATGCAACTATCAATAATTATTATTTATATCAGCTATTATATTTAGATTTAACTCTAAACTTCATAACTTAGCACAATAATAATTATTTGACTGCTTTTACCCTCTAACAACACCATGTTCCTCGGCAACGATACCAAAATGATGAGTGTTGTTGAGTCTCATCATTTAATCTCAATGATTTATCAATCCGGGGTGGTGTCCAAGGCTGTCTACGATAGAAGGCTAGGGTAGAGTATAATTCAGGCATTAAGATTTCAAGCATTTATTGGTGAAGCAGATTTTGGTTTAGCCTTTTGGTGTCACACTAAACCTAGTCTGAATAATGGAAACTAAAATAAATTACAAGAATTGAAAACTAAATCTAAGTTGCAAGAATTGAAATCTAACTACAATTGCATGAATTGAAATTGCTAAATTGAAATCTAATCTACTTTTGCATAATTGAAATCTAATTACTCTTGCAGAATTGAAATTGCTAAATTGAAATCTAATCTACTTTTGTAGAATTGAAATCTAATTACTCTTGCAGAATTGAAATGATGCTTGTAAATAAAACTTATTCTAAAAACACCTGTCAATGCCCTACCATAGAAGGTCGTCAAGCTTCTGCTACAAGAATTGACAGCAAAATGAAATATGCTAAAAAATGGAAAGTTGCTAAAATAGAAAGCAGGGAAAACATGGAAAGCAAAGGAAAAATGCTTAATATAATTTGTCAGCTGACATACACACAAATGCTGTACACAAACATAATAGGAAACATAAATCACACAACACAAAATAAAAATAAGAAAATGAAATCTGGCAAGCAATCTATTAATTCTACTGTAGCAAAATTACAGATTAAAACCTGCCATAAAATCCCTCCTTCTAGATCTAAAAGTGGGCCCATACTTCTTGATCTAGAAGGAGGTGAAAAGCACTCCTTAATTAATTAACACTCAGAACATAAAATGATAAAATACTACACTTTTATTGATGACAAAACATGCTGAAAACTGTTACAAAAAATCACTGTACAGTCCTAATTGCTGCTACTGAAAAATCTCCTCTATTCTAATTCCTAACTTGATCAACCAAAGATGAAGCTGTGTTATTTATATAAATATTTACAATATATCCCATTCTCAAATCAGCCTATGTGCTATTTTACAGTCATTTGCCAATAATTTTGGATCTGAAATAAATGCAAATCTAGAAAGTTTGTGTTGCAATAGTAGTCATTGGCCCTTAGAAAGCAACTTCAGTGGTGGGAGTACATGGGAGGAGTCTAGAAATATCTCACACATCATTCTCCACTTCAGAATATGCCATTCCTATCTTAAAAACAACTTTCTATTATGTTGTAGTTTTTCTGGGTTTATCCTAAAAGAGGATCTGAATTGATCTTTTCCATGAATGGTGGCTTTGGATGGCAAGGATGGCAAAATTAGATGGGAGATATTTTCCTTTACCTTTTCCAACCTTTATTTCTCTTTTTCCAACTTCAAAAATCGGTCATAGTCAAGTACATTCATTTTTTCAGCTTTTTTATAACTTATTTTTAATTTTTTTTTTAAAAAAAAAAAAAAAATCCTTCTCTAAACTCATGTGGGAATGCTTCTAAATAGGTTAGATGTATTCTGTAGTCCTTCTAAACTCATTCCATCCATATTCTCATGCTTTGCTTGACAACTTCAAGGTGTTCCTATAAAGTGACAGCTTGCTGATTTTTATATGGCTATTTTTCTCAGATTTTTAGATTTATGACAATCCTAAACTTTTGGCTTAAATGTGGATTTGAAACAAGTTGAAGGGTAGTAAAACATTCAAAAACCATTGAGAAGTTAATGGATATCAACATACCACATTTGGTTAATTGAAATGCATGTTATTACTTGCTACTTAATCACGCAAAATCAGTCATAAAATGCTAAAAATAGTCAAAAACAGAGATATAGTATTCCTAACATAAAATCATGCAAACACTTAACAAATAGTATATTCTAGTCAACTATTTGGAAATTAACTTATCATATGGTAGTCAAACATTGTGCAATAATGAGTCAAAAATTGTGCAATAATGAGGCATTTTTGGGCCTCATCAAGGCCTTGCAGCTGATCTAATCGGCTTGGCATTTTTCATAGTGGGGATTTGACCTAATCATAAATATCTCCCCTATGTCGTCTGGTCATCACACGTTCATCATAATAGCCACAGAGTGCTTCACCAAGTGGGTGGAAGCAATTCTGCTAACCTCTACGACTGGATCCCGCATTGTGAAGTTTATTTTGCATAACATCATATGTCATTTTGGTATTCCATCCAAGATCCTATCGGATAATGGGATGTCATTCAAGAATAAATATATGCGTGCTTTGACCACAAAGTACAAAATTCAACATAGTTTTTTAACACCCTATTATCCGCAAGTAAATGGGCAAGCAAAGGCGTCGAACAAAACACTAGTTGCCTTTCTCAAAAATATCATTGCAGACAGTCATAAGGATTAGCACATTTAGATATCGCTTTCCCTATGGGCTTATCACACTAGCATTCAGATGCCCACTGGGGCAACTCTATTTTTGCTGGTGTATGGATCCGAGGCAGTCATGCCTCTTGAGTTAGAAATCCTTTCCCTACATATTTCAATGCAAGAGTTCATCGATGATGACATTGCACGACAGGCCCGATTAGACCAATTGACGTTGCTCGATGAATGACATGTCAATGCTCTCAAGCATTTGCGTATCTATCAAGAGTGACTTAAGAAAGCATACAACATGAAGGTCCACTTAAGGGAATTTTAGGTTGGTGACTTGGTCTTAAAAGAGAACCAGCAGAATTTTAATTTGCCATCTCATCTAAGGGACAAGTTTATGGCAAACTAGTTAGGTCCTTATGTCATTGATAGTAGAATAGGACCTGGAATATACTGACTTTCCTCTCTTGAGGGAATCAAGGAAACATAACCCTTGAACATCAGTCATTTGAGGCCATTCCACATATAGAGAGCCATAGTCCAACCAAAAGCTCCAAGGATTCTCATAATCACTTGGTCAACCCCAAAATTCCCCAAAGGTATCTATAAACCCTTTGGTCAACCCAAATGCTCCAAGGATTCCCACAATCGCTTGGTCAACCCAAAAATTCCCCAAAGGTATCTATAAACCCTTTGGTCAACCCAAATGCTCCAAGGATTCCCACAATCACTTGGTCATCCCAAAATGCCCCAAAGGTATCTATAAACCCTTTGGTCAACCCAAAAGCTCCAAGGATTCTCTTAATCGTTTGGTCCACCCAAAATGCCCCAACAGTATCTATAAACCCTTTGGTCAACCCAAAATCTCCAAGTGTTACCATAACTGCTTGGTCAACATAAATATTCAAAAAACAAACAAAAACAATAAAATCATAAAAAAAAAAAAAATTGCATTTCAATTCCATGCATACTCATAAAAATAAAAATACAAATATATAGGTTGCATTAGGCATCGCATCCATACATCGCATATTTGTTGGTCATACACGTCAAAAGCACCATAGACTGTCATTACTTGGCAATTCCATAATTTTCCACATCAAATCCATTTCATAAACGCATACATCCAGAATAACACCATCACCATTTTTAGCATAAGTCAGTTGTCTCTTAATGTATATAGGGTTTTCATCATTCAGCTGTCTTTAAATTTCTAGCCAAAAATTGTACACAGTTAAATAGATTTTACATGAGAAAGTTTTACTTGGATCATGCCTTGTTACGTAGCATCCCAAAACAAGTTAAAACACATAACATAATTCCTAAGTTGTGTGAACGCAAGAGAAACCTACAAAGCAGTCTAGGGTACCACAGGTTAAATATTAATCTGTTCATCCTCCTGTATGAATGGTTCTAGAATGCTAAGAATTGACAAAAGGATAAGCTCTTCCCCATCCATTCCCCCTAATAAACAGTGGTTTTCACCACTACCAAAAATCCCAATCATCGTTGGTCCCCAAAGTTGTAAGGATTCGTACTACACGCCCCTGCCAAGGATGGGTAGTCATCCCCAAGACCTAAAAAGATCAACGTCATTCAAAAACAAAATTCTAACAAACCATCATCACAACCATATCCACTCACCTTTGGTCTTAAATTTGTAAGGATTCATACTACACATCCCTAAATAGAATGGGTAGTCATCCCCAAGGCCTAAAATATCAATGTGCTTACTTCATAATTTCCATTGTCCCCTTGGTTCCCAAAGTCGTAAGGATTCGTACTATATGTCCCTGAACAGGATGGGTAGTCATCCCCAAGGCCAACAAGATCAAGGCCATGCATAAGCCACAAAATTACAAGCTCAAAATACAAAATCAAATAACAGTGGTTCTCACAACTATTCAAAATCCTTGCTCAAAAAAATAAAAACAAAGAGCAAAATAAATAGTGGTTTTCATCACTAGGTATACAAGAAAGTATCCCAAATCATTGAGCAAACACACAGCCTGAACTTGATTCTCTGGAATTCTCAGCATTTGAAAACCATCTAGGTGATCCTCATTATAGGTTTGGTGAACAACCTACCTGGCAATGGCGGTATCCTAACCGCATGATGATATGTCTATCACATTAGCTTTGCATGTGCTTAGACCAATGTTTGCATGTGGATGAGCTAGCTTATGGTACCTTAGATTGTCCCGTGGATTAATATTACTAAGTACAACAATGGAGTTAGTTGAGCTAATTAGGTGATCCTTAGTATAGGTTTGGTTGATAGCCTATCTGGCACTGGTGGTATCCTGACAAATACCACATAAATGAAATCAATTGCACACACAAAGATGTGAAATAACTTGGTTAACTTCAAGTCGAATTTATACCTTGTTCAAAAGTCTTGCGAGATAAATGTATAATCTTGGATAGTTAGTTAAAATATCTGAATATTAGAAAAGTTGAACTACATTTTAAAACAACTAGTACATTTCATTCCATACATCACCATCAAAAAATATGCAAAATGCAAAAACAAAGTTTTCACATGCAAAGTCATTCCACAAAGTTATCCCATTAGTACAAGTCAGGCAAATCTTGCATAGTCTATGGTGCATCGAAAAGTTATCAACAACTCATTTCATTCATTCCATATGCATACATCATATAATTAGACACATCACATTCATAATACCACATGCATACATCATCATAACTAACTATGTAAAAATTTCAAAAATAGCAAAAACTGCACAAAATGCACCAAAAACAAGCCCTAAAAGTGTCCAATAAGAGTGCTTTTGCACTTGACATTCCAGGCATGCAAAATAGATTTTGGGGTCACAAATCCTCACTATCTTATTCCCTAATAATGCTACCATAGCTGGACCACTGCACGGGAATACGGATTTTCGATAATTTCATCCCCAAATGGCATCACCAAAACAGGTCAAAACCCATCCAAAAATAGCAATAACATTTCCAAACGAAGGCACTTTTGTGCCTGCAATTCTTGGCATCCAAAACAGAAATTGGGTATACAAATTATCACTATCCTACTCCCTAAGAAGGATGCCATATCCGGACCACTCCATGGGAGGACATATTTTTGACATTTTTAGCTCCAAAATGCATCACAAAAAGGGTTCAAACCCCCCAAAAATAGGTCAGAATGTTTGAAAACTGCTTTCGCATTCAATGGTAAACAACTGAAGGCACCCTTACCTAAGTCATCTTGGGTCAAGCGACTCATTGCTTTTATCATGTCGGTCATTCCCTCATCGATTCGTCGCTTGAGGGGGTAGTCACACTTAGTCATCAATCAACAATAATATACCCAATCATGGAAATGACATGCATTCAAAGGATCATTGACAAAGACAATCGTGCCCCTGCTTGGGGCAACAAACAAGCAATTATCGCAAGATGATAAAACACTTGGCATTCATGAATCATGAACTCAAGGTTCCCATAGATGAAAGGTTGTGCCCTTTGCCTATTCATAACTGATCAATGTCCAAGCTCAAGTAACACCTCACCAAACAAGGTTAACACTTGAATTAAGTTCCTTAGCTTGTCAGAAGCAAGGATTCAAGAATGCGTTCCCTTTCCATACTTGGGGCATCAAGATTTGGTTAGGTTACTAAGAAACCCTAACCATTAGTGCATTGGTTATCTATTTTTTCTCGGTGCTATGCTTTTCATAGTGCTTCCCAAAAAGGGGCATCTGTAGACACCAAAATAGCACCAATCTGATTATGTGACAAGCACTGATCGCATTGACACACACAACCCCTAGGGCAGCCTCCAGAGGTTAAACAGTGGTCCTAACCACTCCCAAAAGCATATTTAGAGGTCAGAGGTCAATTTGGCACCTTTTTGGAACCTTGCTCTTTGCTCTTCCCACCCAGGGATGAATACAAACTGGCATTCATCCCACTGAGGTACGAATAGCAGCATTCGCCCCAGGGTGAGGCGAATAGCAAGTTTGACTGGAAAAAAGTCAAACCTCGGTAACTCTACTAGTTAAATGAGGCTTCAGGCCATGCAATTACGAGGAATAGATTTTATTCAAGAAGAGAGACTTCAGTTATGAATGTCTTTATTTTAGAAACCTCATGTAAGGAGATTCTAAAAATAGAGATACCTTAAGGTCTATAAATAGAGATACCTTATTCTCTGAAAATAGTAAAACAACTCAAGTGGCGCCCTCGCATGCACAATTAAAATAGAGATACCTTAAGGTCTATAAATTGGTGAGTTTTCTCACCAAAAATATATACAGAGAAGGAGCATTTGAGCAACGAAGTGCTACCAATTTACATACCTACTTGCGATTTGTGCCTTCACATCCTTAATCTCTCATTCTAAAGGGAGGTTATTGGGTGACTATTGGAAGCACAAATCCAGACCCAAAACTCGATTTTTGACCACAACCATCCACAAAATTTGTCGACAACACCACATAATCAGTTTTGGACCCATCCCAAGTGGATTGGTGCCAAAACAGTGTCCCAAACGGTGGGCGTCCTGCCCCCGGGTGCTCCCCAAATTGTCATAGTCCTATTCGCCCCACCCTGGGATTATTAGAAATTTGTGATAGATTTCTTTGGTTTTTCTTTTGCATTTGATTCTAGATATGTTAAATAGGTCACATTTTAAATTTCATTTCATTCTGAGCAATTTTGACCAAGTTTTTGTCATTTCTTGCCTTCACTAACTTGCAGATGGCACCAGAAAAATCTGGGTTGTAGAGGCAAAATTGGAGAAATATTACCATTTGGGTCTTCCCAAAACACCCCCAATTAGCTAACCCCAAATTTGCAAGTCATTTGGAGCTTCCTAAGCAGGACATTGAAGAGGGTGCTTTCTAATAAATTATTGCAGGCCTATTCGTCCCACCCTGGAGTGAATACAAATTTGTGAGGAATTTCTAGACTGTTCTTTTTACAATGGTCTTCTGATAACATATTTATGCTTCTGTCAAAATTTTAGGTCAATCGGAGGTCATTTGATAATAGTTTTAATATTTTCATGCATACACTGACGTTAGGCCTTGGGAAATACATGCTTTATTTTATCTGCAGGTGCTACTAATATTTTCAATTTCTTTGAACGTAGGCTTCTGACATCAGAGGAGTAGGAAGTAATAAAAAATCATATATGCAAGCGGTGGTGACGCTTTGGTCCACCCATATTACATGTGGGCACACGGAAGAAGGATTGCTATCCATGGATGTTGTGATAAGAAACATATTTGATGCTCCTATCCCCTAAAAAGGAAGGAGATGTATTGTAACACAATTTAAAAAGTGTATCAATAAAGAGATTACCATATTTCATATTGCTTTTATCTTGTTTCAATTCGTATATGTTCTTTCTTGTCCTTTCTTGTGGCATATTCTTTTTTGTTTCCTTATCCTCGTGCTTTCATCAATAATATTTGTAAAATATCAAAGAAATTAATTAAAGTTGAATTCCTTATTTCTCCTAGGTTGATATGTAAATATTATTTTATTTTGGTAAGTTATCCCTTATAGCTTTGCTTTCACTGAAATAAATTTTCTACCTTAGTTTATAACCCTTATATCTCCAAAGTTGAAAGCAATAATAAAGTGGGATTTTACCCTTAACTTTTTTATGCTAGTCTCTCCACTCTTCGGTGCTCCCTTTAGCTGAATATAAAAATGATGATAAGGTTCCCTTGGGTGTTGGAATAAATGGAGATGCTCATATTTAATGCTGGAACATATACACTGCTGAATATGGAATATTTGACCTTCAAAGAATTGGAGACTTAAATTCTCCTTCTACCTTCCTCTACATTGTGCTTGACTAACTTTTACTATGTTTTGCTCTCTCTACGTGCAGTAATATTTGGACTTTGGGCACTTTTATTGGAGGATAAAACTCAAGATTTATGGCATGTGTCACATAAATTATGTATGGGCACTCCTTCTACGTAACTCTTTCTTGTTGGTGGTCACTTTGTAAATCCTACTCACTCTTGTGGGACTTGAGGAGAATAATAAGTGTCGCCACGTATGCTAGTGCGTTGAGAGATGAAGCTTCTAGTAACATTTGCTTGAGAAAATTTCTTTGAAATATATGCTTGAGCATTTGAGAGATGACGTTCTTGTAATGCATGGTGTTTATAATATTTATGTCAAGTGGTATTCACACTCTCTGCATGTAGACCTTCATAATAACACCTTCCAAGAAGGTTATTATAACTCCTTAGTTATTTTAGTCTACCATTCCTTTGCTTTACTACATTTCTTGAGTAGAAAGCAACCTTGTTTTCTATAGGTGGATTGATGAGGTGCTAAGGAGCTTAAGTAGTGATTCAGATGCTTCATTTTGGTGGATGATCTTCACCAAGAATGTAGCTCCTTTTTTTCTTTAACTTATATGCCTCCAACATATTCATACTTGTGCATATTTGTAGTGTAGATGTTGTTCATATTCTCTTTGGTATAAATAGACACCTTTTAGATGTTTTCCATCTTTCATTACTATCCATTTTATGTTGGTAGGAGAAGATGCCTACCTTTTCATTGTAGATATTGTTCATCCCATGTTGTTGTTTATCCCATGTTGTTGTCCATCCCATGTTCTTGTCCATATCACATTGTTGTTCATTGGTAAATTTGCACTCCTATTTTTATGTAGATATAGCTTTGATGATGGCATCTTGTGGGCTTTGTTTTGCAGGTTTGTACATCCAAGATGAGCCCTTTGAATGGCTCCTATTTCTTGGGAAGAAGAGTACTTACGTTCGACCTTTCTTGATTTATTTTGCTATTGATATTGTGCATTTTTTGGGACACATCCAAATCTACTTTTGGCTATAAAAAACTAGATTAAAATTGTGCAATGACATGTACTTTATATTGTACATTAACCTCCTTATTTTGCACTATTATTTCATATCTAAAATTCTGGTTTCATGGTAGATTTTCATTCCTCCAAATACAAGGGTTTTGAGGTTGTATTTTATGAGTAGACACCTTCCCATTTTTGCTTGGACACTTTTATAATAAATCCAAGCTTAGATAACAATAGATAGAAGCTTTTTAGTTTATGCAATTTTTTGCATTTTCTTTTCTTGCATCCAATATTGTAATGCTTTGGATCTGAGACTCGCCAAATCTCAATCTTGAAGCTTCTATTTCTATTTTAGATTATTTATGTTCTTATCCAAGTTTTGGAGGATTCTAACCTTTTTGGGTGGCTTATTTTGGCAAATACAAGTTACATATTTTTATGCTTCAAGTTGTTTATTGTATGCATAACTAACACAGTTTTGATATGCAAGGCAGTAAATGCTTCTAATCATGGAGAAGAAGGTCACCTACACCTTGGAGTAGTTCGTGTCATCCTAAAAGGTATTTGGAATACATCTACCCTTGCAAGGGATATTTCACTATTGTAATTGATGTATCAAATGGGTATCCCTAAGAGGGATGGATTTGTAACATGATTTGATTGTATATTAATAAAATATTCATCTTATTTGTTTCTTTTCATTCTTGTCAATTTTTGTATGCTCATTTATGTAAATTTCAGTAATTATGACATTAGGTGTTAGCATTTTAGTGTGTTATAGAAGGTGATCATGGTGGAACTCTGCAATTCATGTGATCTGAGTACTAACTTAATATGTTTTTTGATTACAGGGCTTAACCGTGGTTGAGAACCATGGTTAATAGTTGTAACTATGGTTGAAACCCATGGGAAATAGTTGTAGTTTCACCACAGATCCATGGTCAACTAAAAATAGACCATACAACAGGCATCCAAATCATCATTGGACTTGGATCTAAGGTAACCTTCATTTCCCTATGTTTTTCCTAAGCTGTTTGTGTTTGATTTTCCATAATGCATGAAATGGTAGGATAATTAGGAAACATAATGAAAAGTAAAAAAAGGATGAATTTCTAGGACATTTTTTAAAGTATTTTCTACTATTCGTTACTAGGAACAACGAACCTCTGATTGCAGTCCGCCCTAGTATCCAACAGTCTAGGCAATTTTATATTTTGAGTTTGCATGCATGAGGCCCAATTAGAGGCCATTCCTTCATAGATCATTGCATCATCTTGAAATTATATAGCATAGTTGTGCATTTTTTAAGTTAAATATTATTTTGAAAGCATGTAGAATTATTTTAGTGCTATTTTATGTATTTTCATTTTATGCAAAGTAAAAAGAACAACACACACAATGACACATTGTAAATGCTAGTGAGTTGGAAGTCACATCCAAACACTATTATGGTTAAATGATGGTGGTAGTTATTTCCATGTGTTGTCCCAAATCCCTCGATACTTTTGTTACTAGACCAATATCATATCCAAGAACCATCATAACACATGGAAAATTTGCATGTATTTCTCTTTGAAGAGGTATATCACTAACTATGGGTTAACTGGGTGAGGAATAGGAGGACCTATGCTCCCTAACTATGTGTGGGATTCATTACCACAAATTATAGGTGGGATAACATGACATGGAGTTCATATCCAGGTTGTTGAGCTACGAGTATACAGGTTAAAACCCTTAAACAATTGAGTATATCAACATTTTGAAAACATGATGAGAGTTACTGATACAACAAACTTGAAAAACACATAAAATAGTTTAGGGTTCATAAATAAAATTTTAAATAAGATAATCATCATTATTTGCCTTTGATTACCTTAAATTTTACATAAAATATAATATCACAGTGTGAAAATGGATAGGTCGATCCAAGCATAGACCCAAGATCAAAGCTGAAGCTCCACCCATTGTCCAACATAATGTTGAAAGCGGTCAACCATAGAATCCTATTGAACATCATTTAGTGAGTATTAGGGGGGATAATTCTATTAATGGGGATCCTATTGAAAATAACCTGGTTAGAGGAAGTGCTAGATACTCCTTGAGACATAGATTAGAGCATGGGGATTCCTAGAATGGGGGTCTTGAGAATGGTAACATTTAATGTGAATACACTCTACATGGATCCATGAGATCACTTGAATATTATGTCATAGAGGGATACATATTGGTACCCCTTTGACCTGCACCTAAGGTAGGCTCAAGGCCCCCACAATCTGAGTATATACTAGCTTGAGATCCATCCATTTAGGGGTAAGTAGATAAGGTCACTTCTAAACGTAGGCCCATGCAAACTCCCTATAGAAGTGAACCTTGTAAGTTCACCATATACATGTATAAAGTGGGAGCTAATGGCATGCCATATCATGAACCTTGGTGTATAGTCAATTAGATGGTCTAGATAGAGTCTTAGGATAGTTAGGTTATAAGCCTTTTCTTATGCCCTCTTGATTTGTGAGTGAGTGTAGCAGAAGCACCATTAGGACCATAAGAGAACCTAGATAGTGCTCCAAACATTCTTGTGATATGCATACCCCTACATTACATGCAGCCATAGAGTATAGGTGACAACCATTCATGAATGTCATCTTCATAGATAAGAGCAAGAGCATGGTAAATCAATCTATTGGGGACACACCCAAAAAGCCGCTCGAATAGAGCACACACACTAGAGGTATCATACGATTGATCACATAGACATATATCATAGGCTAGTGTCAGAGTAGAGATGTCAGATCCTCCAAGACCAATTGGAGTATGTTTATTCAGAGCAAAAATACCTCAAAAATGAGAACACTTAGAGGCAAAGGTTCTTAATACAACACTTATATGAATAGATAATGCATGAGCAATACATCCTTGAGTATAAGGATCATGCTGAGAGGGAGGAATGATTTGCCAATACTAGTTTACCCCCTCATATTGAGCATATGGAGTGCATCGATAAAAGAGTGGCTTCATAGCCAGAGTTATTCCCTGAGTATATAGACACACATACTTGCCTTACGATCCAACATAGATATCGACACCCAAAATATGAACATCATGGGAATAGGTAGTATGAATAAGAGGTGGAATATGAACCAGATCAAGAATATCCTAAAATATCCCAATTCAAGGAGTATGACAAGCCTATTCCTTCACCTCGATCGAAGAAGAATCTACCTCTGAAGGTGCCTCCAAGGAAATCTAGAGAAGAGGAGATCTTAGCTTTGCAGGTCTTTAAGACCTTGGCAAAAAAGGTTAAATATATATAGAAGCAAGTAATAAATTATCAAAATACCACCTTGAATAAGATTCATAATGAACCTTTATGCCCATCAGTGCTTATTCTGGCCTATCTTGAGCATTTTGAGATGCCTAGGTTGGAAAAGTTTCAAGGAGAGGAGGATGCTCAAGAGCATGTGACAAGTTTTCTAGACATGTGCTTTCATATTGAAAGCAACGATACCTTTCTCTTGTGCACCTTCATTAAAACCCTCTTAGGCCCAACTCGAGAGTGGTTTAATCAACTCAAAAGGCACAACATCACTAGTTTTGATCAAATGGTTGATGCATTTCTTGAATGCTTATCCTTCAGTATTAAGAAAAATGTGAACCTATCTGACCTGGTTCCTTTAATACAACATGATGATGAGCTAGTTATATATTATGAGATATTATGGAGATAGATGATTGTAAAGCTACCATTCTTCATCCCATCCTTTGAGTTAACTCGAATGTTTACAAAAAGTTACACCAAGCATATTTCACTATTGTTGTAGCTTCAAAAATATTAGAAATTCAAATAGGCTTTGGTGCAAGCCAAAGTAATAAAGGATATAAAGTTACAAGAGGGTAACTAGAAGCTCAAAAGCAAGAAGAAATGGAATAAGAAGAGCACTAAGAAATAATAATCCAAACGAATCCACGTTAATCAGGTGGTGTTAAACCTTAAAAAAGGGGATAAGGGGAAACAATAATGTAATTATCAAGCCCAACCTCCTCTTGTGCAATATGAGTAGTGCAATAACAATTAGAGGGGTAAGGACAAATAAAGACACCCTCCTCACATATTCACTCAATTATCGAAATCATTGACATCGATTTTCCATCAGTTATGCGAGGTAAAGATCATAAACTTACCCAAGGTCAAATTATTGGACTATAATCAACTCAAGCCTAAGGGATATAAGGATGATCAAATATTTCATCAAATAAAAGGCCATGACATAGAGGTATGTTGGTATTTCAAACATTTAGTGCAAAATATGATCAAAATAGGTATGCTTATTATAGATAATCCACAAGCACCATATAATCATAATATGGGGATTTAAAAAAATCCTCTACCCAACCATGAGGTGCCAAGGAATAATTTTGGCTAGGTCAATCAAGTACACATCGAACCACCAACTCATAGGTTCATCAAAATGGTCAACGTCGTTACAAGACATGCAAGATATGAAATACCAAATCAATCTCCAACTCCTATTAGAGTCCAAGTTGTGCCTCCTCTAAGGCCATCCTAAAATGCACCAGGTCCACCAACTAGACCAATGGTGACAATCAAGAGTAGGTTAGTTCAAAACCTACAGATGACTCCAATGAAGTTATCAATTTATGAGCTGATTTAGCAGTCCCCCAAGAATAGGGAGACACTTATGGATATTTTATGGTCCATAGAAGTGCAGTCACAGAATCCTGAAGTATTCACACACTTCAAGGGACATGTGCAACAATTTCAAGAACTAGTCATACAATTTTATGATCATCAAACCAATATGGTTTCCACTGTCACAATGTACCTACTACTTCATATAATTGCATGTATAAATTACATAATGTTCAAGCAGGTTTTGATTGATATATGATCATCAAATAATATTATCATGACCAAGGAAATAACATAGCTGAAGTTTCTAAAGACTCATATCATACCTTCCACCTTCATGTTGAGAGATTTTAATGATGCATTATGCTCAAATATCGACACTATAGTCTTACCTATTCAGGTGGGACTGAAGACCATGTCGGTGATGTGTCATGTGATTGAAGGTGCTATGCAGTAAAATATACTTCTAGGGAGGCCTTGGATAAGAGAAATGCATTGTGTCCCTTCCATTCTCCATTAATGTATCAAATACATTCATGAGGGACAGGTTCATGTGGTACCTTCATATGAAGAACCATTCAAATACGTGAATCTAGAAAAATTGCTAGGGGATTTTGTGCTCCTCTCAATGCACCTAGATATACGACCAACATCATCGATCAAATATATAGGAGGCAAAGTGAAATAAGTGTGTGCTAAACTTACAACATTCACATATCAATGATTGAAGCACACAATAGTTGTTTCTACTAGATCATCTGCATCTATAATGCATTAGGATGATAGGAAGCTAAAATCAAATATGGGCAAAAAAGAGACAAAGCAAGCACTCAAACCAGTTGTCATTCAGGTCCCTACTCCCATGGAAGTAGAGGAAGCTCAAGAAGAAGTTGAAGAGGCACCTCAACATGCTTCACCTGCATCTTCAACAGGGTCATCTACACCATAGGTGAACATTCATTTGGTTAATCCTAGATTAGGGGAATACATTGTACATAATGTGATGTTCACATCAATAATAGAGAATGCATAGGATATGGGTCAATCATGAGCCTATCTTCTTCCTATAGGGATGGTGGTACCACTAGGGGTTCCACCTAACCAAACTAATTTCATCTATGGAGGGCTCGACCAGCTTGAATCTTGCACTCCCATGGATGAGGATGATGATGAACCATTCGCTATGAATGTTAATTATCTCTCTAACATGGAATACACCATACAATATTTTGAGTATTACCATTGGCATGGTTATGGTCTCATATTATTTGAGCAAGGGTATAGTAGGCCATACAAACCATAGTATTAGTTGTCAACTGACAAGTTTGGGTTAGGGTACTATATTAGAGGATAAGATGAACTCCTCATGGTATATTTAGACTGCATGTACCTCAATCTAGGGGTAAAGCCAAATTTGATCCTTATCACCCTAATCCCTCCACATTTTTAAGGGATAATCGGTTAGTGTCTTATGTCACTATAGAACCACCTAAGGGATATTACGAGAATTTCTTAATGGAGATCAATCTAGAGCACATTCCAAGAGCTAGATTGGGAAATCAAAATCATGAAGCTACCAACAATACAGGTATGTAGATCCAAAATATAGATATAGCAAGAGACACTAAATTAGATGTTGCTTCTAAGGATGTGTGTGCAGTGTCCATTGTTGAAAGTGATGGACTTGACTATGATTATGTAACAGATGATACTAAGCTATGCTCAAACAATGAACAATATGAGGATGAAACTGATTTGGACTACTTAGGCCCTCTAAACCTACATTATTTGTTATCCATGGAAAAAATGGGTAATACTGAAGAGTGCTTCATAGTTGAGAGTGACTATGAGTATGAGACAGAGCGAGCCTACCTTAGGCCTCATATTTATGATCACCTGATTCCATTAGGCAATAGCGGTAGGGATGTTTATTACGACAATGATGATGAAGATGAAAAATAGAGAGCCTATTTGGGACCTCCCTACTTGCATAATTGTAATACACCATACACTATAGAGGAGATGTACAGAGACATCAATATCCACCCTCACCTCAAAGGAAGACCATTGAATCTCGATGTGATTTATCACATGGTCTTTCCTGATCCACCAACATACATAGAGCTTATAGGGCCCAATGATTCTACTTTCCAGACTATCCATATATTGGATTCAGATATCCCCATACCCCCAAAACCACATCTTTGAGATGGAAGTTCTATCAATTTAGTGTCACATGCATGTAGTCCTAGAGATATAATCCATTCTATAAATATGATCTCCATTGATTTGACCACTCCACTTCACAACCCATTTGATCCTTCTAAACCATTGTGTCTTAATGTATATGCTATTGATTGGGAGCACATTGATTCACCCCTGGAGCCTGAATATTTCTTCTCTAATGAAGAAATATTACAACCTTTCCATTTTGCACTAGGATGTGCACATGATTTCTATCATTCTAAGGATGCTTCCAATGAGGAACCCATAAATCCATCAAATGACATCCACTTAATCCCTATGCCTCATTAGATTGAGGAGGGATCCCATATGTTAGTAGAGGAAACATTTGAAGTGTATATCAATAGTGATTCCACCAATCCTATGAAGATTAAATTTGGAGAGAATCTAACTCTTGATGAGCACGCCAACCTCATCCCTATACTAAAAGAGATACCACATCTCTTTTCTTGGACTTATAAGGACATGTCGGGTCTAGATATGAAATTGGTTACTCATAACCTTTTGCTAGATCTCTCAAAAAGTTAGTCAAGAAAAAACTTAGGAAGATGCATCCAACAGTAGCCTTGATGGTTAAATATGAATTGCAAAAACTATTGGATGTGGAGTTTGTCATTTATATAAAATATCTGGAATGGGTATCAAACATGGTGTCTATAGGAAAACCTGATGGAAGGATCTGTATTTGTACAAATTTTAGAGACCTCAATAGGTCAACACCAAAGCATTAATTTATGTTTCCAAAAATATATTCTATCATAGACACAACTGCGGGTCATGATATGCTCTCCTTAATGGATGATTTTTCTAGTTACAACCAAATTTGGATTAAGCCCAAAGACCAGCATAAGACCACATTCATAATGCCATGGGGATATTTTATTACAAGGTTATGTCATTCGGCCTTAAGAATTTTGGTGCTACATATCAACAGGCTATGACATATATATTTCATGACTACATGCAGAAGATCTTAGAATATTATATTGATGACTTATTGGTAAAGTCATTATTGCATTCAGAGCATGCCGAGGTCCTAAGAAAGGTCTTTGATCACTTGATAGAGCATAATGTCAAGTTGAATCCTAAGAAGTGCGTATTTGGTGTAACTTCAAGAAAGATATTATGATTCATCATTTCAAAATGAGGCATTGAAGTTGACCCAGTAAAGGTCAAGTCTATTTTAGAAATGCATCCTCCCATGAATATAAAGGAATTAAGAAGCCTTCAAGGAAAAGTAGCATCCATAAAGCGATTTATCACACAGTTATTGGATAAATGTCAATCCATGAATCTATTGCTACATAAGGGGGTCCCATTCAATTGGGACGAAGACTGTCAAAAAGCCTTTGCTAAGATTAAGCAATACCTGGTGACGTCGCCAATGCTATCTCCACCAAGACTAGATGTACCATTCTTGCTATATATATTGGCAACCAAATTTGCACTAGGGACCATGTTAGCCCAAAAGAATGTACAAGACAAAGATCAAGCCATATATTACATTAGCTAAAATTTTGTGAGTTATGATATAGGATATACCTACATGAAAAAGTTGTGTTTAGCAGTAGTATTCACTACAAAGAAATTATAGCACTATATGTTAATTAATATGATGTATATCATATCAAAACAAAATACTTTGTAGTATATGATGAGCATGATGTATCATAATACACGTACTACAAAGTGAATCATGCTATTGATAGAATTTGATTTCAAATTCATTAGCCAAAATTCCATTAAGGGACAAGTCATAGGGGATCAACTGGTTGAAGTTCCTCTTGAAAATAGTAGACCTCTCATCATAGAGCTTCTTGATGATGTGGTTTTCACATTATCAGAAGCACCCAAACCCGAATAACCAGATACAAAGTCGACATGACCTTGTTCTTCGATGATTCAAAGTGTGAGCAAGGGGGTGGTGCAAGAATAGTGTTGTTCACGCCATAAGGTTCTCCAATGCCCTTGTATTTTAAGTTGGAATTTCTTTGAAATAATAATAATTCTAAGTATGAAGCCCTAATATTGGGCCTCCAAATAGTTTGAATATTAAAAGGTTAAATATATTTAATGATCCCCTTCTCATTGTCAACCAAGTTAAGGGACTCTTTCAATGTAGATGTCTTGTCTTGAAGGCCTATAAAGATCTTGTTGACACCTATATATATCAGTTAGAATGGTATGACATCGAGGAAATCCATTTTTTTTCAAATATATTTGTAGAAACTATGGCATATTTGGGATCCTTAATCCCTCAAAATCTATCTACCAATTTTACTACCATCCATGTAAAAACAATGTCACATACTACTGTGGAGTGCAAACCTTTGGATAACAAAGAGTCAATCAACACGATTTATGTAGAAGAAAACCATGAATGGTTCTACAGAGCTAGAGAATTCCTCAAGAGAGCATCCTAAGGGTCTCCGATATTGCAGGATCCTATGAGGAGTGGTACTACCATTCACCATAATTTTATTTCTCAGTATGCATTTGCGAATGTTGAACCACAGGGAGAACATGTTGTCATATTAGTTAATGTTGAGGCTTATCTGAATTGGATGTCACAAATTTATTTCCTAAAACTTGGTGTAAAACCTCAGGGATTGTTGCATGTCAAAAAGTGCATATTTAAACAAAAATTGATAAAATATGTCATGTTAGGAGATATTTTATATCATTGAAGCTACGATGGAGTTCTCCTTCATTGTCTTGAACTCCAAGAATCAACTTGGGTAATTTTGTAAGGTCATGATGGTACATGTGGTGGTCATTTTAGTGGTATGGCTATCATCAAGCACATCCTTTGAATGGGCTATTATTGGTCTACAATGGAGAAGGATTGCAATGTGTATGTCAAGAAATGTGTTAAATATTAGCATCATGCTAATCTTGTGCACTTGCCATCACAGGCCTTACAAATCATTTAGGAAGCTTGGCCATTTGTTCAGTGGGATTTGGATCTCATAAAAAATATTTGTCCTCCATCATCAGGGTGGCATACATTCATTATTATGGCTACTGAGTATTTTACTAAATGGGTGGAAATAATACCTTTAACAATGATAACTAGAATGTGTATTGCAAATTTTATACTCACCAATATCATAAGTTGTTTTGGGATACCATCCAAAATAATATTTGAAAATGAAATGTCATTTAAGAACATAACTATGAGAGATTTAACATCCAAGTACAGGATCAAACATAGTTTTGTGAATCCATATTATCCATATGAAAATGGGTAAGTTGAGGCTTCAAATAAGACGGTGGTATCTATCTTGAAAAATATGGTATAAGAGCACCACAAATACTGGCACACCTAGTTACCCCTTGCATTATGGGCTTACAACAATAGCATTTGGACATCCACTAGGGCAAATCTATTTTTACTAGTATATGGTGTTGAGGCCATTATGCCCTTAGAGTTGGAAATTCTAACATTACACATCGCATTGAAAGAGTTCATCGATGACGACACTGCATAGTAAGCTCACCTAGATCAGTTGACACTGCTTGATGAATATCATGTGAATGCCCTTGAGCATCTTAAAATTTATTAGGAGTGCTTAAAATTATCTTACAATAATAAAGTCCATTTGAGAGACTTTGAAATTGGTGATCTTGTGCTGAAAGAGAACCAATAGAACTCAAATCTATCGCTAGAACTACGAGATAAATTTATGGCTAACTGGTTAGGTCCTTATATAATATCTATGAATATTGGACCTGGGACATATTGCTTAACATCACTGGAAGGTATTGAAGAGCCTGAACCTCTCAAAATGCTTCATCTTACAGTATTCTATGCCTAAAACCATCGGAAGGCTCCAAAGGCCTCTGTAAGCCGTTTGGTCAAATCAAAATGCTCCAAAGGCATCTATAAGACCTTTTGTCAAATCATAAATGCTCCAATGGTATTTAAAATCCCTTGTTCAAAAGTTAAAAAAAATAAAAATCCAAAAAAAATATAAAAAACAATAAACTCCAAAACTATTGCAAAACATAAAATTTCAAAAAAAAGGTAAAAAAATAAAAAATAAATAAACATTTGCATTCCATTTAAAAAAGAATTTGCATTTCATTTCATTTTCATCATGCATTTTCATCTTGCACATATATTCATTTAATTGCATTGCATTAGGCATTTCCATATGCCGCACCTTGCGTTAGGATATGTTGTGTTTGCAATCTTACAAGTGACACCACGTTTGTGTTTCAATCATGCATTTTTGCAATTATATTCATAATTAATAACCCTTGTGAGTAATTGCATTTTTCAACACAACCCACCTTGTTTCTATGAAGAATATACTAGGGTTTTCCAGTCATTCAACCATGCCTAGTGGTCTCCTCAAGAGTGTGGTAGAAATCTTGCTTTGCTTTTGTAGATGAGGTCTAGTTTTCATAGCACTTAGCATACCATAATCCTATCACTAATACAACACATTTAAAATTCCTATTTAGGGTAAGGAAATATGAATGCTACAAATTGGTCATGGTCGCCTTAGGTGAAATATTTTGTTACTTGCTCATTTTGTGAGGTGCAATGGTCTAGGGTAGTGGTCATTGACAAAAGGACAAACATTCCCCCCCTAACCAAATAAATCCCTTGCTTAAAAATGAAGGAGCAAAGTCCCAAAAATTCAAATCAAATCCCAACTTTCATATAAAAATTCAAAATCCCTTGCTCAAAGAAAAAGAAAAAGAAAATATAAAATAAATAGTGATTTTTGTCACTATATATGAGAAAGTATACCAATAAATTGAATAAAATAAGGGGGCGGGCCTGAATCCCTAGGATGATCATTACATGAAAGCCATAGAGTGAACCCAATATAGCAATGGGCTGAATGAATCATGTCTATCATTGGGGTTATGTCTAAGCAATTTACAAATGAGCTAGCTTTAGGTGGCCTAGATTATTGATGCAGGAACATCTAGTGGTGTAAGAGTGATCTTGCATCACCCAAAATTTGTATTTGCTTTAATTATTTTCTAAATGTATTTAGTTTTCTAGGGGATAGAAAAATAGAGCTATTGGCAAAATAATCACCCCAATACCCTGAATGGTTTGGGAGTTATGTACGTTTTATGGCAAAACCCTACCAAAAATAATGAAATCAAGATACCCGATCTTGCAAGTGAATTTTGAGGGTCTTAGAGGTCAAATTTGGTAATTTTAAATTAGATGCAGGACTTAGCTAAGTCTTGTCTCACATAGTTTGTATCGTGCCCTTTTCAAAAATTTCTCGTGTGAGTCAATTAGAGCAACGAGCGTGAAGTTATGACCCTTGGAAGTTTACCTCCGAAATTCAAATTTCAAATGCATTGTTTTAGGAGGGAAAATTGGAAACAAGGTATTAGAGGGAAATTTTGAAATTGTATAAGGGTTTTTTTTCTTTTGTATCCTATTATTTGGAGAAAGTAATAAAAATTCTTGTTTCTGACATGATCAAAGGAAAAACACTTGCGCATGGTTTATTTCTTGCTTGTTGATCTTCACCAATTACCTAGTGGTCTATTCTGATTGAGTTCAAACCTAGGATCAGATAGACATTTGAGTATCCCCAATACAAAAATGGGCTAAATGAATCCCACCTGGCATTGGGGTATGCTTATGCCTTATCTATTATATTCATTTGCACACACAGGGGTAATGAATAGCTTGGTCTTTCAGAATGAGAACTTTATTTTTTAGAAGTCTAGTATAGTCATTATACAACTTTTGATAAGTCAACTAGGGTGTTTGAGTCTCATGGAAAACCTCAAAAATTCCCAAATAGAAATAAACAATTTTCAAATGTAATAATCAAATATCAATTTATTTTATGAGAGTTTGTTTATTAGAATTATTTGTAATATAGGTTAGATACCAGATGGATGTCAGAAATGGTATTTAAACAACCACTGACTATGTTATCCATATTATTTTAATTTACAAAAACTTAGGAATAGAAACAATACATCATTGCATATCACATATGCGTGTCCAATTTATCAATTATAATAAAAATATATAACAATTATATTTCATGATTGCTATATATTATGTGGTGTCATCCATTAGATTGTTAAACTCATATTGCATTCATACATTATGTTTTAAGTGATTAAAGCATACATGTTCATTTACATCAAATCATCATAAAAATTGTAAAGCACATACATGGTATTAATAATGTCATAAAATCATAGGTTAAATGTGTACAAGTAAAAAAAATTAAACATGCATTTAACATCAAAATATTGCATTCATATACATTCATCATAAGTAGTCCATCTACAGAAGTATGTCACTACATATAAATCATACATCCATTATCTAGCTAGTGCATGTCATCCATACATCACATCATATAGCATAAAATTAGCATAACATATAAGCATTGAATCCATGTATATCTTATAAACATAAAGACCATAAAAAAAATAAAATGTACATATATTTTAAGTCTCAAATGTCAAATCATATATATATATGTATCAAAAATATATAATAAATAGTACATCGACATGTGTCAAAAATGCCCGTAGGTTACAACTATGTAGGTCCTTGATCATACACTCAAAAATGTTACAATAGCATCTATATATATCTATACTAAGTAGGGCCTATGCCTCTAATATTAGAGGTTGTTTTGTCACCTCCACCCTCCTTATTAGTCCTCTTGGATCTAGCACCTGAGGTCCTATCTAATCTATGCGACCTGTGACTAGAGCTAGCTAAGGATTGCCCTGACTCCCAAGGGTGAGTCCTCTAAGATCCTGGAGCTATGGACCTCTCAGGAACCTTTCCCCTGAGGAGCTCAATCTCTCATCTTAAGGTAGAGATGTAGGCAACATCTGATGATCGCTCATAGATGTGC
The DNA here is from genome assembly GCA_028583015.1 of Wollemia nobilis. Lineage (NCBI taxonomy): Eukaryota > Viridiplantae > Streptophyta > Pinopsida > Araucariales > Araucariaceae > Wollemia > Wollemia nobilis. The sequence continues at coordinate 347,615 of JAQPPZ010002366.1, forward strand.
TACTACACCATAAACTATAGTCTCATAATATATGCCATCGGGTCCAACACTGCTAATCCTTTTATTTTAAGAGCTACTAGAGGTGCTAGAACAGCCTATGAAGATGAGGGGTCTCCCCTCACAGACCTGAGCGAGTCATATTCTACCATCATAGAATCCAACTGGGACTATAATAGGATGTGCTGCCTTGTAACCCTTTGTATCTCTATATCCATTATGGTGAGTTTAGAATAGAGAGATATATTATCCTCCTCATAGTTGCACCACTGATTCTGACCTACTATGAGTCATGACTATAGGTATCCAACCTATACCTGTAGGGTAGCAATGGTGGTATCTCGATGCAGGATCTGTGTATGGAGAGTGCCTACATAAGACTATAGGCTGGCTACCTGGTCCTTGAGCTACCCAATATCACTTTTAGGTTCTACTTCACCCTCCTTGAGAGCGTCACCCTCCTCCTTAGTCGGAGGTGCCTCCTCTACAACTCCCTCACCCCATCTGCCCTTAGTCCTCTAATGGACTCAGCGTCCATATGAATCAAACTCAACTCCCTCAGCACCCTCTACTACTATGTCATTTGGGGTCCTACTTAAGGGGCCCTCCAAGCCCTGCCATACCCTGGTCATCCCCCAGGATTCATAGTCAGGTGTATTCCCTACGTCTATCAGCCCTGAATGCTGAAAGTCATCATCCTCATCACCCAATGGAGTCACCCTGGACCAGGTCAAGTCCCTCTCTAGAGTTAGGAAATAGTATATGGTAGGAAAATCTAGAATTTCCTACCTGATATTGAACTATATGGTGACATGAGAAAAGTAAAAAACTCTTGTACCTTGAACTTGTGTCTGAGGAGCCATCTGTATCTGTGTCTAACACAACTAGTCATGAACCTCCATCCATGGAGGGTAGTCTAGGTATGGGCACTAGTCAACTTGGCCCATATGTAATCGTGCAAACTATCCAATACAGTATTTTAGGTCCCCTACATGATACCTGCTCCTAAAGAACTCCTACTCATGGAGCCAACATACCACATAGCACTGACGGACTATCTCAATGATGCCAATATTAAGGGGTAGGCTAGTAGGGTGCTCAATCTTGATATTCTACCACCCCTATTCTAAAGTAGTAGGCTATAATCAATGCCCACTCTAATCCTTTATGTAATCTAGTATAGCTCATTATAGAGCTGTGCTAGTAGGGTACTACCCTACGATAGGATCAAAGGATGGTCAGTGGGGCTCGCTAGGACCTCCATAGTCCTAGCCAAAAGGTTCCAAGGGAACCTCGCTCTAAAAGTGTTATGTAGGACAATCTGCATAATCAGGTGCATGAATACGACTGCTCATCGAAAGAAGACCTGCTACGTGTACCAATGCTCAATGTAGACCCCTAACTATTTTGAATGATGCTATGCTACATCGCTCTGGTCATTGAAGATATGATCAAAGACTACCTTATTTGCCTCAGTCAACAAAGATGTGATGGCATCACAATTCAAATGGAGTCAAAAGATGCGGTAGACATCTTCTAGGGTCATAGTCATCTGACATGTTGGTAGGTGAAAGATATTGTTCCGCACATCCCAGAATCAGGCCAATACAATCATTTAGACCTGATCAGCCCAAATTGTGGGGAGGTGCAAGACAGCCAAATCCCATAGCCCCGAACCATCTCATCTAAACTAGCATTAATGCACCACGTAGGTTACGAAGGATCTTAGATTCCCTCACCCTCATAGTCAAATTTAGGTAGAAAGTAGAATAATAAGGTAAAACAATTAAAAATAAACCAAAAAAATAAAAAAAATAACTTAAAAATGATAAAAAAAATCACAACTAAAAAAATAGAAAAAAACACTTCAAAAATTAAAAAAATCAATTATATCTGCTAAAAAATAAAAAAAATTAAAAAATTAAAAATTTTCCCTAATGTTATCGAATCACGGTTCAGAATCGCAGTCAATTTTATGACCATTGGGATTTTAATCCCATCATGGCTGATAGCGATGACCCCAAAATTGGTAATTGGGAGTCGTGCCTACCAGCCGTAGCTAGGAGAAATGACCTTTTCAGGATCATTTCCCATCCCGAGACACCCAAAAATTAAAAACCCTAACCCTCTAAGCTAACCTAAGCTAAACCTAACTAGGGTGAGGTTCATTATCGGTAGTTTAGTGATGTTAATTTAGCCCATTACTTATTGAGGTTCAATTTCATCCGATATTGAAAACCAAGGTTTGCGTGCTTTTACCTTAGTAGCACTGGCTCCTCCAGGTTGGTCTACTATCAGTATGGGTGATAGTGAGGTTGAGTTGTAGTAACATTCTATATCAAATTTGTCTTCTCACCTCTTAGAGCTCTCAGATTCACTATTTCAATAGGAAATAATGAAATTTTAAAATTGCACAAAATGATTAAATATTTCCTATTTCATCCCTGACCGCGCATGACAACCGCGGTCCCCAAATTAGGATTTTTTGCTTGCGATTCTGAACCATGGTCAAGAAATTTAAAATTTTTAGTTGCTGCTAACAAGCGTGGATAGTAAACTGAAATATATGCTCTAAAATCCCACCATGTGGAGTTCCAAAATTCTAAATTAAAAATACCAACCTGATCAGAATTTCAAAAAAAATGAAAAATAACAAAATAATTAGATAAATCAAAAGCTAAATGCGCCTTGTTCCATGCAATATAGCAAGATGAGTAAATCACCATAAGGATATTTGGGGTAAATTAGTCATCATTGAATTGATATGCTTCATTTCAATCCCTAAGAAGGCCCAGACGACTGGACTGCTCCATGGGAATGAGGTATTCATCTCAATTTTGCTATGACATTTTTAGTAGATCATCAAAAAATATGATACAACACATGCCTAATTGGAATTTTTATCATCCTGATTCTCTAAGAAAGCCTTTGAGGCTAGACCGCTCCATGGGATAGACATATACAATCACTATTAACAATTGTAATCATAGCTGATTAGGGTTTGCCAAGTATTAAAATGTTAAACTTTAAATTTGTTCAAGTCATTCATAGTGGTCAAGTGACTTGTCGCTTTACTAATTGTCATTACCCTCATTGAATCGTCACTTGAGGGGTTAGTCATAATATCATAATCATAATCAAAGTCAACAAAATATCCCTTGATCGTAGATCCCTTGATCTTGTCAAATTTGCATTCGTCTTACGAATCATTACCAATGACTATCATAAGCTTACCCTTTGCTAGGGCAAAAAGCAAATATGATAGTTAAGTTAGTAGCTCTCCTCTTTTTTTATCTATATGGCATGAAATCCTATAGTAGCCTTGAAGCTACCCGATCGCCATTGGAGGTTTGCCAAAGCTTTTTCAATTTAAGCATTCCATCCAGTTGGAAGCAATGTTTCTAGGATGCACGTTCTCTTTGTAGGACTTGGGCATCTAATGTTGATCAAACTAATGATCATCATCCAACCTATGACACCATTTTAGGAGGTCTATTTTTTCTCAATGTTGCTCGATCTCATAATGCATCTCAAAAGGGGTATCTTTAGACACCTCAAACGTGTCATGTCAAGGTGACTAATCATATGGGATATGATAGAAGACCATATGGAAGACCTTCGACAAATACCAAGGTATAACAATGGTGCTAACCACTTATTTAGGCATTTTGGCCTAACCAACATTGGTCGTGACTGAGACCCATGGTTAACAGAGCTGACCATGCCTCATAGCTGTAGATAGTAATAAAAATTAGTTGGACCTTGGCCAATCCAAAATCGGTTATAATGTCCAATTAGTTGCAGATCAAAGCAGTTTGGGGGTAGAAATATCTAGAAGATTACCTCCAACTGATCCAACTATCCTTTCTTGATCTTAGCTTCCCCATGAAGCTAAGACATAGCATTCCCATGTGCTATAAAACACCCTTCCAAATCTAGGAGAAAGAGAGACAAATCTCAAATTGAAAAGCAACAAAGTCCTATCGAATTGCATACCCACGTGCATCCATTGATAGGAACCCTTTTTGCTACCCAATTGGAGATCACATGACACTTGGAATCAAGGAGGCTACGGAGGGCTAGGAAGGATCAAGAAATGTAATCGAGCCCAACTCATCATAAATATGCACAATTCAACCACTAAATCTATCATAGGACACACAGGTGACCCTTGACCATCAATTTGTCAAATATATTGGAGATATAAGGACACATTTGGAGGACAAGTACATTTCTAGCTTTGTCATAGCTGTCAGTCACGGCTAACAGTGCTCACTACGCATCAGACCCACGGTCAGGTTTTATCCCCATGGCTCCTTGATTTTATTAGTAGTTTAGCATTTATTTGCAATAGACTAGATAGGCTTAATCTAGATTTGCATTCTTAGAGACTTTTGTCTAGTAGAAGTAGGGTTTTATGCAAATTTCTTCTAAATTTTGTAACTAGGACATTAATGGTCTTTTTCATGCTTTCATGCTTTCAAATGCATGTTTAGGCTATTAGGTAGATTAATATGTCTTTTCTTTGCATTATTTATGGCAAGTTTTCATGATTAATGTAGGTTTACTATCTTTCTTGCATTTTCTTGATTCTACACTTGTTATGACATCTTTTTATCTAATTTCCTCAAAAAGCCTCATCAAGAGAGGTAACCTATGCTATTGATCACTTTCTTGTTGTTTCTTGTATGTAGGACTAACATGGTTTTCATATGCAAGGCAATCTCTAATTATGGAGAAGAAAGTCACCTACACCTTGGATTAGTTCGTGTCATCCTGAAAGGCATTTGGAATACACCTACCCTTGTGAGGGATATTTCACTATTGTAATTGATGTATCAAATGGGTATCCCTAAGAGGGATGGATTTGTAACATGACTTGATTGGATATTAATAAAATATTCATCTTCTTTGTTTCTTTTCATTCTTTTCAATTTGTGTATGCTCATTTATGTGAATTTCAACAATTACAACATTAGGTGTTAGCCTTTCAGTGTGTTACATATAGAAATATAGATTCCTTGCATTTAAATCAACCCTAAGACTCATGTACATGTGGACTACATGCACATTTACATCATTGCACATTATAACACTTGTGTGTTTATTAAATTACTATAATAAAATATTTATCTCTTAATATAATCCTAATCTAAATATGTACCCATGAAGGTACATTAGTAAAGAACCAAATGATGTTATATATTCCTAAAAAAACCCTTTCTTTTGTTTATATTAGCATGTAAGGATTCACCACATTTGAGTTCCAAGTCACTATAAATAACACTCAATGGACAAGAGGAGCCAATTCCCATATATTTTAGGGTTCACCTTACTAAACTTGCATGTTTAGAGGGATGCCAAGATGTGGCCCCCTACATTTCCCATATCTTCCATGACATAGGACCTGTAAAGCTCTAAAAAGCATACATTTAAGCTAATTACAACATGACAACAAATTTAAAGTAATGAACATGTATAACCAAATTAAATTACAATAAATAATGCCTCCTTTGTATTAATCAATTTTGAAACTTGGTTACATATTCATCCCTCTTAGGGATACCAAATACAATTGTTTTGATCCTCAAAATGGGGGTGATGTATTCTCTAGGATCTTTAGATCTCTACCACTTTGTTTTATGGATTATTAGTTGCCTCCTTCTCTAGTGTCAAGAGGTATGATATTAAATAGCTTTGAATCCATGAATATCCCTATCACCTGCACACAAAGAAACTAGAAAATATATCAAAAGCACATGAAGCCTCTCAAGATGAGGCTAGTTTCCAAATAAATGCAAGAAAGGAAGCTAAAACTTGAAGATAAGATGAAATGTATGAAATACACAAAAATAATGTAAATATGCTTGTAAAATTTAGAATGAACCAGGGAAATGTATTAAATATAACTAATACATGCTAGATAAAACTAAATAAATGCTAAAAATAGGAAATTTATGGCTAATAAAATTTAAATTGCATGTTAAACCTTGGATGCTATCACTCATAGCAACTGGATCTTCTAGCCACTATCAAAGTTAGTAGCTAAGCCTACGAGCCACTATTGAAAATAGTGGCCATGAGTAAGGCATTATGCTCCTTGAATATTGACTTGATAATACTCAATTTCCTTGATAAATTGATGGTCAAGGGTTGCCTATGTCTCAAACATGGATTTGGTGGTAGATTGTTGTGAATTCATGATGAAATATTGCAGGGAGTATTATTTTCTCCTCAAGTCTTTGGAATCTCTATAAAATTATGCACTTTTGTCATTCTCCAATTGTACAATGTTTCACTACTCCTCAAGGATTACAAAAATGGCTTTCCAAATCGATAGGGCTTTGATACAGTGAATTTTATATCCATAGCTCTCTTTGGAAGGCCTATAAATAGACTTCCCAAATCCTCACCTTGGCTTCTTAAGAAATCCAAGATAAAGAATTTGTTGGCATGGAGCAGTTAGGAAGAAACTTTTGGAAGCTTTGTAATCAAAACCACCAAAGAACCATTGCAAATTGGTTAAATACAACTAAATTTGCTCAGCTTGGGGAGCCTAAGTTGGTTACAAGGCTAGTGCTCTCACTTAGTGTGGCTAGGGGTAAGCTAACCTTAGCTGCTATCAATAGGTATGGCTATGGTTAGGCCATCTTATGATTGCTCTCAACATTAGTGATTATGATTAGGCCATCTCATGGCTTCTCTTAGCATCAGTGGCTATGGTTGAATAGGCTAGACTGCCCTAATTGAGTGGTTAGAACCATTGTTGGGTCTTGGAAAGGTCCAAAGTCATTAATATGGTCTGCAAAGGTTCCCATATGAGTAGTCTCATAAACATAACGTATTTTAGGTGTCTACATGACTATGTGACCATGGTGTAGATATTATCCTTTAAACCTACATGCTTAAAGGGGGATGCATATTCCCTAACCTAACTCTAAGTCTCACTAGGTAGGTTTATTAATGTTAAGCCTTGGTGCTTAGCTACCATACTTCCATGGGTTAACTAAGGGTATTGCCACTTTAATGATAACTAATATGATCACTTGATCATACACAACTAAGGGATCACCATTGTTATCTTGTGAATGGATTTCCAAATATTTATATGGGACACACCTGATCCCACATGATCAAGATGTAGTGATTCACAAGTACCCTAGTTATTATTCATATAAATCCTTCCAAGGTCATGATTTCCTAGCTATTACATTCATACAACCTCTTCGAGGACTCATATCTAGTTGGTTATTGCATTCATGCAACTCCTCCTAATATTGGGCTTTATGGTTTACTAGAGAAACAATTCTACCCATATCCAAGATATATAATAATAACAATATTTACCATAAAATTAAATAATGTACTTAGTATAATGACAAGCAGTACATAAACGATCAAATTTAGAATGTGCAATAAATATTTCTCTTAACCATAAGCCAACTATGCATATATCAAGTCCTTGATTCCAATACTTTCCAAAAACATAAATGCATAGACAAGACAATCTATATCTCTAAAATAATATGCATTTTACGTAGTTTATAGAACTCAGTAATAACTATCCAAAGAGATTACTCAAAATCACATAAGGTGTAAAAAACCAATTTATCATCAAGCAACATAATCTTTTAGTTTGTACAATAATAAAATATACAAAACTTATTTATCAACTCAATAATTACAAAGCCTATAATTTACAAAACTTTTAAACATTCAAAGTTCTATGAATCCATTCCAAATGATCCTCAATCCAACCACAAGTCTGCAAACCTCTTTGTGATGGGGAAGCCACCCACAATTTTATGAGGTATACTTAGGGATTAGAAAAACTCCACATGTTATGCATCTTAAATCAGTCTATGTTCTATTATGCAAACAACCATGCACATAACATAAACAAGCTATAAGAAGAGAATTATTATTCTTTTTATAATGATCCCTTAATCTACCAAATTCTCATGATCATTATAATAATATCTCTTTTCAAACCAACATCAAGTATTCAACATAAATACAAGAGAATCCCATACTTTGCTTTATAATGATATCTTAATCTACATAGATCTCAAAAATCATTATAATAGTTTCTATTTCAAAACCAACATGCATTAATCCATTGATTCCTTAACTATCACAAGTCTTAAGAATCAAAAAGTAGTTTCTCTTTCAAAACTAACATGCATTAATCCATTTGTTCCTTAACTATTACAAGTCTCAAGAATCAAATAGTTTATCTTTAAAAACTAAAATAAACATACAAACTCAAAACAAAATAATTTCATACTTCTCTTATAATGATTTCCTAACTTGCAAGATTTTCGAAAAGCATTAATTAAGTTTATCTTTCAAAACCAAATTAATCATACAAAATCAATACAAGAGAATTCCATACTTCTCTTTATAATGATTCCCTAACTCACAAGAGTCTTAAAAAGAATTAATTAAGTTTCTCTTTCAAAACCAAATTAAACATACAAAATCAATACAAGAGAATCCCATACTTATCTTTATAATGATTCCCTAACTCACAAGAGTCTCAAAAATCATTACATTAGTTTCTCTTTTAAAACTAGAATAATACTTTATTAAAACAACTATAATCAAAGTACATTGCTAAAATTAACTATAATCAAAGGTACTTTATTAAAACACAATAATCAAAGTACTCTTATAATATTATAGCTATTCAATGGTACTTTAACACAATAATCAAATAACTTTTATAATATTATCTCTATTCAATGGAAATTTATTAAAACACAAAAAACCAAGGCACTGGTCTAATCAAGAAGATAAATCGCCTAAAAATACCATTAAAAACACATAGCACTTAGCTATACAAATAAATCCAAGGTGCTCATGAACAAAATATTGCGCTCACCAATAAATCAAGTCTCTCACAAATAAATCAAAAGCACTCACCAATAAATAAAGGCACTGACAAATAAATCAAAGGTGCTCATCAATGAAGCAAGGCACTCATGGATAAAATTATGACACTCACAATTAAAATATAGTGTTCCTGAATAAATCAAATATGCTCACCAATAAAAAAAAATACTCACAAATAAATCAAATGCACTCTATTATTAAGGTGCTCAACATATAATATATAAAATGAAGTATTCAAAGATTAAAACAAATGCACTCAATTATTTGAGGCACTCAATATATAATATATAAAATGAAGCACTCAAATATTAAAATAAATACATTCGATTATTCAAGGCACTTAACATATAACATATAAAATAAAGTTCTCAAAGATTAAAACAAATGATAATAGATACATTAAATCAAAACATTTGAAGACATTGTAGGTGCTCTCAAGGGATGATTATCCTAAGCCTCCATAGAAGACCAAGAAACTGATCCACAACCAATGTGAACCATTGTCAAGAGCATTTAGGATCCACGAAGCATCCTACCCAGATAGGGCGCATGATGACATGGCCATATATAAAAATAAAGTTTCACCCAGGCTAAATGCCTACATACAACATGACAAGATACAAACATAACTAAGTAGGTCAATCAAACATCATAGAAATCCATACAAATGAGGGATATATATATATATATATATATATATCTCTGTGTGTGTGTGTGTGAACATATATATGTATAAAAAAATAAAAAAATTATGGACACCAAGGTAAATATCAACCATTCAACCACATCATATAGAGATCAACTAGATAAGAAAACAAAACAATGATAGGAAGAAAAAACAATATTACATAGAGCATCAAACATGTTGTAACAATAAGAATGAAAAAACATTTACTACACGCTCTAATGGACATTATCAATCGATTTGATATGTCCCTTATTTTCCTATATTCCCCCATTGCTTCCTCCAAAATCTCCTCCAATAGCTCCATAAAAAGCTCAAAAGCTCAAAAACCTCCCTCATTTATTTACCCCTAGTCTTTAATCAAAGGTCCAACCTTACATGGGTTACATGAGGTAAATGTTTCAAAAGAGTGTTACTCACACCACCCTTTATAAGAACGTTCCAAACATAATGATCCCAATCTTAATGAAACCCACTTACATTAATTAACCAAAAAGGGAGGTGACATAAATACACTTTCACTCATCCCTTAATTAAAATTCAATCAAGAGATTACTATTAAAGCTTAAAAGTCCAAAAGTTTATTTAAAACTTTACTTATCTAAATTATTAAAGATATTATTAAGCAATTCAAAATATTAAAAACATCAACCTATACTTAATAATATTATTAAACTATGCATGATATAGATAAACATGGATTCACATAAACAAAACTCCACACCATTATTTTATCCCTAAGTAGGCAGTCTTATTTAAGATAGTCTAATGCTACCACCAAACTATTAAGGAGACTCATTGCACAAGCAACTTCCTAGCCCAATGGTATGAACACAAACACAAGAAAAATATATTGGATCTATAGGAGATGTATTTATTTATGTTACCCTGAGCTATTAAAGAATAAGGCATCATCATCATTTCCCTAAATATCTCTTTGTAGATAGTTCACCCATATGTCCCACCAAAGAGAGCACCTAGTCCTGCACCCACAAATATGTTAGCTGTACCATATTCTAAACTCAAACGAGTAAAATCATCTTATCAAAAGACATCATAAAATGTAGTTATGCCATTATATAAACATATCAACATATGGATCACTATCGATGATGATTTTTGCCAAGGAGGGGTGTTACACAATTTACATGCACATATGGTAGATGTTTCATGTTCTTATTACCTTCTATAATATTTCTTTTTCATTCTTGTTTAGCTTTGCTACACCCTTTTTGCTTATAAGATCATTTATTTTAGGAGCACTAATTTATGGAACCTAAGTTAATGTACCTTCTTGAGTACTCCCATATGTAGTAGGTTTATTTTTCATGAATGGTCCCTTATCTTTAAGGTATAATTATGGATGTTCTCCAGGGTTATGTACAGTGGAGAATTTCGCAAATTAGGGTGAATATTAATATTTTCACAATTTTAATTTGGTGAATTTGGGGACCCTAGAAGTCGGCCCATTCACCCAAAATTTTTGGGATCAAATTTGTTTTAGGGTCAATTCACCCTGCTATCATACTTATTAGTCCCTATTTCACATAGGTTTCCTGCCTAATTTTCACCTTCAAATTATAAAAAAAATTATTTATCCCACAAAATTCACCTCTTGTATCCCGATATATGTAGCTAACATGAGAGCGACACTCACACATTTAAAAAACTAATTTTCTCCAATAGCAAGTGATACAAAGAAGGTGAGATACAACAAGCAATAAGTGAAATAAAGTAGAACAAAGAGAGTGTGCGATAGATAAAGGATTACATGCAGAGTGTGTTAGAAGGTAATTGACACAATGTGACAAACACAACATGACTGACACAAGGCAACTAATAGAAGATGACTAACAAAATGCAACTAGTACAAGGCAACTACCACAAGGTGACTCGCACAAGGTGACTCTCACAAGGCAACTGGTATAAGATGACTGACACGAGGTGACTCACACAAGTCAACTTGCACAAGGCAACTTGCACAAGATGACTAATACAAGGTGACTGGCACAAGGTGACTAGAACAACATGACTGGCACAAGGTGACTGACATACAATGATAGCCATTAATCGTTAATTTTCTTTTACAATTAATTTTTCTTTTTTAAATATTTTATTCATGGACACTCAATAATGAGGTTTTCGTATTATTTGGGCACCAATCTCAAACTTGCTTGGGTTAGAAATCTCATTGTCTTGAATAGTAGTTCTCTTTTACCAGTTATTTTCATTTTTAAAAATGATGTTCATGTTCCTATTCCATTTATACAAGTAAACTATCACCTACTAGCAATGGAAAGAAGAGAGGCAAGTCTTCCGATAAAAGGGGTATCCTCAAATACTTTCATAGTATTTTAAAATCCAATCATCCATCAACATCTACACAAATTCAAGGTACGCACAACTTTTAGTTAATAACCGATTAGTTTTTGTACATTGTTAATTTTATATAACATATATTTATTCATTAAGAAGAGTGTTTTTTTGTTGATGGCTTTGTCCAATATTTAGTTGTATTTTTTAACATAAGGTATGTTTTTAATGCAATAATGATATGGAAAAAATTTCTTTATAGAAAACACTTTGACCCTATTATGCCTCCACTTCCACATATCCCTGATAATGAAAATTCCACAGATGAAAAGTTTCTTAATGAAATGCAACAACAACATGAAGAGATTCCTAAAACCAACACACCAAATTAAAAAGAAAATAATAGTTATCATACAGTCTCTACTTTTGAAGGATATTCTTCTAAGAAACATAAACATGCAAGGTTATCTAGGTATTTAATTAACATATCATTTTAGCCTGATTGGGTATCAAAATTTCCATTTATTGAGCTAGTGTAGCTATAGAATAGTATTGAAGAAATAAAATAATTCAGATGTGTAATTTGCAGTTGAAAACATGGAAGGGATCATAAATTGCAAGTTAATAAAGATAAAATAGAAAAACATTATGGAAAAGTTTATATATAAAAAAAATAAAGTTATCGAACAATACCAAAATATTTTAGGTTGAAGGATGCATCAGAGTGTGCACATATCAGATATACACAAGAATATGATAAAGAAATAAAAAAAGCAATGTTTTGTTGAGAAAGGTGCAATGACTCAAGCCCAATTTTGAAAGATGAATAAGTTCACTTTAGCTTCAAAAAATTTGCAGTTTGCTATTGTACTCACTATTCTTAAAAAAGGTATATCTGTGTCTAATTTCATTAATTATAAATATCTATTTCAACTAGCTGATGTACAGAACCTTCCTAACACCTATTGGTTAGATTGAAGTGGTTGGGAAATTACAAAATATCTCTCATTGGTTGAGTAGAATGACCTCAAAGAGAAAGTAATAAAAGCTAAATTCATTTCACTTTCAATTGACGAGGTGACTGTTATTGACAACGCATATTGGATTTGCATGCATGTTTACACATTGAAAAATTATTTAAGGAAACCTCATTTACTTGGTGTATGCAAGATGGTGGAAAATTGCAATACAAAAAATCTTTACAATATTATTGTAACTAGTTTAAAGGAAATAGCATGAATGAATGATATAGAAATAACCACTAAGTTAATGTGTCAGAGCTAATGGTGCTTCTACAATACAAAGACACATGAATGGTCATTGTGTTTGACTACAAACATATGTTACCCCATATTTGATCCCTCTTCATTGCATGACTCATAGAACAAATTTTTCATACAAAATTATGGATGCATTTACAAATGGAGTGAGAGTGGAAGAGCTTATCCGTGACATTCATGATTATTTTTCATGCTATACAAAAAGGTTTTCAGAGTTTCAACATTTTGCACTAGGAGTTACTAAAGGTAAAAAACTATTAAAATATGTAGATACTAGGTGGATTTCGTTGTATCAATCGGCATATAGAGTTTTCAAAGAATATCAATCCTTGGTAGGGTATATGTATGCAAATCATATGGCATTTGATAAGGCTAAAG